>MU260211.1:132500-202500 GCA_020310875.1 Ceratopteris richardii | reverse complement strand
AAAACCCCAGCTAGGATAAATATTAAGGATAATTTAAGCGTTTTCATTGATCTCTGTTGGGAAAGATGGATGGATGCTCCAAGAGATTGAGTAGGTACTGCTAAACCTGCTTTGTACCAGCCCTCTATTGCTTCAGAGTTGATAACTAGACCTCCTTAGCTTTCCAATGACACCATAAAATGTCCTATGTACTGTTGAAGATACACTCACGAATTTGACAAATAGACAGGCATAAAAGAAAAAAGAAAAAGAGAAGCAGAATCAAAGAAAATCAAAAGCCTTAGTGGAGGGACAAATCCACGACCGTTATGTACAATACAGAATCTTCCAGGATTAGAGTTCGTTACACCGAATGAAACTATACAGAGAGAACGTGCATAAGAATAATAGAAGGGGAAGTGCGTTTTCAAGAGCGCGCAGTATAAATAGAGCACATACAAAAAGAATGAGTAGGAGAGTTTTTTGGTTATGGTTAGAAGAAGACGCCAGAGATCACGCATGTAGAAGAAGACACCAGAGATCGCGTATGTAAAGATGAATAACAGAAACCTGAAATGTCGGGTATTCATCTGAGAGAGATGGTAGGAAGGAACTACTCACTGTAGGAGAGTTTCTGTAGCTTGAGCAAGAAGAGGCCAAGCCTGTTTGTACACATCTTCTCTAATAGAAAACACATGTTCATGTGGAAATTCGTGTGCACTGTTCGTATGTGAAGAAACCGAAGTATTGTCATACTATGGTTAAAAATAGTTAATAGTTAAAGTTTTCACAGTAAACGTATTTTTGGTCAGTTACAGTTTCTCAGTAAACGAGTAATTTCCGGTAGAAGAACGAAGTAGATCTCGTAGAGTAATGCAAAGTTTTGTATGAGAGATAGCTCATTCTGTAGCTAGACATCTCTACTTTCAATTGATCAAAGTTTCCGGTGGAAAAGATATCTACACACAGTACAAAGCCTGACCGGAAAGAGGTTTTCTGAACTAGTGGAGTTTTTTCTTAAACTTCAGGAAGAGTTCAGTAAGTTAAGGAAGTTCACGCATCACTCCCTTACTTCATAAACATTCACTTGAAGTAATTATAAACAGAATTGAAGTTCATTCCGGTACAATTCCGGTACGATCACGGTGTCAGTCCAGTGACAGTCTGGTGAAGTTTTGGTGAAATTTTTCAGTGAATTTAGAGCGCAGTCTTATACGTTGAGCGTCAGAAACTTTGCTAATCTATTGATTGATTACAGAGGTGTTCTAAATCACACTAGCTTAGTTCTTCTTGGGCGTGGCAAATTCCGCAGGCTTAATAAGGTTCAGCCTTCGTAGCGTCGACAAGAAGTGGTATCAGGAAGAGCCGAGTAAAACCACAACAGTGGTATCAGAGCTAGGCATATCCAATTAGAGCAGGCTAGACCCAAGAGTCGAAAGATTCTGAAAAGCAGAAAGGTTCTCAAGGAACAACCGGAAGTGAAGATACAAGAGAAGTCAAAAACTTTCATAAGGAAAGGAGAACGCTGAAGAGATCAACAACAAACGGTATCAAGAAGTATTCTGAAGTCATCCTCAAGAGTAAAGGTTTGTGAAAGGTAAAACCCTTAACATCATACTCACTGGAAAAATTATGGCAGACCACGTTACTATTGACAAACTGGACAGAGATAATTATCCTGCATGGGTAATGCGCATGGAAGCCTTACTTATGAGTAAGGACTTTATGATGTATGTGGCCGGAGAAGAAAAGAAGACGACTTTCGAAGATGAAAGTCAACCGGAAAAAGAAGAATTAGAAGCCTTGAAGCTGTGGCAGAAGAAAGATGCAACGGCAAGAGCCTACATCTATAATACCGTAACAGACCATCTACTACCGCACATTAGAGGTCTGGAGAAAGCAGAGGACATATGGAGTGCATTGGAAGATCATTTCCAAAATACTACGAAAGCTAGGAAGGCTAGCTTATGGTCCAAATTTACGACATTCAAAAAGAAGTCGAGTCAAAGCATTAGTGACTATGTTACTAAAATGAAGGACCTAGCAGATAGTCTTGGATCCATAAATGAAGAAGTCGAAGATCACAGATTGATAGCGCAAGTACTCACATGTTTGAGAGGAGATGAAAGGTGGAAACCTTTCGTACTTTCAACTGAACTTTCTTTAAATCATTTCGTGCCAGATTTAAATCAGTTGCTTGGTTTGATGCTCACATATGAGCAAGACCTGAAAGGAGATGGAGACAAAGGACAAAGTTCAGCGATGTACATGAAGAACAAGAAGAAAGACAAAGGTAAATCAAAAGATGAAGAAGAGTCGAGTTCTCAGGTTTATTACGCAAGAGGTAAAGGCACTGGTAGAGGAAGAGCAAGAGGTTTGGAAGAGGAAGAAGTAGCCAGAATACCAACAAGAAGGCCTGTTGGATTTGTGGATTAAGTAATCATCTGGCTCATGACTGTTGGCACAATCAACAAGGATCAAATCAGAATCGAATAATAGCAGAACTAGGAGCGGAAGATATCAAAGAGGCAGACAAGGCCAAAGAGGCGGTTATGGTAGAGGTGGAGCGAGAAGTTGGGGACAGAATCAATCCTACAACACCACCTACAACAACTACGCAAATGACACCCAGAATGAAAGTCATACATCGTTGATGATGAACTCTATCAGCACATCAGAAAATGAAGACCTAAAGGTATTTTACATTGATTCTGGATGCTCTAATCATTTGTCAGGAAATATAGAACTGATGTCAGAACTAGAAAAAGGTAGTTCTAGTCACACTGTTCAAACAGGTGACAATACAAGACATAGCGTACATTCAATTGGAAAAGTGAAATGCAAGAGTGGAGCAGATTTGCTAACCAATGTTTTGTATGTTCCAACAATACCGAAAAATTTGATCAGTGTGGGACAGATAGTTGAAAAAGGTTTTCAGGTCAGATTTACAAACAAAGGAGTATTTGTAGAAGATCCCGAGAATGGATATAATCAGATCGTTTCTAGAAAGAAAGAAGGAAGACTCTTTACTTTAAGAGTACAAGGGAACATTGGCCAAGCGTTGCTCACACATGGAGAAAAGATAATTACAGAACTTGATCTATGGCATAAGAGATTAGGTCATTTCAATGAAAAAGGAATTAAAGCTATGATTGCAAATCAGTCTGTATTGGGATTACCGAACATACAGAATCAACATATGATTCATAAGTGGGAAGCATGTCAGATGGGAAAAGCCCACAGGTTACCTTTCCAAAAGAAAGGATTCAAACAGGATGGAGTACTCGAGCTTATTCATACAGATATATGGGGGCCAACGAAAGAAGGATCAATCAGCGGATCGAGGTACTATGTCTTATTCATTGATGATGCAACAAGGTGGATAACTCTTTATGTTTTGAAAGAGAAATCAGAAGTGTTTGGAGCTTTCAGGCATTTTCATGCATATGCTGAAAGACTTACAGGACGAAAGCTTAAGAGACTGAGGTCTGATGGAGGGGGAGAATACTTCTCCCAAGAATTCAATGACTATCTTTGGAACGCAGGTATTAAGAGAGAAATAACCTACAGATATACACCACAACAAAATGGAGTAGCAGAAAGAAGGAACCGAGTTCTAGTTGAATTTGCACGAGCTATGCTAAACGAAAAAGATTGTCCAAATTATCTTTGGGCTGAAGCTGTAAATACAACTACATACTTGGTAAACAGATTACCATGTACATCATTAGAAGGAATGACCCCTTAGCTTGGTGGGGAAAGAAGCCAACACTTGATCATTGCAAAGTGTTTGGATCAGTAGCATATGCTTATGTACCATCACAACTGAGACATAAGCTTGAACCAAAAGCAGAGAAATATGTGTTCGTCGGATATGATGAAAAACAGATGGGTTATAGGTTATGGAGTCCTCTAACGAAACAGTTTATTGTTTCTAGAGATGTTACTTTTGATGAACAAAAAGGCTCGTATACAGACCAAAGACATACGACTGAAGAATCTGAAGAAGAGATAAGAAGAAGAGAGAAAGGAAAATCAATTGTGCAGGTGAACAGAGATGAAGATCATATACAGGCAAGTACGTCTAGGATCGGATCAGGTATGAGAAATGAAGATGAAGAAGTGTATTCAGACACTTATGAAGAACACGAACCAAGAAGGTCAAGCAAGACTGGAAGACAACCAAAAAGGTATTCATATGATACCTCATACATAACTCAGAAAGATTATGCATATATGGTCAAAGATGATGAAGAACCACAGAGCTATGATGAAGCTAAAGGCAAGAAGCAATGGGAAGAAGCAATGAAAGAAGAAATCAGCGCACTGGAGGAGAACAAGACATGGGAACTTGTTCCAAAACTAAATGGTAAGAAAGTAATCAGAAATAAATGGGTTTTCAAAGTAAAGAAATTTGCAGATGGAAGGATAGCCAGACACAAAGCAAGGCTGGTGGTCAAAGGCTATGCCCAGATGCATGGCATAGATTATGATGAGACGTTTAGTCCGGTGGCAAGAACGTCAACCATAAGGACAATAATTGCTGTAGCTGCATCAAAAGGATGGAAGCTAAGTCAGCTAGATATAAAGAACGCATTTCTGAATGGATACATTTCTGATGAAGTGTACATGGAACAACCTGAAGGGTTCGAAAGTTCAGATACCCAAACTTTGTCTGCAGATTAAGAAAAGCACTTTATGGACTGAAGCAAGCTCCAGAGCTTGGAATTACAGACTTGTGAAATATCTGAATGAACTTGGATACCAAAGTTCGAAGGCAGATGCAAGTCTACTCATAAAGAGAACAGAAGAAGGTATGATCTACATTTGTATTTATGTAGATGACTTAATAATCACAGGAACCTCAGATGAAGGGATTATAGAAGTAAAGAAACTACTCGAAAGAGAGTTCAAGATCAGTGACCTAGGGAAGTTATCATATTTCTTAGGAATGGAAATCACATACACAGATCATGGTGTATATGTTTCACAAGAAAGGTATCTCCTAAACTTACTGAAGAAGTTTAATATGGAGAATTGCAGAGAAGCTTCAACACCGCTTGAAGTAAATCATAAACTCAGCAGATACAGTGGTGCAGAGTTTAAAGATATGAAGAGATATCAGTCATTAGTAGGAATTTTAATTTATGCTACGCTAACGAGACCAGATCTTAGTTATGCAGTGGGAGTTCTCTCACAATTCATGCATTGTCCGACAGATCAACATTGGGTTGCAGGACAAAGAGTTCTTAGATACGTCAAAAGAACTATAAAAGAAGGATTATATTATCCTTTTACGTTAGATATAAAGCTGAAAGCATACAGTGACTCAGACTGGGCTGGAAGTCAAGATGACAGAAGATCAACACACGGGTATATGATATACCTAGGAGATAAGCTGGTAAGCTGGTGTTCAAAGAAGCAACGTCGTAGAAGCAGCTAAAGAAATAATATGAATGTAGACCTTGTTCAAAAGCATGGGTATTGATCAAGGTGTACCTATCATACATGGAGATAATATGAGCTCGTATCTTGCAACAAACCCAGTATTTCATGCAAGAACAAAGCACATAGCGATTCAGTATCATTTCCTGAGGTAATGGAGAAAGATATAGAAATAGTATACACTCCGACAAAAGACCAGATTGCAGACATTTTGACAAAGAGCTTGGATGGAACGAAGACAAACAGATTCATAGAGATGGCAGGTATAAAAGAAAGAAAGATACATGAAAGACCAGAAGATGTCAAATTAGTGATTGAGGGGGAGCTGTTGAAGAAACACTCACGAATTTGACAAATAGACAGACATAAAAGAAAAAAGAAAAAGAGAAGCAGAATCAAAGAAAATCAAAAGCCTTAGTGGAGGGACAAATCTACGACCGTTATGTACAGTACAGAATCTTCCAGGATCAAAGTTTGTTACACCAAATCAAGCTGTACATAGAGAGAACGTGCATAAGAATAATAGAAGGGGAAGTGCATTTTCAAGAGCACGCAATATAAATAGAGCACATACAGAAAGAATGAGTAGGAGAGTTTTTTGGTTATGGTTAGAAGAAGACGCCAGAGATTGCGCATGTAGAAGAAGACGCCAGAGATCGCATATGTAAAGATGAATAACAAAAACCTGAAATGTCGGGTATTCATCTGAGAGAGATGGTAGGAAGGAACTACTCACTGTAGGAGAGTTTCTGTAGCTTGAGCAAGAAGAGGCCAAGCCTGTTTGTACACATCTTCTTTAATAGAGAACACATGTTCATGTGGAAATTCGTGTGCACTGTTCGTATGTGAAGAAACCGAAGTATTGTCATACTATGGTTAAAAATAGTTAACAGTTAAAGTTTTCACAGTAAACGTATTTTTGGTCAGTTACAGTTTCTCAGTAAACGAGTAATTTCCGGTAGAAGAACGAAGTAGATCTTGTAGAGTAATGCAAAGTTTTGTATGAGAGATAGCTCATTCTGTAGCTACACATCTCTACTTTCAGTTGATCAAAGTTTCCGGTGGAAAAGATATCTACACACAATACAAAGCCTGACCAGAAAGAGGTTTTCTGAACTAGTGGAGTTTTTTCTTAAACTTCAGGAAGAGTTCAGTAAGTTAAGGAAGCTCACACATCACTCCCTTACTTCATAAACATTCACTTGAAGTAATTATAAACAGAATTGAAGTTCATTCCGGTACAATTCCTATAAGATCACGGTGTTAGTCCAGTGACAGTCTGGTGAAGTTTCGGTGAAATTTTAAAGTGAATTTAGAGCGCAATCTTATATGTTGAGCGTGAGAAACTTTGCTAAGCTATTGATTGATTACAGAGGTGTTCTAAATCACACTAGCTTAGTTCTTCTTGGGCGTGGCGAATTCCGCAGGCTTAATAAGGTTCAACCTTCGTCGCATCGACAAGAAGTGGTATCAGGAAGAGCCGAGTAAAACCACAACATGTACTTTGGAAATGATGTGTGTAATGATTGAATCAAAATAGATAACTTTGGAAGTCACAAACTCAAGAAAACCTTCTATTTATGTCTTGACACCTGCTGTGTATTTTTCTCAGTATGAGCAGCACAGTAGGAATTGGAAAAATTCCTTTTAGGGGTATCTAATTAGCTTAGTAAGCTACCTATTCCAAGTGGAATGATGTAAAATGATAAACTATGATAAGAGAAATCAATTTAGCAAGTTAAGTTATACCCCCGACTTTTTCGGACTGTAGCAGAAAATGACCAGAGATCACCTCGACTTTTCATGTCCTTTTTCATAAGGAGTGAGTAAAAATTTGAATTCAAATTCAAACTTTTGGCTCCCTATAATCAAGCTCCTAAATGCTTGGAGATATTCTTTCAATCAAACAACTAATTTCTCCACGAATCCTTTTGGTAGATGATTACAAGAGATTCCAAGTCAATTTGACTTTTACAATGAGGTAAGGTGGTAATTAACCACTAGCATATGTTCCTATGCTTCTTCATGTGTGTATAGGCTTCAATGCATCCTTTAAGCCAAATGTGTAGGCTTGTAATTTACACCAACAGCTCCCCCTCAAGCGAAGCATTTTGTCTTAAGTCTTCATCTTCAATCTTCAAGTATATCATGCAATCCAATCATGGATTTGAACCTGCAAAGTTTGGTTCCATCCAAAGCGTTAGTCAACAAATCTGCACATTGCATGTTGGTTGATACATAGGTTAGTTGAATGTCCTTGCTTATCAATTTCTCTCTCACATAATGGTAATGGAACTCTATGTGTTTGGTCCTAGCATGATAAATAGGATTAGCTGCAAGGTGAAGAGAACTTGTATTATCTCCAAAGATAATTGGTGACCTAGTATATAATCCCAATTCTATATACAAAAGCTTAATCCATATTTTTTCTTGTGTGGCATTAGCTAGCCCTCTATACTCTGCCTCTGTGGAAGACAAAGCAACAGTAGGTTGCTTCTTTGAAGACCATGAAATTGGTTTGTCACCTGCAAAAGAAATATATCCAGAAGTGCTCCTCCTATCATCCTTGCATCCTGCCCAATCTGCATCTGAATAAATTTTGATATCAATATCTGAAGTGTAAGGGAAATACAAACCATGGTTCTGTGTACCCTTGAGATACTTCAGGATTCTCTTGGCAGCCTCTAAGTGAGTTATCCTTGGCTTGTGCATAAATTGAATGAGCACACTAACTCCATATGCAATATCTATCCTTGTTAAGGTAGCATAGTTCAAACTACCCACCATACTTTGATAACCTGTAATGTCATTGACTTCATCACCTTCATGGGCACTTAGTTTTAGGTTTACCTCCATTGGAGTGTTTGCTACTTTGGCAACCTGCAAGTGAAACTTCTTCAACATGTCCTGTATATACTTTTTCTGAGTATATATATCCTTGAATTAGTGTAGACTAATTCAAGTCCCAAAAAATACTTCAAAAGACCAAGATCATTGATCTTGAACTCCTTCATCATTTGACTTTTGATAAATCTGATTCCATTGACATCATTACCTGTAATGATGATATCATCAACATAAACACAAAGGTATTTACCTCTCAATTACTTCTCTTGATGAACAAAGAAGTATTTGCCTTGCTCATGACAAATCCTTGATCTTGGAGATATGTAGTTAACCTGTAATTCCATGCCCTAGGTGCCTGCTTCAATCCATATAAAGCCTTTGTCAATTTGCAAACATAGTTACCTTCTTAGGATCCTCATAGCCAAGAGGTTGTGACATATATACCTCCTCTGAAATCCATCCATTCAAGAAAGCATTCTTGACATCCAATTAGTACATATTCCAATTTTTTGATGCAGCCACACTTACCAACACTCTGATTGTTGGCATCTTGGCCACAGGTGAGAATGTCTCCTCATAGTCAATGCCTTGGGTTTGTGCAAAACCCTTGGCTACCAATCTGGCTTTGTACCTATTAATTGTGCCATCAGAATTTCTTTTAAGTTTGTAGATCCATCTAGATCCTATTACCTTCATTGAGTCCTTCTTAGGTACTAACTCCCATGTGTCACTCTCTTTGAGGGCATCAATCTCCTCATCCATAGCTTCTTTCCATTCTGATTTGGTTATTGCTTCTTCATATGATCCTGGTTCTTCATTTGACAAATCTTTGGCAAGATAAACAGAATGTTTAGTAACAAGAGATGTATCATACCCATATCTGATAGGTTTCTTGCTTTCTCTTTGTGATATTCTAAATGGTTGAGTTGAAGATTCAGGTATGTATTCAAGCTTCTTCATCTTCATTTTGCCTTTGGACTTCCATGCTTTGAATTGTTCAAGGTTGATAGTATCTTCATCATCTGAACTTGAAACTTCATTCTGAGTAGGTTCCTCCTTTGTAAGACTTGGAAATTCCTCTTCCAAATCATAGGGTAATTTGACCTTCCTGCATTCATTCTCATACCAAGAATCATTTTCATCAAAGTCAACATCTCTGCTTACCATGAATCCCTTATTGATGGGATTATAAAACCTGTAACCTTTTTTATTTAAATCATACCCAATAAAGATGCATTTTTCAGCCTTTGGGTCTAGCTTACCTCTTATCTGAGAAGGAATGTGTACATATACTACACATCCAAATATTTTGCAATTGTCAAGTGAGGGTCTCTTACCATGCCATGCTTCATAGGGTGTCATACCATCAAGAGACTTAGATGGTAACCTATTTATGAGGTAAGTGGCAGTGGAAACACTCTCTGCCCATAGATAGTTAGGTAACCTTTTCTCATTAAGCATAGATCTAGCTGTCTCAGCAATTAACATATTTCTTCTCTCAGCTACCCCATTCTGTTCAGGAGAATACCTTGTGGTTATCTCTCTTTTGATGCCTCTGTCCTGCAAGAAGTCTTCAAATTCATTGGAGAAGTACTCACCTCCTCCATCTGACCTTAGCCTCTTCAAATTCCTTCCTGTCTGGTTTTCAACTAATGCAAGATATTTTTTTAAAGCAGTTAAATACCTCATCCTTGTGCTTCATAAAGTACAATACAGTCCATCTGCTATAATCATCAATGAAAGATACATAGTACCTTGAACCTGAGACTGAGGGGTCTTTGCTTGGTCCCCATACATCTGTGTGGACAAGCTCTAGGTAGTCTTCATGCATGTATCCTTTCCTTGAGAAGGGTAACCTGTGAGACTTCCCAAATTGACAAGCACCACACTTATAAATCATATGTTGCTTGGATACATTAGGTATCCCAAGCACACATTGGTCCTTGCACATTTGTTTCAAGGTTCTTTCTCCTATGTGCCATAACCTTTTGTGCCAAATTTCAAGCTCTGAAAGTGTCTGATCTTTATAACTGTATAGTACAATGTTCTTTGTATCTTCTAACTCAAAAGTGAAAAGTCTACCTGATTTTTCTCCTTTAGTAATCCTCTTGAACCCATGTTTTGGATCCTCCACATATGCTCCATATTGGTTGAATCTGACCTGCAAACCTTTCTCCACAATGTGACCAACACTCATCAAATTTTTGGTAATGGTTGGTGCATAGAGTACCCTGCTCAACAAATTCTTATTTCCATCACAAGTCTTAACATTTCCAACTTTAACTACAGAATGCTTTGTGTCATCACCTGTTTGGACTTGATGCTTACCTTTTGGTTCCTCAAGATCAGAGAGTAATGGTACATTGCCAGCCACATGATTTGAACATCCTGAGTCAATGTAGAATAGGTGGTCATCATTTGTACCTGATTTTGAAGTCATGATCATGATTAGAAGAGAGTCATCCTGCTCCTCTGTATAGTTTTTGTAATCCTTCCTAAATTTGAATCCTCCTTGGTAGTTGCCATTGTAATTATTGCTGTAGTTGTTGTTGTAGTTATTGTTGTAGCCTTGGTGATGGTTGAATCTACCTCTTGACTGTGAGTAGCCACCTCTTTCGTATCCGCTTCCTCTCTTATTCTTGTAATTCCTGAAACACTCATCTGTAGTATGATTTGATAGACCACAAATGTTGCATGGTGAGGAGTTATAAGATCTCCCCCTACCTTGCTTACCTCCTCTGCTCCTTCCTCTTGAAGATCTACCTCTCCCTACATAGTTGGCTTGAGAAGTAGAGCGTTCATCTTCCACCTTCTTGCTTTTGCCTTTATCATTAGACTTCTTATCAGTGTATAGGGCAGAACAGTTATTACCTTTGGATGTGTCTCCATTTTTCTTGAGCTTTGCTTCATGAGTAAATAATTGTCCCATGAGAGTTGTAAGATCTGGAGTGTGCATGTCCATGTAAAGATCCATAGCTATGGTGAAGCTTTCCCATTTGTCATCAGCCTTGATCCCATTGATCACTTGCCTTACAATCTATTCTTCTTCAATCTCTTCTCCTATGCTTGCTAACTGATCTGCTACATCTTTAATCTTGGTCACAAATTCTGAAACAGCTTGCTTAGGTTGCTTCCTTAATGTTGTGAATTCAATCCACAACTGATTTTTCCTAGCCCTTGTGTTGGAGGAAAAATATGATGACAAGGTTTCCCAAGTCTCTTGGGATGTCTTACAATTTCTAATATGTGGCAAAAGAAAATCAGATATAGAGTTGAGTAAATACGACCTTTCCAGTGCATCCTTGGCACACCATGTGTTGAGCTTTTCATGTTCTTCCTTGGTTGGTAATCCTCTTGTTTTGAATGAGGGAAATTCCTCATCTCCTAAGATGTATCCATAGAGACTCCTTCCTTGTATCCATAGGTCTTCATCCTTAGAGACCATGCTTGATAGTTGTTCCTGTCCAATTTATCAATGAATGAAGGAAAACCATCTGCCATTTTACCTTAGTTGGCTCTGATACCACTGTTGGGAAATCTGGATGGATGCTCCAAGAGACTGAGTAGGTACTGCTAAACCTGCTTTGTACCAGCCCTCTATTGCTTCAGAGTTGATAACTAGACCTCCTTAGCTTTCCAATGACACCATAAAATGTCCTATGTACTTTGGAAATGATGTGTGTAATGATTGAATCAAAAAAGATAACTTTGGAAGTCACAAACTCAAGAAAACCTTCTATTTATGTCTTGACACATGCTAGGATTTTTGCTCAGTATGACCAGCACAGTAGGAATTGGAAAAATTCCTTTTAGGGGTATCTAATTAGCTTAGTAAGCTACCTATTCCAAGTGGAATGATGTAAAATGATAAACTATGCTAAGAGAAATCAATTTAGCAAGTTAAGTTATACCCCGACTTTTTAGGACTGTAGCAGAAAATGACCAGAGATCACCTCGACTTTTCATGTCCATTTTTATAAGGAGTGAGTAAAAATTTGAATTCAAATTCAAACTTTTGGCTCCCTATGATCAAGCTCCTAAATGCTTGGAGATATTCTTTCAATCAAACAACTAATTTCTCCATGAATCCTTTTGGTAGGTGATTACAAGAGATTCCAAGTCAATTTGACTTTTACAATGAGGTAAGGTGGTAATTAACCACTAGCATATGTTCCTATACTTCTTCATGTGTGTATAGACTTCAATGCATCCTTTAAGCCAAATGTGTAGGCTTGTAATTTACACCAACAATCTCGAGAGATCTAGAAGGCAAGGATGTCCACTTTTCTCTCCCTTTTGTCATTTTTACAAAATCTTGACTAACCCTTATTGAAGATGTTTGCATTCTCCTCAAAAATTGTGGCTGCTTAAATTAATTTTGGAATTTTCTGGTAACCTTTTCACTACCTTGGGCTTAAAGATTAACAATAATAAGATTTCTTTCAAGACTCTCTGCCACCCTTCACAATTTATTCAAGCATCAAGGGTGAAGTAAGTTTGTGGATGACTATATCTTTGGATCATTGGGGATTGCCTTGGGGTTTGAAGTTTCGATGAATTAGAGATAGGATTGTGTGTCGCTAAATGTTTAGCAAAGGAATGGTGATTAATATGTTATTTATTTTGTTGGTTAAATACTTGCTTGGTTGTCAAAGGAAAAGCACAAAAGAGTTTGCTAAATTGGAAAGTTCTTGAAGCAATCTCATTTGGAGAAGTAACCCCAAAAGGAGAGGCATTCCAAAGATTAAGTGGAGCATATATGTTCTAGGCATAAGTGGACCAAGAGCTTCTATTAAGAAGACATTGGAACAACTCTAGAAGAGATTGGATAAGAATTGAATAAATAAAGATAGTAAGAGGATTGACTATGAAGTCTCAAGTCTATCACAATCATGCATAGAAAACAGAGGATATGCATCTCCTCAAGATTCCTAATGACTCTCATCCTAACGGTCTTTGGTGGGCCAATGACTAAACAGTTGACGTAATTTCTAGGATTAATTACAAGGTTTCTTTCCACCAAAGACTCAACCAAAAATGGTGCATCTCAGCCAAAAATGGTTGGAGCTAAAGATCCAAGGTTTGGAAACAAAAATGCACTAACAACATGAGTACAATGCCTAAAGAGTGGTTGATAGAGGAATCCGTAAATCACAAGAATTAAAAAACACAAGAGTGACCTGCCTTGTAAGCATAAACAAGCTTCATTAGTGATTCAAACAAACAAGCTTAGAAGCATATGGAAGCCTTCTTTGTATGTCTCCCCAACTCTCTTGTATCTTCCTTTCTTTAATATAACTCAGATCCTTCTCTAGAAAAAAAACAAACAAAGAGAGGACCACAAGAAAGATATGACTGTAGAGGAGTCTCAATTCCACTTTACCATCAACAAAATTCTAAAAAGATTCTTACGTTCTACTTTGTATTAGCGACCACTGAAAAATCCAAAAAACCGACCACAATCCAAAAAACGGACCGACCACTGAACAGGAAAGGCCAAAACATAAAGCAAAATTTATGCATAGCTATACACGTGATCGATTACACTCTATACAAACGGATCGACCCTAGTGAGACAGAGAGAGAGAGAGATAATGTTATAATATTTTTCTTTGCCAAGGACTCAGAAAGTGTGCTAGGATGCAAGTCCATCATATTTCTTACCGCCTCCTATAAAGCGCCATAGTCAGCAAGCATCCATCAATTACACATAACATGAAATAGGAATCATAATATGACATATATATACCTCAAATCATGAGAGGATATTACATGTTGGCTTTTCCTCGGACACTCTCCTTTGTCCCTTCCCCTTGTCAAAAAGGTATTTTTTCCCTCTCTCTCTCTCTCTGTTGTTTTTCTAAACTCGCATCTGAATCACCAAACCACCTTACAAAGTTCACTCCAACAATCTATCAATCCACTATTATGAAATGTTATATTTGCATGTTTTGCTAGAAGGATAAGCCCATATTTTGGCTACCTACAATTCATGGCTTTCAAAGGTCAGCCAAGGTTGCTCCACTCCCTACTCACTCCACCATATCACAAAGTCAAGAGAAAACAAAGTCTATATTTTTTGCCTCGTTTTCCTTCTGTTTGCTTTTTTTCTTTTTCTTTGCTTGGCTCAATGATCCATGAAAAGACTTCATGATGTGAAGCTTCTTTCATGTCACTTATGCAAAGATGTTAAAGTATGTTTGAATTTACACAAAATACATGCAGCTGAGCAACACATGGCTTGCGACCATGCCAAACCTCATATGGAGTGATCAATTGCAGTGCTTTGGTGGGATACATGTTAAGTACATATGTTGCACATATAACAATAGCAAGTCAAAAGCTACATGGTAAAGCATGACCATACACCTCACCATTTCCATGAGAGAACTCTTCTTTTTTTTTTTAGCAACTCCATTTTGTTCATGTGTATATGACACTATACATTGATGTTTTATGCCATGCTCAGCTAGAAATGTATTGAAATCAGAGGACATGTATTCGCATCCTTGATGAGAATGAAGGGTGTCATATTGATAGAGTTTCAACCACAACCAAGAGTTGTTAAAAGTGCTAAAACACTTTTGACTTTACTTTCAATGGATATAGCCTTGCATGCCTTGAGAAATCATCAATAAATGCCACAAACTACAAGTAGTTCCCAAATGAAGGTGTCCTCATAGGACCACAAACATCACTATGAACAAGCTACAATATATAAGAAGCTCAAATTGAACCATATTTTGGGAAGGAGGAATGCTACATTTTGCTCAAACACAGAATGCTACATTTTGCTCAAACACAGCCTTCACGGACATGTTTACAAGGTGCCTCAAGCTTGGACAAAGAGGATGCCATTTCAAATTTCTACATGCAAAGAAAAAGCAACCAAATTAAAATGATGAAGGCATGCATGCCAAAGCTCTACACCTAAGGTAGCATGAGAATCTTGAACTACACATGCTTAATCATTCACATATTTCACATACTCTATGAGCTTATATAGCGAATGACATAAAATGCAAAAGGTAGTAATAACATCACCATTTGAGATATTATGGATTTTACACTTGTCATTGACAAATTTCTCAACCAAGCCAATCTTTGATGAAACTCACAACATATTTTTCTTGATCGCTGACACATATAACATCTCACAATGTGAAGTAAATGTCATTAGTAGTAGTGAGAATGATCTTACCAATTCTCATTATAGGCCTAATAAGAGGATTTGTTAGCACATGTGATAGTATCCATGTAGGGGCAAGCTCAAGTGAACTAAAGAAACTATGCTACATGGTAATTTGTTTGGTTTCCCTACTATCAAAGTGCCAAATATCTAGATCTACTACTAACATGCTCTTCTCATGAGAATATGGGTCATATTTTCCAACAATAATAAATGTCCATTCTTCATTTTGGTCAAGATTAGTAGACTCTATTTTAGGTATAGAGGCCTTTGCAACAACCATTCCACCCTCTTTCTTCTTTGCCTCTTTCAAAGCCATTTTAGGAAAACTCTTTATAACATGATCATTTGCCTTAGAATACTTGCAGAAACTCTTTTTGTTTTTATATTTTCTTCTCATCTCTATCTTCATTCTTGGGCTATGCATTTTTTGCATACAAGTATATGAGATCCATTTACATTTGCCTTTCTCACTAGCTAAGAAAGCTTGATCTAAAACACATATAATTGAGTTATTCTACTTTGATTGATCTTCTTGCAATAAAACAAAGGCTAAATCTCAAATGTTAAGGCATTTTGATTTCCTTTCATTATCAATCAAAGAGTAGAAGAACAATCTAATATGAATGTGGAAGATCAGTCAAAGATCTCTACACAAGGTGAACTATCTAGAAACACCTCATCAACATAAACCAAATGCTCCTTCAAACATTTGATTTTTTTCAAAAAATTTTCCATAGAGTCTCCTTCATTCATATTCTCACTCTCTAACTCTTTTTGAAGGTACACAACACAAGACTAATTTTTTACCACATATAAGGTCGTAAGTGCATCTGAAGCATCCTTTTTTATCTTGCACAAGTGAATGTGAGAGTTAATAGCATGTTTGATAGACAATGCTATCAATGCATGTGCCTGAGCATCTTTGCCATCCTAACAAAGTTGCTATATAGTAAGCGCAATAGAAACTACAACACAATGAGGAAATTGAATATCATAATCTTCAGCACCATTTATGTTACCTTCAATAAGTGTATTTGTACGTGTAGTAGGATCTTTTACAACACCCTACATGACATTCCACAACCCTTTTGCTACTAATATATGATGCATCATATATGCAAAAAAATGGTAATTAGTACCAATCAAATTATCTTCAATGGCCAACATATGGAATATGTCATTGCTTCTAGCTATGGCCGATGACTAAAAACATTGATGTACAAAAATGGTTTTATCTCAAAAAGTTGGACAAAGACACCATGTTGAGCTTTGCTAAACCTATAATAGACTTAGAGGTGCTTTTACTAGCAAACCAAAACCTGTATATATGATTGGTACAAAAGGAAAACATTTATTGGAGAATCACTATGATAGTGCATTCGGAGGCAAAGAGATTTTATTTTTCTTTTGAGTACTATTGTTTTGTCAACCAATTTCATAAGATGAACATTAAAATGATTAAGGAGATGATTTTGTTTTCTGAGTATGTTCTAAGGTACTAATGATTTTTTTTTCCCATCACCCCCTTGTGTGTCTTGCTTATGGAGCTTCCTACCAGGTTCGGCCGGTTTATGATTTCAAAGATTATATGAAGTGAGAAAAGTGATTGAAGAGTGAAGATAAAGACTACCCCGTGGACATTTCTATGGAACTTCTCTCCACGTTGTTGTTGATTATTTGGAGATATTATATGAAGTGGTTGTAGACTATTGAAGTAAAGAGAAAAGAAGCTATTGCCGAGGAAACTGGAAGAAAATAAAGGACCAAAGACCGAAGAAAAGAAAAGTTCTGAAGACTACTGAGACTCGAGGGTGACTTCTTGCATAGTAGTAGGAGATCTACCTTATATTTGGCCGATCCGCACTGTAGCAGCAGCATATTTGTATTCATCCATCCACACTATAGTAGATTTTTGTATCATTGACCCGCACTATAGCGGGCATTTATACACCCCCTCGATCTCCTGTGTGGAACTCCTTTCCAGGATTCTGTGGATTTTTGAAGTATTTTTGAAGTAAAGTGAAGAAAAAGATCTTGCCGCAACGATTGGAAGTAAAGCTTGGACCGCAAAGACCAAAGCCGAGACTCGTGGGCATCTTCTTGCACTGTAGCGAGAAGTCTACGTTATATTTGGCCGATCCACACTATAGCGGTGGCATACTGTATCACCATTCTGCACTGTAGCGGTTTCCCATATCACCGACCCGCACTATAGCAGGAATCGTTGTATCATTGAGATTTCATTGGATGACTTCAATTGCATTTCCTATACACCGATCCAATGACTTCCGTGTTTTGGCATTGTATCTAGATTCTTTCATTCCCGACACCTACGGTCTTATGTACATGCACATTCGCTTGGCTCTTCCGAGGGGTAGGGGCCTATAACGATCGCCATAACAGAGAGAGGGAGAGGCACCCAACGCTCAAACGCCACTCACCGGACGTGGGAATGGTTCACACAGGGGCCTGATCCAACGCTGGACTAGCTCTTCCCGTCATGTTACTCCTTCCCTATAATGTTCATTTAAGAACTACTTATACTTTGTGGCTTTTATTAATGATCAAGGCATGCATGGGTATATCCATTGAAAACAAAGTCATCAGTGTTATGGTGCTTTTAACAACTCTTGGTTGTGGTTAAAAATTTATCAATAATGTAAATTGGACACCCTCCATTCTGATCAAGGAGGGGAACAGATGTCTTCTGAGCTCAATACATTTCTGGTTGAGCATGGCATAGAACATCAGTGTATAGTGACACATCAAAACTTCAAACTCCAAGGAAATCTCCAATAAGCCAAAGATACATTCATCCACAATCTTACTGCACCCTCGATACTGGAATAAATTGTGAAGGCTGGCGGAGGGTCTTGAAAGAAATTTTATTATTGTTAATCTTCAAGCCCAAGGTAGCGAAAAGGTTGTTAGAAAATTCCAACATTAATTTCAGCAGCCTCAATGTTTGATGAGGAATGCATTAGTGTTTTTAGCAAACATCTTCAACAAAAGCTAGTGAGGATTTTGTGGAGACGATAAGCCAAAGATATTGTCCTCTTACATTCATTAATAATATAACTAAAGGCATCAACTACAATCACAAAGAGGAATGAAAAGTGGACATCCTTGCCTTCTAGATCTCTTGAGATCAATCAAAGCACATAAATTATCCTTAATATTTATCCTAGTTTGGGTTTTTCTTGAAAACATTAAAACCATCCTGACATATTTAATGTCAAGACCCAAATCTTTAGGGGTTTCAAGATGAAATCTGATCTAGTCTATCATATTGTTTTTCAAATTTTACCTTCAAAAAGATGCGATTTAGACTAAATTGTTTAGCATATTTGTAATAAATTCATAGATAGGATATGGTTGAACAACATCCGTGATTGATCGAAAATGGTTGAACTACACCCTAAGAGGGAGGATTAGGAAGTAATCCTTAACCATAGCTTTTGGGGCCAATGGTTAGCCCATCATACTCCTAGTTGGGGTATTGTGAGTTGAAATCCTCCTTTAGATATAAAGTTGGTATCAGAGCAATGTAATGAACGGCTATTAGGACCACCATGAGCTTGAGAGATGATGCAGTAAGAAATATGATGGATTTTCATCCCACTAACAGCACACTGTCGGATTCCTTTTGGCAAAGAAAAATATTATAATATGATTCCTTTTGGCAAAGAAACATCGATCACGTGTTCGAGGGTAAGCCAACTTGTAATATCCTGATTTGAGGTATATATATGTCATATTATGATTCCTACACTACAATAGATTGGCCGTATACTGAGGTTTTTATCGAGGGAAATGAACGTGCACATTTTTGCCCCGACGTCGGTGTAGGTGTCGATATGCGCGTCAGAATCAAAGCGCCGGTATGGGCATCCGTATAGGCATCGGTATGGGCATCGGTATGAGCATCGGTATGGGCATTAGTATGAGCGTCGGTATAATCGTCGGTATATCCATCAGTAATACCGATGCTCATACCGACAGTATCTGCTGGGTGTATCGTCACGTATACCGGTGCGTGTTGACCATCTATCTATCTATCTATATATCTATCTATCTATCTATCTATCTATCTATCTATCTATCTATCTATCCATCTATCTATCTAACTATCCACCTACTAATATATCTATCAATCTATCTATCTATCTATCTATCTATCTATCTATCTATCTATTTATCTATCCATCTATCTATCTATCCATCTATCTATCTATCTATCTATCTATCTATCTATCTATCTATCTATCTATCTATCTATCTATCTATCTATCTATCTATCTATCTATCTATCTATCTATCTATCTGTCTGTCTGTCTATCTGTCTGTCTATCTGTCTGTCTGTTTGTTTGTCTGTCTGTCTCTTTGTCTGTCTGTGTGTCTGTCTGTCTGCCTGTCTGTTTGTCTGTTTGTCCGTCTGTCTGACTCTTTGTCTTTCTGTCTATCTATGTATCTATCTATCTATCTATCTATTTATCTATCTATCTATGTATCTATGTATCTATGTATCTATCTATTTATCTATCTATGTATCTATGTATCTATGTATCTATCTATCTATGTATCTATGTATCTATGTATCTATCGATCTGCCAAAAAAAAATCGAGTACATGTGATGTGTACTCTAATGTCAATCAAAATATGATTTCATACATTGGACACAAAAGAGATAATCAGAATGAACCATGAACCATGTACAAAAAGAGTTATATATTTCATAAATGAAGCATGTACAAGAGTGTGGCAAACCACTATCATATATGATGCTTTTACAAAATGTGGCAAAGCATTGCATTGCCATATAAAAATAAAATACAAAATTTTGGTGTGCCATTTCCATACACATGCAAAGAACGTTCCATATCAACAGTCCTGCAACAAAGAACATTAATGAAATGAGATAAATTCACATGAAATTTACAAACAACAAGTAAAAACCAATTTTATAAATTCATCACCTCATCGCAAATGCTCCCATGAAATGACCGCACCGCGTCTTCCAAGTCCTCCAATAGTGCAATCAATCCATGACGATATCCATAAGCCTCCTACGTTTGTGTTGGAGGAGGACCCATTGCCAACTCTTGCAAGAAATATACAAAACATTAGAGGAACATACATGAGAAGCTTAACACAAACAAATTCAATAAACCAAATGGTACTTACAAACTCATGACACATCGTGTCATATCCGCCACTACCCACATGTGACTCTCCAACCGTATCTAAACGGGTGGCTATGGCATCTCGCAGCTGGCGATATCAGTCAGGAGTCTGCTGTTGCTTGTCGCGAATCATATTCCACTCCTTAGCATCTAATCATATAGGCTTTGGTAAGCCTGCTCTGAAAGCATCATGTGCCTTGGATCCTCGATGGGACATAACTTCACGTGTAGTGTGCAGAATCCACTCTGAACTGACAAGAGGCTGCCCATCGGCTAGTCGGATCTCTTGATAAATCATCTTTGTGATATAATTCTTTCGATGTTTATCTTGTTCACTCCATTTCAACATGATAGAGTGTCCAAACTGTATGGAGCAAAGTTGTTGTATACGTGCATGCATTGCTTTTCCAGCCGCATCCATCACTGGAGCTCCATCTCGGATACTATACACCTTGGAGTCATCATGGTCATGAGCACCCCAGGGTGCATGTGGTGTTCCACGTGGCGTACCTACATCTCAGGTAGTAGTCCTAGGAGTAAAAGTAGGTGACACAACATCAGTCGCACTACCTCCACAACAACCTCCTCCTCCAGACCTACCTGTAGATCCACTCCTAGAACCTCCTGCTCTAGAGCATGACCTCGACCTAAGAGACAAGCCAGCACCGCTATCGCGCTGAG
Organism: Ceratopteris richardii; assembly: GCA_020310875.1. Taxonomy (NCBI): domain Eukaryota; kingdom Viridiplantae; phylum Streptophyta; class Polypodiopsida; order Polypodiales; family Pteridaceae; genus Ceratopteris; species Ceratopteris richardii. The sequence goes on along the minus strand of MU260211.1, from coordinate 181,172 downwards.
GTGTCGAATGCACATGTCTACTAGTAGAGCCAATAGGGGATGGCTGAAAATCTGGTCGTGGTGGAGTCATAAAGCTAGGAGACATACCTCTAGTAGGAGTAGCATCACCCGTAGGAGTGACGCCGGCAGGAGTGACACTGGCACGAGTGACACCGACAGGAGTGACACCGGCGGGAGTGAGGCCAACAGGAGTGAGACCGACAGGAGTGAGGCATCCAGGAGTGAGGTTGGGGGTAGTGCTACCACGAGGGATCCAATACTGTGATGCAGTGGCCATATACGTGAGAGGTACTTGAGAGATGAACTCTAAGAACTGCTCCTCTGTTATGGAATGTGTGTGTGTATGCATATGTGTATATGTGTGTGTATGTATGTGTGTATGCATGTGTGTGTATGTATGCATGTGTGTATATGTGTATATGTGTGTATGCATGCATGTGTGTATATGTGTGTGTATGTATGCATGCATGTGTGTATATGTGTATGTATGTATGCATGCAAGTATGTGTATGTGCGTATGTATGTGTGTGTATGTATGTGTGTATATGTGTGTGTATGTATGTGTGTATGCATGTGTGTGTATGTGTATGTAGGCATATGCGTATATATGTGTGTGTATGTATGTGTGTATGCATGTGTGTGTATGTATGTATGTGTGTATATTTGTATGTGTGTATATTTGTATGTGTGTGTATGGATGCATGTGTGTATATGTGTACATATGCATGCATGCGTGTATATGTGTGTATGTATGCATGTGTGTACATGTATGTGTGTATGTATGCATGTGTAGATGTGTCGATGTGTGTGTATGTGTGTGTGTATGTATGCTCTATCTTCCTATCTCTATCTTTCTCTCTTTTATCTCTCACTCTCTCTCTTTATCTCTCTATCTCTCTTTCTCTCTCATCTCTCTCTCTCTCTCTCTTTCTCTCTCTCTCTCTCTTTTCTCTCTCTCATCTCTCTCTTTCTCTCTCTCTTTCTCTCTCTATCAATAGAGAATAAACAATCACTTTCAAGTATGTCCCTCTTTTCGATCGTTATCATCAAAGCGTAATGTATGTCGTCTATCATCGAATTCCAAAGAATCGATACCAAAGAACTTCTACAAAATCAAAGAGAAGAGAAATTATAAAACCTGAAGCATAGAGAAAGACAAAGTCTAAGAGTACGCACACCACTTACCAAGATATGAGATCTAAATAGAGATAGAGAGTGTGTGTGTAGAGAGAGAGATCTGTGTGTGTGTGTGCACAAGACAATGTAGGTTGCAATTCCCTTCACACGTGCAAGTTCGACAAAAGACAACCAGTACTCAAACATGCACAAAATGTTCAGTTTTGCTCTCGGGTTCCCGATACGTTTAAAACACGGCCTTGGTATAAGCATTGATATAGGCATCAATATGAGCATCAGAAATTTCTAGTAAATTGCCAACGCTTATACCAACTACCAATGCTCATATCGACATGCATACTGACGGTCGCGAGACATCTTAAGGATCCGTTTTAAATAGTCATACCGACAGTCACTTGAACGTCCGTATCTTTAAGTGGACTTTTCTAATGTTTATACCAATATTGAGAGTGACCGTCGGTATAGGCAGCATCTGTATGCCCCTCATATGTTGTAGTGCTATTTCCTGTTATGTGTAATTAATGGATGTTTGCTGACTATGGTGCTTTATAGGAGACGGTAAGAAATATGATGGACTTTCATCCAACTAATAGCACACTTTCTCATTCCTTTTGGCAAAGAAAGAATATTATAATATGATCTCTCTCTCTCGGGTTGATGTTTGTATAGAGTGTAATCGATCACGTGCATAGCTATGCATATTTTTTGCTTTGTTTTGGCCTTTCCTGTTCAGTGGTCGGTCGGGTTTTTGGATTGTGAAGGATGGCTGGTATGCAAGCGATGGTATACATGATAGCCTCTATTTATTCCAATTTTTTACTATAAAAAATTATGCCCTTTTTCTACCTTGTTTAGGAGGTCTTAAAGTGAGGTAAGAGATGTCGTGTTTGAGTGTTCAACCATGAAGAAACGTGGGCACTAGAGTCGAGAAAAATAGAGCATGAGAGGACCAAGCTAGATACTCACAGGGACCTCGATGCAAGTTGATAAAAAAGAAAGAGAAAATTGAAATAGATAGGGAGAGTACAAGAGAATCACAAAAAGGCGAAGAGAAAATAGAACATGAGAGGGACCGAGCTACATACTCACAGGTACCTTCATGCAAGTTCATCACAAAAAGGAATCAAGCTTACACTGTAGTAGAGTGACCTCACACATGAAGGAGCTACGAAGATCGTTAATACAAAGTAGAATGTAAGACTCTTTTTAGATTTTTTTAATGGTAAAGTTGAATTGAGATTCCTCTCTTGTGGTGCTCTCTTTGTTTGTTTTTTCTCTAGAGAACGATTGGGGAGATTTACAAAGAAGGCTTCCATATGCTTCTAAGCTTGTTTGTTTGAATCATAGAAGAGGCTTTTTTATGCTTACAGGGTAGGTCACTCTTGTGAATTTTGATTCTTGTAATTTAAGGATTCCTCTGTCAACCACTCTTTAAGCATTGCACTCTTGATGTTAGTGCATTTTTGTGAGTATTAGAGACCATTTCCATAGTGGGTATTAGAAACCTTGGAACTTTTCAATAGTGGGTGTTAGAGACCTTGGAACTTTAGCTCCCACCATTTTTGGATGAGTCTTTGGTGGAAAGAAACCTTGTAGTTTGTCCTAGAAATCATGTCACCTATTTTGTCATTGCCCCACTGAAGTCCTTTAGAATGTGAGTCACCAGTCTATCATATTGTTTTTCAAAATTTATCTTCAAAAAGATGGGATTTAGACTAAGTTGTTTAGCATATTTGTAATAAATTCATAGGTAGGATGTGGTTGAACAACATCCTTGATTGATTGAAAATGGTTAACTACAACCTAAGAGGGAGGATTAGAAAGTAATCCTCAACCATAGCTTCTGTAGGAAATGGTTAGCCCATCATAATCCTAGTAAGGGTATTGTGAGTTCAAATCCTCCCTCAGATATAAAATTGGTATCAGAGTCAATGTAATGAATGACTATTAGGGCCACCATGGGCTTGAGAGATGATTCTCTTCCCAACCTTATGCTTCTATATATAACTACCTAAATCCATGAGGTGGTCAAATCTCCAAGTGGGTGAGGACCTAAGGAAAGCTAGACTGGGTAGATGCTACATTGCTCAGAACATTATTCATCAGTGGGGCCACCCTTCCCTCTCGCAATGCACTGACCTTGTCATCTTTGATCACTACCTGATGGTTATTGTCTTCCAACCTTTCATCAAAATCCATTAGGCTCCTTGGTTCCATGCCTGTAGGAATTCCTTCTCTCTCCCCTCTGTCCATCAAGAAATTTCTGAAGTTTGGAAGGAGGTGTTCACCTCCGGCTCATCCCCAACCAAGTGCTAGAGACATGGGATCAAAAAGTCAAGACAGATCATGATTAGATCCAGGAAGTTGCTCGAGACTGTTTAACGGGCACATAGAGAAGCTCTATATCATAGACTCTGGAGACTTGATGAGGAAGTTAACAAAGGAAAAGCTCATTCCTAGAAAGGTCTATGAAAAATGAGAGCTCCTGAGATATGAGGAAGAAATACAAAGGAAAAATTTGCAAATTTTCTTCAAGGAGTGGTGGGCTGGCAAAGCTGACAAACCCACCAAAGAGATGTGCCACATCCTTAAAAGGAAACAAAACAGAGAATCGATCCCCCTGCTGCTAGACTCAAATGGCAATGTATGCAATATGGAAGAAGATAATTTCAGGATCATTGAGGGGCACTTTACGGGACTCCTGGGGACCTCGATCCCCCTTTCCCACCATAGATGGGACTCCATGGAAACCATTTCTTGGGTATCCTCTCATAGGACCCCACTCAACCTTCGTTTCGTGCTTGCCCCAATGTCAGAAGCACAAATCATTGAAGTTATGGATGCCTTCCCTCGTGGTAAAAGCTCGGGCCCAGACGGGCTCAATGAGTTTTTTAAAGTCCTTCAAGCTGGTGGTTGCCACCCCTCTTCATCTGATCTAGTAAGATGCGCTTGAGTTTGGCACACTTCTGACGACAATGGCATTATCAAGTTAATACACAAGAAAGGAGAAAAGAACAAAATTGAGAATCGGCATCCGATTACGATGCTCCAAATGGGATATAAGATCATTGCCAAAGTCATAGTCAAGAAAATTTCCAACCATCTGAGAGCGTGGTTAAGCGAGGACCAAAAAGGCTTCATCAAAGGCAGGTCAATTTTAGAAACCATTATAGATATCTGGGAAGGTCTCAACTTTGCAAATGAGTCAAGACAAGGTGTGGTCTTCCTCAAGATCAACTTTGATAAAGGGCTACAACAGGCTGGAATGGGACTATATTCTGCAATCGCTTAAAGATCTTGGATGTAGTAATAAATTCACCAAAATCATCACGACCCTTCTGGGATACACGTCGACTCAAATTAATGTTAATGGCAAAGTTTTGAAGGTGATCAAACTTAGAAGATCGATTAGACAAGGGTGCATGTTGGCTCCCCTTCTCTTTGCCATTACCAAGGAAGGGCTTAGCCAGCTGATGGAACAACATGTGGAAGCTGGTAATATCAAAGGCCTCTGATTGCCTCATGACCACGGCCAGATCACCATGAGACTTTTCACGGATGATATGAATGTGTTTGTTTACAATGATTGTACCAGCCTAGAGACATTCTCGAGGTGCCTGGATACTTTTTGCAAAGCCTCTAGATCCAAAATCAACCACTCTAAGACTGCTTTCAGAGCTATTTTTGGGATCTAGCCTGAACTTCTCATGGATCATGGGTGTCAAATCATTCCGCAGGGCCAAATTTTCCAGCTTCTTTAAACTATTGGAGAGGTATTGAAATCAATCTCGCTGGTCGTGTTATGGTTATCAACACGTTCCTCATATCATCGACCATTTACTCCCTTTGTTGTTGGAGACCGAAAGAGCAAGATCTATCCAAAATGGATAGTATTTTAAGAAAATTCCTTTGGACGGGCGACTAGAATAGGAGGGGGTGCCTAAAATCATGTGGTCTATCTGCACTAGCCAAAGAGATAGTGGGGGTTTTGACATTCTGGACATTGGGTGCATGGCTAACAAACTTGTAGCAAAATGGATGATTAAGGCTTGGTGCAATGGGGAGGCCTCGTGGGCCAAGTTGATCTTCATAAACAAGAACAAGTTGGCTCTCATGGGATTCCCAAATTGGAAGAATCCTCACATTCTAACCCTTTTGTTTTCCCCGATTCCGGTCTTCCTGAAAGGCTCGAATCTAGTGTGCTCTCTATGGAAGAGTTGGAATAAAGTCAAAAGCTTCACAAGAATAAGTGAATATTGTAAGTGGGTGGCCAGTCTTAGACAAAATGACTCTATCTTGTTTCTGATCCATGGCATCGAGATTGTGGATTCTTGGAACATTCAAAATGCCAAGAGGCTATGGAACAAAGGGTTCAAAAAATGGAAACACCTCTCGAAGCAAGACACCAACTAGTGGATCAACTTTGAGGACATTGACCCAAGCGTCAACATCTCCTATGAGGAATGGAACACTTTGCAAAAGTAGATGTCTCGCCTGGGACCACTCTAAAGTTCGCCTTCTCATGGGGCATGACATGTTGAGCTTGCTTGTTCTCATATGGCACAATGGTAATTGCCTATCAAAAATCCCAAACATCAAAGAAACCATTGATTATGAGGTTAAACTCAACAAGAAGTGGTGCCTATCGCGGATGCCACTTCAGTGGGTCATGAAGTTCATGGCAATCTGGCACCCCCTCATAGAAATCAAAAAGTCTGTCCTCTTATGGCAAACTCTTCATCGTAGAATTTGGACCAACCTTAAGGCTAGTAAATTTTGTGGGATACCTCCCTGGTGCAAACACTACTACCGGTCTATGGAAGATATTTCTCACATCTTCTTTACTTGTCCCAACTCCAAGAGGCTCTGGCAGATTGTCACAAAGAAAATTAGACTTCAAAAACATATCAGTTGGAAGCAAGCTCTGCTGGGAGAAGCAGTCGGCTGCTTTGTGACTCTTTGGAATGCCATCAGAGGGGAGGTCCTATGGAAAATATGGCGGGAAAGATGTACTTTCAACTTTGGCGAGACCCCCAAAGAGTGGTTGATTGAGAAATCATTATTCCTCCTTGGCAAAGGATCGCTAACTGTAAGAAATCCCCCCCCTTCAAGCATCATCAAGTGCTCCTTTTGATCAACAACAAGCTTAAACCCAAGTGGGCCCCACATGAGAGAGATGAGAGGGTGATTAACATTCTTTGTAATGCCATCTAAGCTCTATAAAAGCTACCTTTGCTCTATGGGACTCGGGGGATCCCATGGGCACTAGTCCACTTCTCTTGTACTTTTCGTTTAATTAATTAAAGTATGGGAGAGTAGGCTAAGGCCCCGAACTTCCATTATTTAAAAAAAAAATTAGTTTAAGGGTTAATAGACTTTTTTATAAGGAATTATAGAAGTTTAAAGGGGTCATGCTAGGTCAAAACACACATAAAAGTACACATTAAAGCCTCTTATCACATAGTCAATCAAATCAATCAAATACTTGAACTAGTTTTCAACTTATTCCATCTTCCTGCAGTCAAAACATCATATCATGGTCAGAAAAACAAAGAAATATTTTTTTTCGATTTCTTGGTATAGAAGCCTTGTGGGATCTCATCCCAACAATGGAAATTTTTTTCTCTCTTTAGGAGGTTTTATTTTCCTCGTCTTGTATATACACCTATAGCCCTAACATATCACTTATCGGTGCACAATCACTTAGTAAAACATTTTTTATTGTGTCATGGTTCTTCTTCTTCCTTGTGTTGTTCGTGTGTCTTCATAGAGCTCGAACTCCAACAATTTGTCTTAGAGCAAGTGACCGCTTCATGGAGGGTGTCTCTGATACCCCTCCTATTATAGTCTTAGAATCACATGGGAATCGGTGAGGGTACTTGGGGCAATTAGCAATTGAAAACTACTTTGCTCTAGGCTATCGAAATTTTGATCTGAGCTTGCTTGTGCCTTCGAATGCACTATCAAAGTGATTATCCAATAAATCTTTTCCTTTTTTACCAATCATATATATAGGTTTTGGTTCGCTAGTAAAAGCACCTCTAAGTCTATTATGGATTTAGCAAAGCTCAACATGGTGCTTTTGTCTAACTTTTTGAGATAAAACCATTTTTCTACATCAATGTTTTTATTCATCAGCCATAGCTAAAAGCAATGACATATTATGTATGTTGGCCATTGAGGATAAGTTGGATGGTACTAATTATTAATTCTGGGCATATATGATGCATCATATACTAGTATCCAAAGGGTTGTGGAATGTCATGTAGGGTGTTGTAAAACATCCTACTACACATAGAAATACACTTATTGAAGGTAATGTAGATGGAGTTGAAGATGATGGTATTCAATTTCCTCATTCTCTTGTAGTTCCTCTTGCACTTACTATATAGCAACTTTGATAGGATGGCAAAGATCCTCATGCACATGCAATGATAGCATTCTCTATCAAACATAGCAATAGCCCTCACATTTGCTCGTGCAAAACAAAAAAAAAAGATGCTTCGGATGCACTTACAACCTTCTATGTGGTAAAAAATTAGGCTTGTGTTGCTTACCTCCAAAAAGAGTTGGAGAGTGAGAATATGAATGAAGGAGACTCTATGGATAATTTCTTGACAAAAATCAAATATTTGAGAGAGCATTTGATTTATGTTGATGAAATGTTGTCAGATAGTTCACCTTGTGTAAACTGTTTTGAATGATCTTTCACACTCATATTAGATTTTTCTTCTACTCTTTGATTGATGATGAAAGAAAATCAAAATGCCTTAACATTTCAGGATTTAGCCTTTTTTTTATTGCAAGAAGATCAATCCCGATAAAATAGTTCAATTATGTGTGTTGTAGATCGAGCTTTCTTAGCTAGTGAGAATGGAAAATGTATATGGATCTCATCTACGCATAAGCAAAAAATGCATAGCCGAAGAAGGAAGATAGAGATGAGAAGAAAATATAAAAACAAGAAGCCTTTTTACAAGTATTCTAAGGCAAATGATCATGTCATAAAGATTTTTCCTAAAATGTCTTCAAAAGAGGCAAAGAAGAAAGAGGCTGGAATGGTTGTCATAGAGTCCTCTATACCTAAAACATTGTCTACCAATCTTGATCAAAACAAAGAATGGACATTTATTATTGTTGGAAAATATGATCCATATTCTCATGAGAAGAGTATGTCTATACTAGATTTAGATATCTGGTACTTTGATAGTAGGGAAACCAAACAAATTACCATGTAGCATAGTTTCTTTAGTTCACTTGAGCCTACCCCCACATGGATATTGTCACATGTGCTAACAAATTCTCTTATCCTATAATGAGAGTTGGTAATTTCATTCTTAGTACTACTAATGGAAATTACTTACCATTGTCAGATGTTGTATATGTGCCAGGGATCAAGAATAATAAGTTGTCCGTTTCATTGAAGATTGGCTTGGATGTGAAATTTGTCAATGACAAGTGTACAATCCATAATATTTCAAATGGTGATGTTATTACAACCTCTAGCATTTTATGTTGTTGGTTATATACGCTCATAGACTATGTGAAATCTGTTAATGATTCAGCATGTGCAGTTAAAGATTCTCATGCTATCTTAGGTGCAAAGCTTGAGCATGCATGCTTTGCTCATTTTAATTTGGTAGTTTTTGGTTTGCGTGTAGAAATTTGAAATTGCATCCTCTATGTTCAAACTTGAGGCACATTGTAAACATATTAGTGAAGGTTGTATTTGAGCAAAATGTAGCATTCCATTTTCCCAAAATATGGTTCAGTTTGAGTTGGCTATATATTGCAGTTTGTTCATAATGATGTCTATGGTCCTATGAAAACACCTTCATTTGGGATCTACTTGTAGTTTGTGGCTTTTATTGATGATTTTGCAAGGCATGCATGGGTATATCTATTGAAATCAAAGTCAAAAGTGTTTTAGTGCTTTTAACAACTCTTGGTTGTGGTTGAAAATCTATCAATATGTAAATTGGACACCCTCCATTCTAATCCAAGACGAGAATACATGTCTTTTGATTTCAATACATTTCTAGCTATGCATGGCATAAAACATCAGTGTATAGTGCCATATATGAAGCGCTTTGATGTGCAGAACAAGAGGAGCAAGGAAAAGATGGAGGGAGAGAGAAGAGAGGAGAGACGTGCCGACATGTGTGGGAGCCTCGAAACCCACATAATGATCTCTCTTGAGGGCAATGCTCTATATATGATGTATATATATGAATATGGGGGTAAGGTCACATGGCCCTTACATCCCCAACAATCTCCCACTTAAGGGTCAATGTGACCATAAGTGGAAAAATATACAAAGAATGATGTAGGATTATATACTAATGTACATGAAGAGTCCGGATCTCAACCCATACAGATCAACCTACACCAACTACCTCGAACAAGGTGTATCCATACACCTCAAACTGCTCTAGACTCATATCGATAAGAGTCGAGCTCATATCTGACTGATGCAAGAACTGATGAAGTTCCTGCAAAGCTCCCACTCGCTCTATGCCTGTGTCAATCATCGAATGACTAAGAACTCCAAGTGCTAATGCTCCAATAGCAACTGCAATGTCTGGTCTCGAGCATAAAAACTCATACATCAGAATCTCGAATGAAACCTGTGCTATCCTGACTAATGTAAGTATATCAATCATGCCTATATCCAAGGCATCCAAAGCACTATCATCAAGACTAACATGTCCTGATATATCTATGTCAACATCTGGCATGAGTGAATCCAAGAATGACTGCATGATTGCTGACTCATCAACATCTAAATCAGTCATCCTATCAACCAAGGATATATCTAGGTGTGCATCGTGAGAGCTTATATGCTCGACTATACACTGTGTATCATGAGAGCTATCTTGTTCTACCACAACAAGTGTACCATCATGCTCCACATGAGCTAACTGCACAACATCAACACCAAGGTCAAAGTGATGATCACACTCTAATCAAGTATCATCATAATGCTCTACATGAGTATCCACATCATGCTCTAAAGCATCTAACTGATCATCCAAAGTGTGCTCCACAAAAACATCCATATGATCAAAACAATCATGCTCTACATAAGCATCACGAGCATCCAAAACATGCTTTACATATGCATCCATCTGAGCATCTGAATCCTGCCATACATGTGCATCATGAATGTCAATAGACCTATCTGTAGGTAGACAAAATGAGACCTGACGAGTCTCACATCGCACATAAGGCTGAACTCCCACTGAGATGAGACCGTCTCTCACATGAAGTACCTGCAATGGATACCTGTGCCCAATCCTAGCACCTCTCACAAGCATAAGATGTCCCAACTGCAACTCAAAATAATGCCCACCAAGGAATGCATAACATCTACTATCCTGTAATTGGCTAATTGAAATCAAGCTCATAGGGAATGAAGGCACATAGCGTACATGTCTGAGTATAAGTGATGATCTACTAGGTAGCATAAGGCATACATCTTGTGCACCCTCAATGTCATAAGCCGTACCATCAGACATGTGCACATATCCATGACTCTCATCTGAGAATCGACAAAACCACTCGCGGTGTGGAGTAACATGAAAAGTGGCTAATGTATCAAGCAACCAAGCCATATGTGTGCTCTCCAATGAACAAGAGGAATCCTAAAATGAAGCATAGGAGAAAGTGTTATCACCATCACTAGCATAATCAATAGCCATAGACTCTCAGGAAATCACTACTTGACCTGCATCACATGCATGTCTCTGACGTCGTCATCACATCCAACTGAAGCAACATCGTCGGATATGGCCCTCATGACCATAGTGCCAACATCGAAGTCATCGATGTGATCTATGTCTCACATGAGTCAATGGACTCGCATACATATCATGTAGTCTTTGCCATAATGCACTACTCGTCTCCTCATACATAACAACCTCATATATAGAATCCACAAGCTGTAATCGATAGTGGAGCTGGCCAATGCATCCATATCCATCCATATATGACCGGGCATGTCATGAGGTCTCTGTGCATCTCTATGTACATACATGTGTAACCCTGCACGAACCAATGTATGCCACATCTGAGCTTTCCATCTTGGAAAGTCAGTGCCATCAAATCGACAAGAGACCATGCTGGCAATCCAAGAGACTAGACACAATACTCTATCCTGAATAGGATCACACCTGTATATCGGTATGCATAACTCACATCACAAATGTCTCGATGGAGAAGGAACCTGACTTGCATCACATGCATGTCTCTAACGTCGTTGTCACATCCAACTGAAGCAACATCGTCGGATATGGCCCTCATGACCATACAACATCGAAGTCATCGATGTGATCTATGTCTCACATGAGTCAATGGACTCACATACATATCATGTAGTCTCTCCCATAATGCACTACTCGTCTCCTCATACATAACAACCTCATATATAGAATCCACAAGCTATAATTGGATAGTGGAGCTGGCCAATGCATCCATATCCATCCATATATGATCAGGCATGTCATGAGGTCTCTGTGCATCTCTATGCACATACATGTGTAACCCTGCACGAACCAATGTATGCCACATCTGAGCTTTCCATCTTGGAAAGTCAGTGCCATGAAATCGAGAAGAGACCATGCTGGCAATCCAAGAGACTGGACACAGTACTCTATCCTGAATAGGATCACACCTGTATATCGGTATGCATAACACACATCACAAATGTCTTGATGGAGAAGGAACCATGTGAACCACCTGTCACATAACCATGCATCTAGCATGCACATAAATCCATGAGCATAAGCCTGCTCAACAAGTCTCCAAAGTGATAAAATTGATGTGAAAGAATCTTGGGAAAATTTTGACAGAGTATCCCCTATAAACTGAGTAATCAAACAAGATAAGCAATAGCAAAAGAACAATGAGTAATCTGTCATCACCTGTCGCTGATCTAATAAAAAATATAGTGGCAACTACATGTGCCAAAAAACTAATGGCAATACACACCAATATAATGGTGATGCACCTCCCACTCAAGAATGAATCTTGCAAGATGGTCCAACCTATCACAAATAACCTGTGACCAAGTTCAAATGAATGGAGATAAACAATGATCCAAAGCTATCACACAAGCTTCAAGATCCACTAGAGCTCCTTTCTAGCATAAAAGCCGATGAAATTTCGGCAGCATCACCTCTGTAAAATGGACTTTAGAACCATAATAACCATGTGGGAATCACCATCCACATATGCCAAGAATCACACTGGCAAATATATATCAATCAATGACCAAATGCTAATAACGGTGACAAACGAGTGTGTAACGAAGGCTCCAATCTGGATCATGTACCTGCAAAGAAAACAAAAATACAAGTAGCAAGTAAGATCCAATCAATCTCTCATAAAATGATGTGCAATCGACAAGTAAATCCATAACCAAGTGGCATAAGCAAGATATAGACCACAATGCCAGTATACATCCATGATCGAACTCATGATGACATAAACCTCAGAAAAGAGTATACCACAATGTCATCTTACATGCCAAACACATGACAAGATCATGCTCTACTCTCATATGGAGGAGCTACCACAATGATCATACATGTACAATGCCTTCAAGCTCTAAGAATAAGAGCTTGCACACCAAAAATTCTCTATCGAAGAAGTTCCAAAGCAAATTCAACCTCCAAGTGTAATTAGGGTTCTTATAGCAAAAATATGCTACTCTGTGTTTTGCTCTTTTAGAGATGATAACCTCTGAATCTGAGCTTTTGGTCTTCAGCAAACTTCAAGATCTAATTCTTGGCTACATAATGAGATAAAGAACACTTCAATCGGACATGCGTAGCTCAAGATATGCACAAAACAAACACCTGCTGTCAATTTCACTTTAACCTGCAACACTATTGCTCTATATTTTGCAGTTTGGGCAACATTTCATTGAGAATCTGAATCTGAGTTCTTCTACAAAGTTATAGGTATCTTCCCACGCTACGCACAACAAGTTGAATCATTTCATTCCGAGCTGTAGAACTCAAGTTATGATCCAAAAACTAATCTGTTGTCATAGTGAATGTACATTCACCTTCTATAGCAGTCTGTGTTTTTTGCATTTTTGGTAGTCTAAAACTCTGAATCAGGTTCTGCACCCTCCTGTGAAGTTGTAGATCTCTATGTTAGCTACACACAAAACTTTAAAACGTATTAATCAGAGCTTTCTAGCTCGCGTTATGACCAAAATACTGAACTGCTGTCAAGAGATGCCGACCTGCACTTCTACCTCTTCTGACCTAAGCTTCCATTGAAGCTTCTTGCACACAAGCCTTCAACATGCTCTGATACCAATGAAGGGCTTCGGTGTGCAGAACAAGAGGAGGAAGGAGGAGATGGAGGGAGAGAGAAAAGAGGAAAGACGTGGGGATATGCATGGGAGCTTTGAAACCCACACAATGATCTCTCTTGAGGCAATGCTCTATATATGATGTATATATATGAATATGGGGGTAAGGTCACATGAGCCTTACATCCCCACCAATATACACATAAAAAAATGGAATTTTTAAAAGAAACCAGAGTTCTCTCATGGAAATGGTGAGGTATATGGTCAAAAGTTAGGCTTTACCATGTAGCTTTTGGCTTGCTACTATTATATGCGCAACATATGTATTGAACATGTGTCCCACCAAAGCACTGCAATTGATCACTCCATATGAGGTTTGACATGGTCAGAAGCCATGTGTTGCTCAGCTGTATGTATTTTGTGTAAGCTCAAACATACTTTCACATCTCTATATATGTGACATGAAAAGGAGTTGAAGCTTCACACCATGAAGTCATTTCATGGATCATTGAGCGAATCAAAGAAAAAAAAAGCAAAAAGAAGGAAAACGAGGCAAAAAATATGGAATTTGTTTTCTCTTGACTTTGTGATATGGTGGAGTGACTAGGGGTGGAGCAACCTTGGCTGATCTGTGAAAGCCATGAACTATAGCTGGTAGCCACAAAAAGGGCTTATCCTTCTAGCAAAACAAAATATAACATTTCACCATAGTGGATTGATAGATTGTTGGAGTGAACTTTGAGAGGTGGTTTGGTGATTCTGATGTGAATTTAGAAAAACAACAGAGAGAGAGAGAGGGAAAACCATATCTTTTGACAAGTGGAAGGGACAAAAGAGAATGTGCGAGGAAAAGCCAACACTGGTAATATCTTGTCATGACTTGAGGTATATATATATGTCATATTATGATTCCTATTTCATGTTATGTGTAATTAATGAATGCTTGAAGGCTATGGCGCTTTATGGGAGGCAGAAAGAAATATGATGAATTTTCATCCAACTAACAACACACTTTCTGATTCTTTTGGCAAAGAAAAATATTATAATATGATTGCTTTTGGCAAAGAAAAATCGATCACATGTCCGAGGAAAAGCCAACTTGTAATATCCTATCATGATTTGAGGTATATAAATGTCATATTATGCTTCCTACTTCATGCTATGTGTAATTGATGGATGCTTGCTTACTATGGCTTCAAAAGAGACAAAGAAGAAAGAGGGTGGTATGGTTGTTGCAGAGGCCACTATACCAAAAACAAAGTCTACTATAGTAGATTTAGATATTTGGTACTTTGATAATAGGAAAACCTTACAAATTACAATGTAGCATAGTTTCTTTAGTTTACTTGAGTAGATTTAGATATTTGGTACTTTGATAATAGGAAAACCTTACAAATTACAATGTAGCATAGTTTCTTTAGTTTACTTGAGCTTGCCCCCTACATGGATATTGCCACATGTGCTAACAAATCCTCTTATCCTATAATGAGAGTTGGTAAGATCACTCTCACTACTACTGATTGCAATTACTTCACATTGTTAGATGCTATATATGCACCACGGATCAAGAAAAATATGTTGTGAGTTTCGTCAAAGATTGGCTTGGTTGTGAAATTTGTCAATGATAAGTGCACAATCCATAATATCTCAAATGCTGATGTTATTATTACCCCTGGAATTTTCTATCGTTGGCTATATCAGCTCATAAACTATGTGAAATCTTTGAATGCTTCAACATGTGCAGTTTAGGATTCTCATGCTATCTTAGGTGCAAAGCTTCGGCATGCATGCTTTGGTCGTTTTAATTTTGTCGTTTTTTCTTTGCATGTAGAAATTTGAAATGGTATCCTCTCGGTGCAAACTTGAGGCACCTTGTAAATATGTCGGTAAAGTTTGTATTTGCGAAAAATGTAGCATTCCTCCTTCCCAAAATATGGTTCATTTTGACCTGCTTATATACTGCAGCTCGTTCATAGTGATGTCTATGGTCCTATGAAAACATGTTCATTTGGGAACTGCTTGTACTTTGTGGCTTTTATTGATGATTTCTCAAGGCATGCATGGGTATATCCATTGAAAGAAAAGTCAAAAGTGTTTTGGTGCTTTTAACAACTCTTGATTGTGGTTAAAAATCCATCAATAATGTTAATTGAACACCCTCCATTTTGATCGAGGAGGGGAACATATGTCTTCAAATTTCAATACATTTTTGGTTGAGCATGGCATAAGACATTAGTGTACAGTGACACATCAAAACTTCAAACTCCAAGGAAATCCCCAATAAGCCAAAGTGACACATCAAAACTTCAAACTCCAAGGAAATCCCCAATAAGCCAAAGATACAGTCATCCACAATCTTAGTGCACCCTCGATACTTGAATAAATTGTGAAGGCTGGCGGAGGGTCTTGAAAAAAATTTTATTATTGTTAATCTTCAAGCCCAAGGTAGCGAAAAGGTTGTTAGAAAATTACAACATTAATTTAAGCAGCCTCAATGTTTGAGGAGGAATGCATTAGTGTTTTTAGCAAACATCTTCAACAAAAGCTAGTGAGGATTTTGTGGAAACGATAAGCCAAAGATATTGTCCTCTTATACACATTCATTAATAATATAACTAAAGGCATCAACTACAATCACAAAGAGGAAAGCAATGTGGACATCCTTGCCTTCTAGATCTCTTGAAATCAATGAAAGCACATAAATTATCCTTAATATTGATCCTAGTTGGAGTTTTTCTTGAAAACATTAAAACCATCCTGACATATTAAATGTCAAGACCCAAATCTTTGGGGGTTTGAAGATGAAATCCGCTCTAGTCTATCATATTGTTTTTCAAATTTTATCTTAAAAAAGATGCGATTTAGACTAATTTGTTTAGCATATTTGTAATAAATTCATAGGTAGGATATGGTTGAACAACATTCGTGATTGATCGAAAATGGTTGAACTACACCCTAAGAGGGAGGATTACGAGTAATCCTCAACCATAGCTTTTGGGGCCAATAGTTAGCCCATCATACTCCTAGTCACGGTATTGTGAGTTCAAATCCTCCTTTAGATATAAAATTGGTATCAAAGCCAATGTAATGAACGACTATTAGGACCACCATGGGCTTGAGAGATGACTCTCTTCCCAACCTTATGCCTCTATATATAACTACCTAAACCAATGAGGACCAGAAATTTAAATGGAGTCCACAAGTGCACGTGCGATATCCACCGTGTCTTTAGCACCTTCCTCTAGATTCCACTAGTGTTAGTGTACTCATCACTCAAGTTAGGTCTCTTTGGACTCAAGTTAACTCTAGATTCCACTAGTGTTAGTGTACTCATCACTCAAGTTAGGTCTCTTTGGACTCAAGTTAACTCATGTTAGCTAGGGTGAGAAGGATCCAGAGTCCTTTGGGAAAATCTATCCCACCATGCTCCCCATGGGGGTTGAACCAAGAACTCGTCCTCCCCAACCATGAGACTTAACGAATAGGTGAAAAGGATTACTTATTTTTTAGAGCACATGAACATATGGTTAGTTCTAATCTCAAGATGTTTGGCCATACATATGAGAGATCAAAGAGTGTCTGATTTCAGATCTATATAAACCAGTTGAACACCCGGATAATAGAATTTATGTTATTACAATATACCAATTGTTTCTAAGAATTTGTATTGTCTTTCAATATGAATCTTCCTCTTATGAGGCCTTTTGGTCTTTTTCTAAAAATATTTGAATATGATCAGTTAATTTATTTTCAATGGATTTCACTATGACTTTGCATCCGATCTAAAGCGTGGCTGCTAGATGCCAATTTTCTATGATGTATTTCTTGTGGATCAGCTTTATAAATCCTACATTGATGCATCTAGGCGGAGCACCAAACCTTAGTTCTTAACTCCACACAAGAGCCAAGGGTCTCACAAATTTCTTTTCATAAGGATTGAACAGCTCATTATTGAGGCTATCAATGCCAAGACTCTTCCTCATCAATACAGCGAAAATGGCATCCATAAGTTTGCTTCTAGGCATTGGTCCTTCTAACCACCTTACCTCGTTAGCATAGATAATTCTCACTTTGGATATCAAAATTTGGGACATGCATAGGGGAAGAGACCTGCTCATGAATTTTGTCCCCTCTATCTAAGATAGAGGCGTAGTAAGGCTTTCACAAATTTCTTATATCATCTTATAGAGCATGATTCCGTCTCTCATTCCATTAATTCTTGTTGAGCTCAAGCATCCTCTGTTCCCTCTTATAGTTCCCAAAAGTGTGCCAAAGCTAAAAGCTATTGTGAAAAGCAATCAGACTTGTCCATCTATACCTCTACACATAGACAAAAGGTGATGTAGATAGATGATCTATGATGGAGTGGATGGTTCTTTGATTAGGTACATCCAGTTGTTTTTAGGTACGCCATTACGTCCAGAACAACATCCATATATCCAACTTGCAGCCAACTTGCATAGTTACATAGGTGTAATAGAACCCCCCCTATGGAATATATGAAAAAAAAGGTCAATTTCTTTTGCGAGGGTTTCGCTTGGGTTGTACAGCTATCTACATATTATTTATAACTTTTATGAGGGTCTCCCTTGGGTTCGACACCTAATATACTCGTGATTCATTTGTTTAAAACTATAATTGAATGAGGAAGAATCATAATTCGATCCTCTTTAAGAGAAGTCAGCTTCATGAGGTTCTATGAAAGGATCCCACAAAGATTTTCTTTGTTAGACCGAACCTCAGTTTTGATTTCTGAAGATATTTTACTCTTTTTCTCCTGTGTTAAAGGATTGATGATTCTCATGCAAATTAAGGAGAGAGAGAGAGAGAGAGAGAGAGAGAGAGAGAGAGAGAGAGGAAGAGAGCTAACACTACGTTTTGAAACTCGGAAGGGAGAAATGAGAGTACACATAGAAAAGTCAAGATGTGATATGCTATCATGATTTGAGGTGAATGTATTTCATATTGTGATTCCTATTGACCTTCATACAAGTTGATCAAGAGAAAGAGAAATCTATATAGATATAGAGTACAAGAGAATCACAAAGAAGGGGGGGGTACACTACACACACATGCACATGGATAGAGAGCATTCAAAGGTACTTTCTTATACCTAATTCAAAGGGGTTTTAGCCAATGATGAGAAAATGAAATGAATGACCTAAAAGTATTATTAATACACCATTCTCCCTTTTAAGCTTGTTCTCATGTGGGTCATTTGTATCTTTCTCACATGAGGGTGGTAGGGTGTGAATTTTCTCTTTGGTAGGACAAAGTAGAGTGGTGAACCAGACTTGAAATTCTTCATTAATAATCCCTTTTTTAAATTTTCATGTTGCTTCCCCTCTTCATGTCCGTCTTTGTTTGTTTTTCCTCCATAAAATTCTCTAAATCATATTAATCAAATGAAAATATACGAGGTACAAAGAATGCTTCTAAGGTTTTGTTCCTTAGAAGGTGAGGCTTGTGCTTTTTGGTTCTTTAGCACATCAGGCTTGTGCTTTTTGGTTCTTTTATATGCCTAAAATTCAGGTGAGGCTTGTGCTTTTTGGTTCTTCTACCAGGAAAAGCTAAGCATTGCTTGATTGCCCCCTCTTTACGAATTGCTGCACCAAATGAAGATTTCTTTCCAAGTGAGACGATATTTCAACGACTTATGTTCACAAAACGTGATTAAATTGAGTTATAATTTTCGAGATAATGAGTGAACATATTATACTTTAAATTCAAGCATCTTTTCATATGCTTATACATGTGACTTGAAAAGGAGTTGAGACCACATCATGAGGTCGTTTCAAGCATCATTGTGCCAAGAAAAATGAAAAGGGATAAAAGACCAAAGAGAGTAATAATGGACTCTCTTTCTGTGTTGACTTTGTGAGGTGATTTGATATATCATTCATGAGTATCTTTTATTAGGGGGAAAATGAACCCTTCTTGGGTCCTTTGAAGTTAGTGATGCTCTTGGAATATTCCTTCTAATCCGATGAGAATAGAAGAGTGAACACAATTTCAGTTTTTCTAGTTTTTTTCTAGATAGCCATAACTAGAGCATACTTACTTCAATTTAGTCAAGAAATAGTGTGTTAAAATGTACTAATCAAGAGCTTCCCAAAGATAGGTCACATGATATACTTTAATGGTACACAAGACATAGCTCTTCATGCCTCCTTTTATGCCTCTTCTTTGACTAAAATCTGATTAGTTTCTCTTACAAGGCCCGCGGAGGGCTACTTTGTCTCCATAATGTGTCAAAGGCTTGGCAATTCCTATGGAAATTAAACACATACACACACGCAGAGATAACAGTAATTTTTGGTAAGGGGAGGAAAGAAAGAAGAGTGGACATAAAAAAGTCAAGATGTGATATCCATCATGATTTGAGGTATATCTAATTGATATTGTGATTCCTACTGAAGATAATGCTCAAAGAGGCCAACCTAGATACTCTTATGGACCTTGATGCACGTTGGGCAAGGGAAATTTATATCGATAGAGAGTAGAGAATCACGAAAAGGGGGATACACTAGACACTCATGCACCTGGATATAGAGAAATGGGTTTTAGCCAATGATTGATTTTTTTACACCAAATTGATTTTACACTTGAGTGTCCTGCTTTTACACCAAATTGATTGATTTTTTTTATGACACCCTTGAGGCATACTCACTTGGGTTTGATAGCCCACATCATGTAGTTTTAGAGAAAAATATAATCTTAGACATTTTACAACTTCACATGGGTTATTAAATGAAGAAGAGAATGGGGATTTTAAAAAACTCAACTTTTAGCATAACTGAAAAAATAACACAATTCAAACATTTTGAAAAATTGGATATGTTCTTCGTGGGCTTTGGCAGTGTAAAGAAAGTGTCTAGGGATCTCTGGAGAAGGTTGAACACTTCCATAAGTGATAAACATGGACTCAAGACTTCTCTTCTCTAGAGCACTGTCATTTATCGCACCTTTTAAAGAATGGCTCACTATAATTTGTGTGTAAGTGAGATTGTAGAGAATTGGCAAGTTATCAATGGATAACCTTCATACTAATTGAATGCATATTTTTATTCAAAGTTAGAAGGCCTCTGCTTTGAATGAGTAGCCATTGCATTTGGTGCTAACTTTCATGCTGAATTGGCAAAACATATATTTCTATGTTCACGAAAAGAACATAGCTCCAAAGTTGGAATTAAAAATTGTGATGAAAAATAATAATAAGTTAAATGCTATTCTAAGTATTAAACCTTCCAAATATGCTTTCATGCCATGCCTCATTCTTAATCTCATGAAATAATATGTGATCCGCAATGGTGATTGTGATAAGAATGAAAATAATTGGCATACATATTTCATATGACAAAAAGAAGATGGCACCCATGATGGAAATAATAAAATGTTTTCAAATGATCCTTATCATTTTATGATGTCAAAGATTATATCAAAGACTTTTGAGTATGATTCCACAAACTATTCATGATTGTATTTGTAGAATTTTATTGATGCCCACACAACAAAAGATTCTTGGTTGTGTTCAAGGCATTCCAACAAAGTTTTTAGCACATCTTTCTTTGCAAACTAAATTGGTCAAGAGTTCTCAGAGTCTTGATAGGAATAGAAATCCGACCTAAATTATTAAGTCCATGCACCACTCATGCCCCAAAATGGAATTGTAATTGGAATCCGCCCATTTCACATAATTTTAATAAGATCCCACCTGCTAAAACAATGAATTTGCTAGGGATGTTTTTAGATCCAGCATTATTATTTGTTCACTACTTTGTACTTTGATCACTTTATAAAATTCAAAGAAAAATGATGTTTTGAATCATTTGGTAGGGATCCCACCATAGACATGAAACATATTCCAATTTTAGAACATGAGGCTCAGGGGTTTTCCATAGTTACTATATATAGGTTTATTTCAGAGCACAAAAATCTTTCCCAAGGGAGCAAGCATGTCTTACAGTAATTCTATGATCTAAGGGTTTTGTGTTGAGATATCAAGCTCAACATGTGATGATCTAGGATGACACGTATCATTTTTTTTGTTTCTCTGACATGTATAAGGGTCACATCGGAATATGTCAGGGATTCTTCATTGAGTTGTACTAGATTTATCTACCGAGAGAGATGGCACATTTGTCCCTTTCCGTCTCACTCATTTGCAAACATTAGGGTTTTTCCTTATGTATTGGTCTTTATATATTGCACTTGTTGTATTCTTTTTTTAAGTCATTCTTGTACATTCCTTTTTATGTAATAGAAGAAGAAGAAGAAGAAGAAGAAGATCATTCTTCCTTGCCTCAATCTGAGTGTGTGCTTTGATGGAGAGTATAAATCTCCAAAAGAAAAAGTTATCCTTGATGTTATAGCACCTCTATATCAAGAAAAACTCAAAACCTCAGCGAATTTAAGAGGATTAGTGCCAGATTATCAATCTTTGCACTAACTGTGAAGAAAGTCATTACACATAAAAGTCTAGTACTAAGAATAAAATTACCAACTCTCATTATAGGATAAGAGAATTTGTTAGCACATGTGACAATATCCATGTGGGGGTAGGCTCAAGTGAACTAAAGAAACTATGCTACATGGTAATTTGTTTGGTTTCCCTACTATCAAAGTACCAGATATCTAAATCTAGTATAGACATACTCTTCTCATGAGAATATGGATCATATTTTCCAACAATAATAAATGTCCATTCTTTGTTTTGATCAAGATTGGTAGACAATGTTTTAGGTATAGAGGACTCTATGACAACCATTCCAGCCTCTTTCTTCTTTGCCTCTTTTGAAAACATTTTAGGACAAATCTTTATGACATGATCATTTGCCTTAGAATACTTGTAAAAAGGCTTCTTGTTTTTATATTTTCTTCTCATCTCTATCTTCCTTCTTCGGCTATGCATTTTTTGCTTATGCGTAGATGAGATCCATATACATTTTCCCTTCTCACTAGCTAAGAAAGCTCGATCTACAACACACATAATTGAACTATTCTATCGGGATTGATCTTCTTGCAATAAAACAAAGGCTAAATCCTGAAATGTTAAGGCATTTTGATTTTCTTTCATCATCAATCAAAGAGTAGAAGAAAAATCTAATATGAGTGTGAAAGATCATTCAAAACAGTTTACACAAGGTGAACTATCTGACAACATTTCATCAACATAAATCAAATGCTCTCTCAAATATTTGATTTTTGTCAAAAAATTATCCATAGAGTCTCCTTCATTCATATTCTCACTCTCCAACTCTTTTTGGACGTAAGCAACACAAGCCTAATTTTTTACCACATAGAAGGTTGTACGTGCATCCGAAGCATCTTTTTTTTTTGTTTTGCACGAGCAAATGTGAGGGCTATTGCTATGTTTGATAGAGAATGCTATCATTGCATGTGCATGAGGATCTTTGCCATCCTATCAAAGTTGCTATATAGTAAGTGCAAGAGGAACTACAAGAGAATGAGGAAATTGAATACCATCATCTTCAACTCCATCTACATTACCTTCAATAAGTGTATTTCTATCTGTAGTAGGATGTTTTACAACACCCTACATGACATTCCACAACCCTTTGGATACTAGTATATGATGCATCATATATGCCCAGAATTAATAATTAGTACCATCCAACTTATACTCAATGGCCAACATACATAATATGTCATTGCTTTTAGCTATGGCTGATGAATAAAAACATTGATGTAGAAAAATGGTTTTATCTCAAAAAGTTAGACAAAAGCACCATGTTGAGCTTTGCTAAATCTATAATAGACTTAGAGGTGCTTTTACTAGCGAACCAAAACCTATATATATGATTGGTAAAAAAGGAAAAGATTTATTGGATAATCACTTTGATAGTGCATTCGAAGGCACAAGCAAGCTCAGATCAAAATTTCGATAGCATAGAGCAAAGTAGTTTTCAACTGCTAATTGCCCCAAGTACCCTCACCAATTGCCATGTGATTCTAAGACTGTAATAGGAGGGGTATCAGAGACACCCTCCATGAAGCGGTCACTTGCTCTAAGACAAATTGTTGGAGTTCGAGGTCTATGAAGACACACGAACAACACAAGGAAGAAGAGAACCACAACACAATAAAAAATGTTTTACTAAGTGATTGTGCACCGATAAGTGATATGTTAGGGCTATAGGTGTATATACAAGATGAGGAAAATAAACCTCCTAAAGAGAGAAAAAAATTGCCATTGTTGGGATGAGATCCCACAAGGCTTCTATACCAAGAAATCGAAAAAAATTATTTCTTTGTTTTTCTGACCATGATATGATGTTTTGACTACAGGAAGATGGAATAAGTTGAAAACTAGTTCAAGTATTTGATTGATTTGATTGACTATGTGATAAGAGGCTTTAATGTGTACTTTTATGTGTGTTTTGATCTAGCATGACCCCTTTAAACTTCTATAATTCCTTATAAAAAAGTCTATTAACCCGTAAACTAATTTTTTTTTTAAATAATGGAAGTTCGGGGCCTTAGCCTACTCTCCCATACTTTAATTAATTAAACGAAAAGTACAAGAGAAGTGGACTAGTGCCCATGGGATCCCCCGAGTCCCATAGAGCAAAGGTAGCTTTTATAGAGCTTAGATGACATTACAAAGAATGTTAATCACCCTCTCATCTCCCTCATGTGGGGCCCACTTGGGTTTAACCTTGTTGTTGATCAAAAGGAGCACTTGATGATGCTTGAAGGGGGGGGATTTCTTACAGTTAGCGATCCTTTGCCAAGGAGGAATAATGATTTCTCAATCAACCACTCTTTGGGGGTGTCGCCAAAGTTGAAAGTACATCTTTCCCGCTAGATTTTCCATAGGACCTCCCCTCTGATGGCATTCCAAAGAGTCACAAAGTAGCCGACTGCTTCTCCCAACAGAGCTTGCTTCCAACTGATATGTTTTTGAAGTCTAATTTTCTTTGCGACAATCTGCCAGAGCCTCTTGGAGTTGGGACAAGTAAAGAAGATGTGAGAAATATCTTCGATAGACCGGTAGTAGTGTTTGCACCAGGGAGGTATCCCACAAAATTTACTAGCCTTAAGGTTGGTCCAAATTCTACGATGAAGAGTTTGCCATAAGAGGACAGACTTTTTGATTTCTATGAGGGGGTGCCAGATTGCCATGAACTTCATGACCCACTGAAGTGGCATCCGCGATAGGCACCACTTCTTGTTGAGTTTAACCTCATAATCAATGGTTTCTTTGATGTTTGGGATTTCTGATAGGCAATTACCATTGTCCCATATGAGAACAAGCAAGCTCAACATGTCATGCCCCATGAGAAGGCGAACTTTAGAGTGGTCCCAGGCGAGACATCTACTTTTGCAAAGTGTTCCATTCCTCATAGGAGATGTTGACGCTTGGGTCAATGTCCTCAAAGTTGATCCACTAGTTGGTGTCTTGCTTCGAGAGGTGTTTCCATTTTTTGAACCCTTTGTTCCATAGCCTCTTGGCATTTTGAATGTTCCAAGAATCCACAATCTCGATGCCATGGATCAGAAACAAGATAGAGTCATTTTGTCTAAGACTGGCCACCCACTTACAATATTCACTTATTCTTGTGAAGCTTTTGACTTTATTCCAACTCTTCCATAGAGAGCACACTAGATTCGAGCCTTTCAGGAAGACCGGAATCAGGGAAAACAAAAGGGTTAGAATGTGAGGATTCTTCCAATTTGGGAATCCCATGAGAGCCAACTTGTTCTTGTTTATGAAGATCAACTTGGCCCACGAGGCCTCCCCATTGCACCAAGCCTTAATCATCCATTTTGCTACAAGTTTGTTAGCCATGCACCCAATGTCCAGAATGTCAAAACACCCACTATCTCTTTGGCTAGTGCAGATAGACCACATGATTTTAGGCACCCCCTCCTATTCTAGTCGCCCGTCCAAAGGAATTTTCTCAAAATACTATCCATTTTGGATAGATCTTGCTCTTTCGGTCTCCAACAACAAAGGGAGTAAATGGTCGATGATATGAGGAACGTGTTGATAACCATAACATGACCAGCGAGATTGATTTCAATACCTCTCCAATAGTTTAAAGAAGCTGGAAAATTTTGGCCCTGCGGAATGATTTGACACCCATGATCCATGAGAAGTTCAGGCTAGATCCCAAAAATAGCTCTGAAAGCAGTCTTAGAGTGGTTGATTTTGGATCTAGAGGCTTTGCAAAAAGTATCTAAGCACCTCGAGAATGTCTCCAGGCTGGTACAATCATTGTAAACAAACACATTCATATCATCCGTGAAAAGTCTCATGGTGATCTGGCCGTGGTCATGAGGCAATCAAAGGCCTTTGATATTACTAGCTTCCACATGTTGTTCCATCAGCCGGCTAAGCCCTTCCTTGGTAATGGCAAAGAGAAGGGGAGCCAACATGCACCCTTGTCTAATCGATCTTCTAAGTTTGATCACCTTCAAAACTTTGCCATTAACATTAATTTGAGTCGACGTGTATCCCAGAAGGGTCGTGATGATTTTGGTGAATTTATTACTACATCCAAGATCTTTAAGCGATTGCAGAATATAGTCCCATTCCAGCCGGTTGTAGCCCTTTATCAAAGTTGATCTTGAGGAAGACCACACCTTGTCTTGACTCATTTGCAAAGTTGAGACCTTCCCAGATATCTATAATGGTTTCCAAAATTGACCTGCCTTTGATGAAGCCTTTTTGGTCCTCGCTTAACCACGCTCTCAGATGGTTGGAAATTTTCTTGACTATGACTTTGGCAATGATCTTATATCCCGTTTGGAGCATCGTAATGGGATGCCGATTCTCAATTTTGTTCTTTTCTCCTTTCTTGTGTATTAACTTGATAATGCCATTGTCATCAGAAGTGTGCCAAACTCAAGCGCATCTTACTAGATCAGATGAAGAGGGGTGGCAACCACCAGCTTGAAGGACTTTAAGAAACTCCTTGAGCCCGTCTGGGCCCGGGCTTTTACCACGAGGGAAGGCATCCATAACTTCAATGATTTGTGCTTCTGACATTGGGGCAAGCACGAAACAAAGGTTGAGTGGGGTCCTATGAGAGGATACCCAAGAAATGGTTTCCATGGAGTCCCATCTATGGTGGGAAAGGTGGATCGAGGTCCCCAGGAGTCCCGTAAAGTGCCCCTCAATGATCTTGAAATTATCTTCTTCCATATTGCATACATTGCCATTTGAGTCTAGCAGCAGGGGGATCGATTCTCTGTTTTGTTTCCTTTTAAGGATGTGGCACATCTCTTTGGTGGGTTTGTCAGCTTTGCCAGCCCACCACTCCTTGAAGAAAATTTGCAAATTTTTCCTTTGTATTTTTCCTCGTATCTCAGGAGCTCTCATTTTTCATAGACCTTTCTAGGAATGAGCTTTTCCTTTGTTAACTTCCTCATCAAGTCTCCAGAGTCTATGATATAGAGCTTCTCTATGTGCCCGTCAAACAGTCTTGAGCAACTTCCTGGATCTAATCATGATCTGTCCTGACTTTTTGATCCCATGTCTCTAGCACTTGGTTGGGGATGAGCCGGAGGTGAACACCTCCTTCCAAACTTCAGAAATTTCTTGATGGACGGAGGGGAGAGAGAAGGAGTTCCTATAGGCATGGAACCAAGGAGCCTAATGGATTTTGATGAAAGGTTGGAAGACAATAACCATCAGGTAGTGATCAAAGATGACAAGGTCAGTGCATTGCGAGAGGGAAGGGTGGCCCCACTGATGAATAATGTTCTGAGCAATGTAGCATCTACCCAGTCTAGCTTTCCTTAGGTCCTCACCCACTTGGAGATTTGACCACCTCATGGATTTAGGTAGTTATATATAGAAGCATAAGGTTGGGAAGAGAATCATCTCTCAAGCCCATGGTGGCCCTAATAGTCATTCATTACATTGACTCTGATACCAATTTTATATATGAGGGAGGATTTGAACTCACAATACCCTTACTAGGATTATGATGGGCTAACCATTTCCTACAGAAGCTATGGTTGAGGATTACTTTCTAATCCTCCCTCTTAGGTTGTAGTTAACCATTTTCAATCAATCAGGGATGTTCTTCAACCATATCCTACCTATGAATTTATTACAAATATGCTAAACAACTTAGTCTAAATCCCATCTTTTTGAAGATAAATTTTGAAAAACAATATGATAGACTGGTGACTCACATTCTAAAGGACTTCAGTGGGGCAATGACAAAATAGGTGACATGATTTCTAGGACTAACTACAAGGTTTCTTTCCACCAAAGACTCATCCAAAAATGGTGTATCTCATGTTCTTGGATTAGGTGGGAGCTAAAGTTCCAAGGTCTCTAACACCCACTATTGAAAAGTTCCAAGGTTTCTAATACCCACTATGGAAATGGTCTCTAATACTCACAAAAATGCACTAACATCAAGAGTGCAATGCTTAAAGAGTGGTTGACAGAGGAATCCTTAAATTACAAGAATCAAAATTCACAAGAGTGACCTGCCCTGTAAGCATAAAAAAGCCTCTTCTATGATTCAAACAAACAAGCTTAGAAGCATATGGAAGCCTTCTTTGTAAATCTCCCCAACTCAGCTCGTTCTCTAGAGAAAAAACAAACAAAGAGAGCACCACAAGAGAGGAATCTCAATTCAACTTTACCATTAAAAAAATCTAAAAAGAGTCTTACATTCTACTTTGTATTAACGATCTTCGTAGCTCCTTCATGTGTGAGGTCACTCTACTACAGTGTAAGCTTGATTCCTTTTTGTGATGAACTTGCATGAAGGTACCTGTGAGTATGTAGCTCGGTCCCTCTCATGTTCTATTTTCTCTTCGCCGTTTTGTGATTCTCTTGTACTCTTTTCAATTTTCTCTTTCTTTTTTATCAACTTGCATCGAGGTCCCTGTGAGTATCTAGCTTGGTCCTCTCATGCTCTATTTTTCTCGACTCCAGTGCCCACGTTTCTTCATGGTTGAACACTCAAACACGACATCTCTTACCTCACTTTAAGACCTCCTAAACAAGGTAGAAAAAGGACATAATTCTTTATTGTAAAACATTGGAATAAATAGAGGCTATCATGTATACCATCGCTTGCATACCAGCCATCCTTCACAATCCAAAAACCCGACCGACCACTGAACAGGAAAGGCCAAAACAAAGCAAAAAATATGCATAGCTATGCACGTGATCGATTACACTCTATACAAACATCAGCCCGAGAGAGAGAGATCATATTATAATATTCTTCTTTGCCAAAAGGAATGAGAAAGTGTGTTATTAGTTGGATGAAAGTCCATCATATTTCTTACGGTCTCCTATAAAGCACCATAGTCAGCAAACATCCATTAATTACACATAACAGGAAATAGCACTACAACATATGAGGGGCATACAGATGCTGCCTATACCGACGGTCACTCTCAATATTGGTATAAACATTAGAAAAGTCCAATTAAAGATACGGACGTTCAAGTGACTGTCGGTATGACCGTTTAAAACGGATCCTTAGGATGTCTCGCGACCGTCAGTATGCATGTCGATATGAGCATTGGTAGTTGGTATAAGTGTCGGTAATTTACTAGAAATTTCTGACGCTCATATTGATGCCTATATCGATGCTTATACCAAGGCCGTGTTTTAAACGTACCGGGAACCCGAGAGCAAAACTGAACATTTTGTGCATGTTTGAGTACTGGTTGTCTTCTGTCGAACTTGCACGTGTGAAGGGAATTGCAACCTACATTGTCTTGTGCACACACACACACAGATCTCTCTCTCTACACACACACTCTCTATCTCTATTTAGATCTCACATCTTGGTAAGTGGTGTGCGTACTCTTAGACTTTGTCTTTCTCTATGCTTCAGGTTTTATAATTTCTCTTCTCTTTGATTTTGTAGAAGTTCTTTGGCATCGATTCTTTGGAATTCGATGATAAACGACATACATTACGCTTTGATGATAACGATCGAAAAGAGGGACATACTTGAAAGTGATTGTTTATTCTCTATTGATAGAAATGAGGCACATGATGCTTTCAGAGCAGGCTTACCAAAGCCTGTATGATTAGATGCTAAGGAGTGGAATATGATTCGCAACGAGCAACAGCAGACTCCTGACTGATATCGCCAGCTACGAGATGCCGTAGCCACCCGTTTAGATACGGTTGGAGAGTCACATGTGGGTAGTGGCGGATATGACACGATGTGTCATGAGTTTGTAAGTACCATTTGGTTTATTGAATTTGTTTGTGTTAAGCTTCTCATGTATGTTCCTCTAATGTTTTGTATATTTCTTGCAAGAGTTGGCAATGGGTCCTCCTCCAACACAAACGTAGGAGGCTTATGGATATCGTCATGGATTGATTGCACTATTGGAGGACTTGGAAGACGCGGTGCGGTCATTTCATGGGAGCATTCACGATGAGGTGATGAATTTATAAACTTGGTTTTTACTTGTTGTTTGTAAATTTCATGTGAATTTATCTCATTTCATTAATGTTCTTTGTTGCAGGACTGTTGATATGGAACGTTCTTTGCATGTGTATGGAAATGGCACACCAAAATTTTGTATTTTATTTTTATATGGCAATGCAATGCTTTGCCACATTTTGTAAAAGCATCATATATGATAGTGGTTTGCCACACTCTTGTACATGCTTCATTTATGAAATATATAACTCTTTTTGTACATGGTTCATGGTTCATTCTGATTATCTCTTTTGTGTCCAATGTATGAAATCATATTTTGATTGACATTAGAGTACACATCACATGTACTCGATTTTTTTTGGCAGATCGACAGTTACATAGATACATAGATACATAGATACATAGATACATAGATACATAGATACATAGATACATAGATAGATAGATAGATAGATAGATAAATAGATAGATACATAGATACATAGATACATAGATAGATAGACAGATAGATAAATAGATAGATAGATAGATAGATACATAGATAGACAGAAAGACAAAGAGTCAGACAGACGGACAAACAGACAGGCAGACAGACAGACACACAAACAGACAAAGAGACAGACAGACAAACAAACAGACAGACAGATAGACAGACAGATAGACAGACAGATAGATAGATAGATAGATAGATAGATAGATAGATAGATAGATAGATAGATAGATAGATAGATAGATAGATAGATAGATAGATAGATAGATAGATAGATAGATAGATAGATAGATGGATAGATAGATAGATAGACAGATAGATAAATAGATAGATAGATAGATAGATAGATAGATAGATAGATTGATAGATATATTAGTAGGTGGATAGTTAGATAGATAGATGGATAGATAGATAGATAGATAGATAGATAGATATATAGATAGATAGATAGATGGCCAACACGCACCGGTATACGCGACGGTACACCCAGCAGATACTGCCGGTATGAGCATCGGTATTACTGATGGATATACCGACGGTTATACCGACGCTCATACTAATGCCCATACCGATGCTCATACCGATGCCCATACCGATGCTCATACGGACGCCCATACCGGCGCTTTAATTCTGACGCGCATATCGACACCTACACCGACGTCGGGGCAAAAATGTGCACGTTCATTTCCCTTGATAAAAACCTTAGCATACGACCAATCTATTGTAGTGTAGGAATCATAATATGACATATATATACCTCAAATCAGGATATTACAAGTTGGCTTACCCTCGAACACGTGATTGATGTTTCTTTGCCAAAAGGAATCATATTATAATATTTTTCTTTGCCAAAAGGAATCCGACAGTGTGCTGTTAGTGGGATGAAAATCCATCATATTTCTTACCGCATCATCTCTCAAGCTCATGGTGGTCCTAATAGCCATTCATTACATTGGCTCTGATACCAACTTTATATCTAAAGGAGGATTTCAACTCATAATACCCCAACTAGGAGTATGATGGGCTAACCATTGGCCCCAAAAGCTATGGTTAAGGATTACTTCCTAATCCTCCCTCTTAGGGTGTAGTTCAACCATTTTGGATCAATCACGGATGTTGTTCAACCATATCCTACCTATGAATTTATTACAAATATGCTAAACAATTTAGTCTAAATCGCATCTTTTTGAAGGTAAAATTTGAAAAACAATATGATAGACTAGAGCAGATTTCATCTTGAAACCCCTAAAGATTTGGGTCTTGACATTAAATATGTCAGGATGGCTTTAATGTTTTCAAGAAAAACCCAAACTAGGATAAATATTAAGGATAATTTATGTGCTTTGATTGATCTCAAGAGATCTAGAAGGCAAGGATGTCCACTTTTCATTCCTCTTTGTGATTGTAGTTGATGCCTTTAGTTATATTATTAACGAATGTAAGAGGACAATATCTTTGGCTTATTGTCTCCACAAAATCCTCATTAGCTTTTGTTGAAGATGTTTGCTAAAAACACTAATGCATTCCTCATCAAACATTGAGGCTGCTGAAATTAATGTTGGAATTTTCTAACAACCTTTTCGCTACCTTGGGCTTGAAGATTAACAATAATAAAATTTCTTTCAAGACCCTCCGCCAGCCTTCACAATTTATTCCAGTATCGAGGGTGCAGTAAGATTGTGGATGAATGTATCTTTGGCTTATTGGAGATTTCCTTGGAGTTTGAAGTTTTGATGTGTCACTATACACTGATGTTCTATGCTATGCTCAACCAGAAATGTATTGAGCTCAGAAGACATCTGTTCCCCTCCTTGATCAGAATGGAGGGTGTCCAATTTACATTATTGATAAATTTTTAACCACAACCAAGAGTTGTTAAAAGCACCATAACACTGATGACTTTGTTTTCAATGGATATACCCATGCATGCCTTGATCATTAATAAAAGCCACAAAGTATAAGTAGTTCTTAAATGAACATTATAGGGAAGGAGTCACGTGACGGGAAGAGCTGGTCTGGCGTTGGATCAGGCCCCTGTGTGCACCATTCCCACGTCCGGTGAGTGGCGTCTGAGCGTTGGGTGCCTCTCCCTCTCTCTGTTATGGCGATCGTTATAGGCCCCTACCCCTCGGAAGAGCCAAGCGAATGTGCATGTACATAAGACCGTAGGTGTCGGGAATGAAAGAATCTAGATACAATGCCAAAACATGGAAGTCATTGGATTGGTGTATAGGAAATGCAATTGAAGTCATCCAATGAAATCTCAATGATACAACGATTCCTGCTATAGTGCGGGTCGGTGATATGGGGAACCGCTACAGTGCGGAATGGTGATACAGTATGCCACCGCTATAGTGTGGATCGGCCAAATATAACGTAGACTTCTCGCTACAGTGCAAGAAGATGCCCACGAGTCTCGGCTTTGGTCTTTGCGGTCCAAGCTTTACTTCCAATCGTTGCGACAAGATCTTTTTCTTCACTTTACTTCAAAAATACTTCAAAAATCCACAGAATCCTAGAAAGGAGTTCCACACAGGAGATCGAGGGGGTGTATAAATGCCCGCTATAGTGCGGGTCAATGATACAAAAATCTACTATAGTGTGGATGGATGAATACAAATATGTTGCTGCTACAGTGCGGATCGGCCAAATATAAGGTAGATCTCCTACTACTATGCAAGAAGTCACCCTTGAGTCTCGGTAGTCTTCATAACTTTTCTTTTCTTCGGTCTTTGGTCCTTTCTTTTCTTCCAGTTTCCTCGGCAATAACTTCTTTTCTCTTTACTTCAATAGTCTACAACCACTTCATATAATATCTCCAAATAATCAACAACAACGTGGAGAGAAGTTCCATAGAAATGTCCACGGGGTAGTCTTTATCTTCACTCTTCAATCACTTTTCTCACTTCATATAATCTTTGAAATCATAAACCGGCCGAACCTGGTAGGAAGCTCCATAAGCAAGACACACAAGGGGGTGATGGGAAAAAAAAATCATTAGTACCTTAGAACATACTCGGAAAACAAAATCATCTCCTTAATCATTCTAATGTTCATCTTATGAAATTGGTTGACAAAACAATAGTACTCAAAAGAAAAATAAAATCTCTTTGCCTCCGAATGCACTATCATAGTGATTCTCCAATAAATGTTTTCCTTTTGTACCAATCATATATACAGGTTTTGGTTTGCTAGTAAAAGCACCTCTAAGTCTATTATAGGTTTAGCAAAGCTCAACATGGTGTCTTTGTCCAACTTTTTGAGATAAAACCATTTTTGTACATCAATGTTTTTAGTCATCGGCCATAGCTAGAAGCAATGACATATTCCATATGTTGGCCATTGAAGATAATTTGAATGGTACTAATTACCATTTTTTTGCATATATGATGCATCATATATTAGTAGCAAAAGGGTTGTGGAATGTCATGTAGGGTGTTGTAAAAGATCCTACTACACGTACAAATACACTTATTGAAGGTAACATAGATGGTGCTGAAGATGATGATATTCAATTTCCTCATTGTGTTGTAGCTTCTATTGCGCTTACTATATAGCAACTTTGTTAGGATGGCAAAGATGCTCAGGCACATGCATTGATAGCATTGTCTATCAAACATGCTATTAACTCTCACATTCACTTGTGCAAGATAAAAAAGGATGCTTCAGATGCACTTACGACCTTATATGTGGTAAAAAATTAGTCTTGTGTTGTGTACCTTCAAAAAGAGTTAGAGAGTGAGAATATGAATGAAGGAGACTCTATGGAAATTTTTTTGAAAAAAATCAAATGTTTGAAGGAGCATTTGGTTTATGTTGATGAGGTGTTTCTAGATAGTTCACCTTGTGTAGAGATCTTTGACTGATCTTCCACATTCATATTAGATTGTTCTTCTACTCTTTGATTGATAATGAAAGGAAATCAAAATGCCTTAACATTTGAGATTTAGCCTTTGTTTTATTGCAAGAAGATCAATCAAAGTAGAATAACTCAATTATATGTGTTTTAGATCAAGCTTTCTTAGCTAGTGAGAAAGGCAAATGTAAATGGATCTCATATACTTGTATGCAAAAAATGCATAGCCCAAGAATGAAGATAGAGATGAGAAGAAAATATAAAAACAAAAAGAGTTTCTGCAAGTATTCTAAGGCAAATGATCATGTTATAAAGAGTTTTCCTAAAATGGCTTTGAAAGAGGCAAAGAAGAAAGAGGGTGGAATGGTTGTTGCAAAGGCCTCTATACCTAAAATAGAGTCTACTAATCTTGACCAAAATGAAGAATGGACATTTATTATTGTTGGCAAATATGACCCATATTCTCATGAGAAGAGCATGTTAGTAGTAGATCTAGATATTTGGCACTTTGATAGTAGGGAAACCAAACAAATTACCATGTAGCATAGTTTCTTTAGTTCACTTGAGCTTGCCCCTACATGGATACTATCACATGTGCTAACAAATCCTCTTATCCTATAATGAGAATTGGTAAGATCATTCTCACTACTACTAATGACATTTACTTCACATTGTGAGATGTTATATATGTGTCAGCGATCAAGAAAAATATGTTGTCAGTTTCATCAAAGATTGGCTTGGTTGAGAAATTTGTCAATGACAAGTGTAAAATCCATAATATCTCAAATGGTGATGTTATTACTACCTTTTGCATTTTATGTCATTCGCTATATAAGCTCATAGAGTATGTGAAATATGTGAATGATTAAGCATGTGTAGTTCAAGATTCTCATGCTACCTTAGGTGTAGAGCTTTGGCATGCATTCCTTCATCATTTTAATTTGGTTGCTTTTGCTTTGCATGTAGAAATTTGAAATGGCATCCTCTCTGTCCAAGCTTGAGGCACCTTGTAAACATGTCCGTGAAGGCTGTGTTTGAGCAAAATGTAGCATTCCTCTTTCCCAAAATATGGTTCAATTTGAGCTTCTTATATATTGTAGCTTGTTCATAGTGATGTTTGTGGTCCTATGAGGACACCTTCATTTGGGAACTACTTGTAGTTTGTGGCATTTATTGATGATTTCTCAAGGCATGCAAGGCTATATCCATTGAAAGTAAAGTCAAGAGTGTTTTAGCACTTTTAACAACTCTTGGTTGTGGTTGAAACTCTATCAATATGACACCCTTAATTCTCATCAAGGATGGGAATACATGTCCTCTGATTTCAATACATTTCTAGCTGAGCATGGCATAAAACATCAATGTATAGTGCCATATACACATGAACAAAATAGAGTTGCTAAAAAAAAAAAAGAAGAGTTCTCTCATAGAAATGGTGAGGTGTATGGTCATGCTTTACCATGTAGCTTTTGACTTGCTATTGTTATATGTGCAACATATGTACTTAACATGTATCCCACCAAAGCACTGCAATTGATCACTCCATATGAGGTTTGGCATGGTCGCAAGCCATGTGTTGCTCAGCTGCATGTATTTTGTGTAAATTCAAACATACTTTAACATCTTTGCATAAGTGACATGAAAGAAGCTTCACATCATGAAGTCTTTTCATGGATCATTGAGCCAAGCAAAGAAAAAGAAAAAAAGCAAACAGAAGGAAAACGAGGCAAAAAATATAGACTTTGTTTTCTCTTGACTTTGTGATATGGTGGAGTGAGTAGGGAGTGGAGCAACCTTGGCTGACCTTTGAAAGCCATGAATTGTAGGTAGCCAAAATATGGGCTTATCCTTCTAGCAAAACATGCAAATATAACATTTCATAATAGTGGATTGATAGATTGTTGGAGTGAACTTTGTAAGGTGGTTTGGTGATTCAGATGCGAGTTTAGAAAAACAACAGAGAGAGAGAGAGAGGGAAAAAATACCTTTTTGACAAGGGGAAGGGACAAAGGAGAGTGTCCGAGGAAAAGCCAACATGTAATATCCTCTCATGATTTGAGGTATATATATGTCATATTATGATTCCTATTTCATGTTATGTGTAATTGATGGATGCTTGCTGACTATGGCGCTTTATAGGAGGCGGTAAGAAATATGATGGACTTGCATCCTAGCACACTTTCTGAGTCCTTGGCAAAGAAAAATATTATAACATTATCTCTCTCTCTCTCTGTCTCACTAGGGTCGATCCGTTTGTATAGAGTGTAATCGATCACGTGTATAGCTATGCATAAATTTTGCTTTATGTTTTGGCCTTTCCTGTTCAGTGGTCGGTCCGTTTTTTGGATTGTGGTCGGTTTTTTGGATTTTTCAGTGGTCGCTAATACAAAGTAGAACGTAAGAATCTTTTTAGAATTTTGTTGATGGTAAAGTGGAATTGAGACTCCTCTACAGTCATATCTTTCTTGTGGTCCTCTCTTTGTTTGTTTTTTTTCTAGAGAAGGATCTGAGTTATATTAAAGAAAGGAAGATACAAGAGAGTTGGGGAGACATACAAAGAAGGCTTCCATATGCTTCTAAGCTTGTTTGTTTGAATCACTAATGAAGCTTGTTTATGCTTACAAGGCAGGTCACTCTTGTGTTTTTTAATTCTTGTGATTTACGGATTCCTCTATCAACCACTCTTTAGGCATTGTACTCATGTTGTTAGTGCATTTTTGTTTCCAAACCTTGGATCTTTAGCTCCAACCATTTTTGGCTGAGATGCACCATTTTTGGTTGAGTCTTTGGTGGAAAGAAACCTTGTAATTAATCCTAGAAATTACGTCAACTGTTTAGTCATTGGCCCACCAAAGACCGTTAGGATGAGAGTCATTAGGAATCTTGAGGAGATGCATATCCTCTGTTTTCTATGCATGATTGTGATAGACTTGAGACTTCATAGTCAATCCTCTTACTATCTTTATTTATTCAATTCTTATCCAATCTCTTCTAGAGTTGTTCCAATGTCTTCTCAATAGAAGCTCTTGGTCCACTTATGCCTAGAACATATATGATCCACTTAATCTTTGGAATGCCTCTCCTTTTGGGGTTACTTCTCCAAATGAGATTGCTTCAAGAACTTTCCAATTTAGCAAACTCTTTTGTGCTTTTCCTCTGACAACCAAGCAAGTATTTAGCCAACAAAATAAATAACATATTAATCACCATTCCTTTGCTAAACATTTAGCGACACACAATCCTATCTCTAATTCATCGAAACTTCAAACCCCAAGGCAATCCCCAATGATCCAAAGATACAGTCATCCACAATCTTACTTCACCCTTGATGCTTGAATAAATTGTGAAGGGTGGCAGAGAGTCTTGAAAGAAATCTTATTATTGTTAATCTTTAAGCCCAAGGTAGTGAAAAGGTTACCAGAAAATTCCAAAATTAATTTAAGCAGCCACAGTTTTTGAGGAGAATGCAAACATCTTCAATAAGGGTTAGTCAAGATTTTGTAAAAATGACAAAAGGGAGAGAAAAGTGGACATCCTTGCCTTCTAGATCTCTCGAGATTGTTGGTGTAAATTACAAGCCTACACATTTGGCTTAAAGGATGCATTGAAGTCTATACACACATGAAGAAGTATAGGAACATATGCTAGTGGTTAATTACCACCTTACCTCATTGTAAAAGTCAAATTGACTTGGAATCTCTTGTAATCACCTACCAAAAGGATTCATGGAGAAATTAGTTGTTTGATTGAAAGAATATCTCCAAGCATTTAGGAGCTTGATCATAGGGAGCCAAAAGTTTGAATTTGAATTCAAATTTTTACTCACTCCTTATAAAAATGGACATGAAAAGTCGAGGTGATCTCTGGTCATTTTCTGCTACAGTCCTAAAAAGTCGGGGTATAACTTAACTTGCTAAATTGATTTCTCTTAGCATAGTTTATCATTTTACATCATTCCACTTGGAATAGGTAGCTTACTAAGCTAATTAGATACCCCTAAAAGGAATTTTTCCAATTCCTACTGTGCTGGTCATACTGAGCAAAAATCCCAGCATGTGTCAAGACATAAATAGAAGGTTTTCTTGAGTTTGTGACTTCCAAAGTTATCTTTTTTGATTCAATCATTACACACATCATTTCCAAAGTACATAGGACATTTTATGGTATCATTGGAAAGCTAAGGAGGTCTAGTTATCAACTCTAAAGCAATAGAGGGCTGGTACAAAGCACGTTTAGCAGTACCTACTCAGTCTTGGAGCATCCATCCATATTTCCCAACAGTGGTATCAGAGCCAACTAAGGTAAAATAACAGATGGTTTTCCTTCATTCATTGATAA
Source organism: Ceratopteris richardii (assembly GCA_020310875.1). Taxonomy (NCBI): domain Eukaryota; kingdom Viridiplantae; phylum Streptophyta; class Polypodiopsida; order Polypodiales; family Pteridaceae; genus Ceratopteris; species Ceratopteris richardii. The sequence goes on along the minus strand of MU260211.1, from coordinate 142,620 downwards.
ATTGGACAGGAACAACTATCAAGCATGGTCTCTAAGGATGAAGACCTACCTACAAGGAAGGAGTCTCTATGGATACATCTTAGGAGATGAGGAATTTCCCTCATTCAAAACAAGAGGATTACCAACCAAGGAAGAACATGAAAAGTTCAACACATGGTGTGCCAAGGATGCACTGGCAAGGTCGTATTTACTCAACTCTATATCTGATTTTCTTTTGCCACATATTAGAAATTGTAAGACATCCCAAGAGACTTGGGAAACCTTGTCATCATATTTTTCCTCCAACACAAGGGCTAGGAAAAATCAGTTGTGGATTGAATTCACAACATTAAGGAAGCAACCTAAGCAAGCTGTTTCAGAATTTGTGACCAAGATTAAAGATGTAGCAGATCAGTTAGCAAGCATAGGAGAAGAGATTGAAGAAGAATAGATTGTAAGGCAAGTGATCAATGGGATCAAGGCTGATGACAAATGGGAAAGCTTCACCATAGCTATGGATCTTTACATGGACATGCACACTCCAGATCTTACAACTCTCATGGGACAATTATTTACTCATGAAGCAAAGCTCAAGAAAAATGGAGACACATCCAAAGGTAATAATTGTTCTGCCCTATACACTGATAAGAAGTCTAATGATAAAGGCAAAAGCAAGAAGGTGGAAGATGAAGGCTCTACTTCTCAAGCCAACTATGTAGGGAGAGGTAGATCTTCAAGAGGAAGGGGCAGAGGAGGTAAGCAAGGTAGGGGGAGATCTTATAACTCCTCACCATGCAACATTTGTGGTCTATCAAATCATACTACAGATGAGTGTTTCAGGAATTACAAGAATCAGAGAGGAAGCGGATACTAAAGAGGTGGCTACTCACAGTCAAGAGGTAGATTCAACCATCACCAAGGCTACAACAATAACTACAACAACAACTACAACAATAATTGCAATGGCAACTACCAAGGAGGATTCAAATTTAGGAAGGATTACAACAACTATACAAAGGAGCAGGATGACTCTCTTCTAATCATGATCATGACTTCGAAATCAGGTACAAATGATGACCACCTATTCTACATTGACTCAGGATGTTCAAATCATGTGGCTGGCAATGTACCATTACTCTCTGATCTTGAGGAATCAAAAGGTAAGCATCAAGTCCAAACAGGTGATGACACAAAGCATTCTGTAGTTAAAGTTGGAAATGTTAAGACTTGTGATGGAAATAAGAATTTGTTGAGCAGGGTACTCTATGCACCAACCATTACCAAAAATTTGATGAGTGTTGGTCAGATTGTGGAGAAAGGTTTGCAGGTCAGATTCAACCAATATGGAGCATATGTGGAGGATCCAAAACATGGGTTCAAGAGGATTACTAAAGGAGAAAAATCAGGTAGACTTTTCACTTTTGAGTTAGAAGATACAAAGAACATTGTACTATACAGTTATAAAGATCAGACACTTTCAGAGCTTGAAATTTGGCACAAAAGGTTAGGGCACATAGGAGAAAGAACCTTGAAACAAATGTGCAAGGACCAATGTGTGCTTGGGATACCTAATGTATCCAAGCAACATATGATTTATAAGTGTGGTGCTTGTCAATTTGGGAAGTCTCACAGGTTACCCTTCTCAAGGAAAGGATACATGCATGAAGACTACCTAGAGCTTGTCCACACAGATGTATGGGGACCAAGCAAAAACCCCTCAGTCTCAGGTTCAAGGTACTATGTATCTTTCATTGATGATTATAGTAGATGGACTGTATTGTACTTTATGAAGCACAAGGATGAGGTATTTAACTGCTTTAAAAAAATATCTTGCATTAGTTGAAAACCAGACAGGAAGGAATTTGAAGAGGCTAAGGTCAGATGGAGGAGGTGAGTACTTCTCCAATGAATTTGAAGACTTCTTGCAGGACAGAGGCATCAAAAGAGATAACCACAAGGTATTCTCCTGAACAGAATGGGGTAGCTGAGAGAAGAAATATGTTAATTGCTGAGACAGCTAGATCTATGCTTAATGAGAAAAGGTTACCTAACTATCTATGGGCAGAGAGTGTTTCCACTGCCACTTACCTCATAAACAGGTTACCATCTAAGTCTCTTGATGGTATGACACCCTATGAAGCATGGCATGGTAAGAGACCCTCACTTGACAATTGCAAAATATTTGGATGTGTAGTATATGTACACATTCCTTCTCAGATAAGAGGTAAGCTAGACCCAAAGGCTGAAAAATGCATCTTTATTGGGTATGATTTAAATCAAAAAGGTTACAAGTTTTATAATCCCATCAATAAGGGATTCATGGTAAGCAGAGATGTTGTCTTTGATGAAAATGATTCTTGGTATGAGAATGAATGTAGGAAGGTCAAATTACCCTATGATTTGGAAGAGGAATTTCCAAGTCTTACAAAGGAGGAACCTACTCAGAATGAAGTCTCAAGTTCAGATGATGAAGATACTATCAACCTTGAAGAATTCAAAGCATGGAAGTCCAAAGGCAAAATGAAGATGAAGAAGCTTGAAGACATACCTGAATCTTCAACTCAACCATTTAGAAGATCACAAAGAGAAAGCAAGAAACCTATCAGATATGGGTATGATACATCTCTTGTTACTAAACATTCTGTTTATCTTGCCAAAGATTTGTCAAATGAAGAACCAGGATCATATGAAGAAGCAATAACCAAATCAGAATGGAAAGAAGCTATGGATGAGGAGATTGATGCCCTCATAGAGAGTGACACATGGGAGTTAGTACCTAAGAAGGACTCAATGAAGGTAATAGGATCCAGATGGATCTACAAACTTAAAAGAAATTTTGATGGCACAATTAATAGGTACAAAGCCAGATTGGTAGCCAAGGGTTTTGCACAAACCCAAGGCATTGACTATGAGGAGACATTCTCACCTGTGGCCAAGATGCCAACAATCAGAGTGTTGGTAAGTGTGGCTGCATCAAAAAATTGGAATATGTACTAATTGGATGTCAAGAATGCTTTCTTGAATGGATGGATTTCAGAGGAGGTATATATGTCACAACCTCCTGGCTATGAGGATCCTAAGAAGGTAATATATGTTTGCAAATTGAAAAAGGCTTTATATGGATTGAAGCAGGCACCTAGGGCATGGAATTACAGGTTAACTACATATCTCCAAGATCAAGGATTTGTCATGAGCAAGGCAAATACTTCTTTGTTCATCAAGAGAAGTAATTGAGAGGTAAATACCTTTGTGTTTATGTTGATGACATCATCATTACAGGTAATGATGTCAATGGAATCAGATTTATCAAAAGTCAAATGATGAAGGAGTTCAAGATCAATGATCTTGGTCTTTTGAAGTATTTTTTGGGACTTGAATTAGTCTACACTAATTCAGGGATATATATTACTCAGAAAAAGTATATACAGGACATGTTGAAGAAGTTTCACTTGCAGGTTGCCAAAGTAGCAAGCACTCCAATGGAGGTAAACCTAAAACTAAGTGCCCATGAAGGTGATGAAGTCAATGACATTACAGGTTATCAAAGTATGGTGGGTAGTTTGAACTATGCTACCTTAACAAGGATAGATATTGCATATGGAGTTAGTGTGCTCATTCAATTTATGCACAAGCCAAGGATACCTCACTTAGAGGCTGCCAAGAGAATCCTGAAGTATCTCAAGGGTACACAGAACCATGGTTTGTATTTCCCTTACACTTCAGATATTGATATCAAAATTAATTCAGATGCAGATTGGGCAGGATGCAAGGATGATAGGAGGAGCACTTCTGGATATATTTCTTTTGCAGGTGACAAACCAATTTCATGGTCTTCAAAGAAGCAACCTACTGTTGCTTTGTCTTCCACAGAGGCAGAGTATAGAGGGCTGGCTAATGCCACACAAGAAAAAATATGGATTAAGCTTTTGTATATAGAATTGGGATTATATACTAGGTCACCAATTATCTTTGGAGATAATACAAGTTCTCTTCACCTTGCAGCTAATCCTATTTATCATGCTAGGACCAAACACATAGAGTTCCATTACCATTATGTGAGAGAGAAATTGATAAGCAAGGACATTCAACTAACCTATGTATCAACCAACATGCAATGTGCATATTTGTTGACTAAAGCTTTGGATGGAACCAAACTTTGTAGGTTCAAATCCATGATTGGATTGCATGATATACTTGAAGATTGAAGATGAAGACTTAAGACAAAATGCTTCGCTTGAGGGGGAGCTGTTGGTGTAAATTACAAGCCTACACATTTGGCTTAAAGGATGCATTGAAGCCTATACACACATGAAGAAGCATAGGAACATATGCTAGTGGTTAATTACCACCTTACCTCATTGTAAAAGTCAAATTGACTTGGAATCTCTTGTAATCATCTACCAAAAGGATTCGTGGAGAAATTAGTTGTTTGATTGAAAGAGTATCTCCAAACATTTAGGAGCTTGATTATAGGGAGCCAAAAGTTTGAATTTGAATTCAAATTTTTACTCACTCCTTATGAAAAAGGACATGAAAAGTCGAGGTGATCTCTGGTCATTTTCTGCTACAGTCCGAAAAAGTCGGGGGTATAACTTAACTTGCTAAATTGATTTCTCTTATCATAGTTTATCATTTTACATCATTCCACTTGGAATAGGTAGCTTACTAAGCTAATTAGATACCCCTAAAAGGAATTTTTCCAATTCCTACTGTGCTGGTCATACTGAGCAAAATACCCAGCAGGTGTCAAGGCATAAATAGAAGGTTTTCTTGAGTTTGTGACTTCCAAAGTTATCTATTTTGATTCAATCAATACACAAATCATTTCCAAAGTACATGTTGTGGTTTTACTCGGCTCTTCCTGATACCACTTCTTGTCGATGCGACGAAGGTTGAACCTTATTAAGCCTGCGGAATTCGCCACGCCCAAGAAGAACTAAGCTAGTGTGATTTAGAACACCTCTGTAATCAATCAATAGCTTAGCAAAGTTTCTGACGCTCAACGTATAAGACTGCACTCTAAATTCACTGAAAAATTTCACCAAAACTTCACCAGACTGTCACTGGACTGACACCGTGATCGTACTGGAATTGTACCGGAATGAACTTCAATTCTGTTTATAATTACTTCAAGTGAATGTTTATGAAGTAAGGGAGTGATGCGTGAACTTCCTTAACTTACTGAACTCTTCCTGAAGTTTAAGAAAAAACTCCACTAGTTCAGAAAACCTCTTTCCGGTCAGTCTTTGTACTGTGTGTAGATATCTTTTCCACCGGAAACTTTGATCAACTGAAAGTAGAGATGTCTAGCTACAGAATGAGCTATCTCTCATACAAAACTTTGCATTACTCTACGAGATCTACTTCGTTCTTCTACCGGAAATTACTCGTTTACTGAGAAACTTAACTGACCAAAAATACGTTTACTGTGAAAACTTTAACTGTTAACTATTTTTAACCATAGTATGACAATACTTCGGTTTCTTCACATACGAACAATGCACACGAATTTCCACATGAACATGTGTTTTCTATTAAAGAAGATGTGTACAAACAGGCTTGGCCTCTTCTTGTTCAAGCTACAGAAACTCTCCTACAGTGAGTAGTTCCTTCCTACCATCTCTCTCAGATGAATACCCGACATTTCAGGTTTTTGTTATTCATCTTTACATACGCGATCTCTGGCGTCTTCTTCTACATGCGCGATCTCTGGCATCTTCTTCTTGGGTATCTGAACTTTCGAACCCTTCAGGTTGTTCCATGTACACTTCATCAGAAATGTATCCATTCAGAAATGCGTTCTTTATATCTAGCTGACTTAGCTTCCATCCTTTCGATGCAGCTACAACAATTATTGTCCTTATGGTTGCCATTCTTGCCACCGGACTAAACGTCTCATCATAATCTATGCCATGCATCTGGGCATAGCCTTTGACCACCAGCCTTGCTTTGTGTCTGGCTATCCTTCCATCTGAAAATTTCTTTACTTTGAAAACCCATTTATTTCCAATTACTTTCTTACCATTTAGTTTTGGAACAAGTTCCCATGTCTTGTTCTCCTCCAGTGCGCTGATTTCTTCTTTCATTGCTTCTTCCGATTGCTTCTTGCCTTTAGCTTCATCATAGCTCTGTGGTTCTTCATCATCTTTGACCATATATGCATAATCTTTCTGAGTTATGTATGAGGTATCATATGAATACCTAGTCCTGCTTGACCTTCTTGGTTCGTGTTCTTCATAAGTGTCTGAATACACTTCTTCATCTTCATTTCTCATACCTGATCCGATCCTGGACGTACTTGCCTGTATATGATCTTCATCTCTGTTCACTTGCACAATTGACTTTCGTTTCTCTCTTCTTCTTATCTCTTCTTCAGATTCTTCAGTCGTATGTCTTTGGTCTGTATACCAGCCTTTTTGTTCATCAAAAGTAACATCTCTAGAAACAATAAACTGTTTCGTTAGAGGACTCGATAACCTATAACCCATCTGTTTTTCATCATATCCGACGAACACATATTTCTCTGCTTTCGGTTCAAGCTTATGTCTCAGTTGTGATGGTACATAAGCATATGCTACTGCAAACACTTTGCAATGATCAAGTGTTGGCTTCTTTCCCCACCAAGCTTCATAAGGGGTCATTCCTTCTAATGATGTACATGGTAATCTGTTTACCAAGTATGTTGCTGTATTTACAGCTTCAACCCAAAGATAATTTGGACAATCTTTTTCGTGTAGCATAGCTCGTGCAAATTCAACTAGAACTCGGTTCCTTCTTTCTGCTACTCCATTTTGTTGTGGTGTATATCTGCAGGTTATTTCTCTCTTAATACCTGCGTTCCAAAGATAGTCATTGAATTCTTGGGAGAAGTATTCTCCCCCTCCATCAGACCTCAGTCTCTTAAGCTTTTGTCCTGTAAGTCTTTCAGCATATGCATGAAAATGCCTGAAAGCTCCAAACACTTCTGATTTCTCTTTCAAAACATAAAGAGTTATCCACCTTGTTGCATCATCAATGAATAAGACATAGTACCTCGATCCGCTGATTGATCCTTCTTTCGTTGGCCCCCATACATCTGTATGAATAAACTTGAGTACTCCATCCTGTTTGAATCCTTTCTTTGGGAAAGGTAACCTGTGGGCTTTTCCCATCTGACATGCTTCCCACTTATGAATCATATGTTGATTCTGTATGTTCGGTAATCCCAGTACAGACTGATTTGCAATCATAGCTTTAATTCCTTTTTCATTGAAATGACCTAATCTCTTATGCCATAGATCAAGTTCTGTAATTATCTTTTCTCCATGTGTGAGCAACGCTTGGCCAATGTTCCCTCGTACTCTTAAAGTAAAGAGTCTTCCTTCTTTCTTTCTAGAAACGATCTGATTATATCCATTCTCAGAATCTTCTACAAATACTCCTTTGTTTGTAAATCTGACCTGAAAACCTTTTTCAACTATCTGTCCCACACTGATCAAATTTTTCGGTATTGTTGGAACATACAAAACATTGGTTAGCAAATCTGCTCCACTCTTGCATTTCACTTTTCCAATTGAATGTACGCTATGTCTCGTATTGTCACCAGTTTGAACAGTGTGACTAGAACTACCTTTTTCTAGTTCTGACATCAGTTCTATATTTCCTGACAAATGATTAGAGCATCCAAAATCAATGTAAAATACCTTTAGGTCTTCATTTTCTGATGTGCTGATAGAGTTCATCATCAACGATGTATGACTTTCATTCTGGGTGTCATTTGCGTAGTTGTTGTAGGTGGTGTTGTAGGATTGATTCTGTCCCCAACTTCTCGCTCCACCTCTACCATAACCGCCTCTTTGGCCTTGTCTGCCTCTTTGATATCTTCCGCTCCTAGTTCTGCTATTATTCGATTCTGATTTGATCCTTGTTGATTGTGCCAATAGCCATGAGCCAGATGATTACTTAATCCACAAATCCAACAGGCCTTCTTGTTGGTATTCTGGCTACTTCTTCCTCTTCCAAACCTCTTGCTCTTCCTCTACCAGTGCCTTTACCTCTTGCGTAATAAACCTGAGGACTCTTCTTCATCTTTTGATTTACCTTTGTCTTTCTTCTTGTTCTTCATGTACATCGCTGAACTTTGTCCTTTGTCTCCATCTCCTTTCAGGTCTTGCTCATATGTGAGCATCAAACCAAGCAACTGATTTAAATCTGGCAGGAAATGATTTAATAGATAGATAGATAGATAGATAGATAGATAGTAAGGCCCCTTCATGGGCTGGCGGACGTCTGTGCATGGGAGATCTTGCTCTCGGCTCCCTCAGTTCCCATTGTCAGCTCCTTCAGGTCACGTGCTTGTTGCTATCACACATTAATGCTCTGATACCAACTGTTGCTCCGATTATTCCCCTAATTTTAGAGTCTGATCTGCACTCTCTTCGAGGTCGACTGTTGAAAAGCTCTGTAATGCACGGAGAACGATGCATCCATTACTACCCAACCGCGTACATATTCCCCACATTAGTCTCTCTCTCTCTCTTTCCATAATTAAATGAGTTCTTCCACATGGCTCTATACATGCATGCCACATGGCACTCATGTATGAGCCCATCTAATAAGTTAAGAGGTGGTTCACACCTCTCCCAAAGGGTTACTTCATATAACAAATCCAAAGAGATCTAACTTGAGTGACAAGTACACTACCACTAGTGGAATCTAGAGGAAGGTACTAAAGACATGATGGACATCGCACATGCACTTGTGGAATCCAGTTACATTAATGGTCCTCATTGATTCGGGTAGCTATATATAGAGGCATAAGGTTGGGAAGAGAGTCATCTCTCAAGCCCATGGTGGTCCTAATATTATAATTCATTACATTGTCTCTAATACCAATTTTATATCTATAGGAGCATTGGACCTCACAATCTCCTGACTAGGAGTATGATGGGCTAACCACATGCCCCAAAAGCCATGGTTAAGGATTAGTTAATAATCCTCCCTCTTAGGGTGTAGTTCAACCATTTCTGATCTATCAAGGGTGTTGTTCAACTATAGCCTACCTATGACTTTATTACGAATATGCTAACTAACTTAGTCTAAATCTCATTGATTTGAAGATAGAATTTGAAAAACAATATGATAGACGAGCATATTTCATCTTGAAACCCCTAAAGATTTGTGGCTAGACATTAAATACGTCAGGATGGTAAACCCCTAAAGAGATTTGTGTCTAGACATTAAATATGTCAGGATGGTTTTTATGTTTTCAAGAAAAACCCCAGCTAGGATAAATATTAAGGATAATTTAAGCGTTTTCATTGATCTCTGTTGGGAAAGATGGATGGATGCTCCAAGAGATTGAGTAGGTACTGCTAAACCTGCTTTGTACCAGCCCTCTATTGCTTCAGAGTTGATAACTAGACCTCCTTAGCTTTCCAATGACACCATAAAATGTCCTATGTACTGTTGAAGAAACACTCACGAATTTGACAAACAGACAGGCATAAAAGAAAAAAGAAAAAGAGAAGCAGAATCAAAGAAAATCAAAAGCCTTAGTGGAGGGACAAATCCACGACCCTTATGTACAATACAGAATCTTCCAGGATTAGAGTTCGTTACACCGAATGAAACTATACAGAGAGAACGTGCATAAGAATAATAGAAGGGGAAGTGCCTTTTCAAGAGCGCGCAGTATAAATAGAGCACATACAAAAAGAATGAGTAGGAGAGTTTTTTGGTTATGGTTAGAAGAAGACGCCAGAGATCACGCATGTAGAAGAAGACACCAGCGATCGCATATGTAAAGATGAATAATAGAAACCTGAAATGTCGGGTATTCATCTGAGAGAGATGGTAGGAAGGAACTACTCACTGTAGGAGAGTTTCTGTAGCTTGAGCAAGAAGAGGCCAAGCCTGTTTGTACACATCTTCTCTAATATAAAACACATGTTCATGTGGAAATTTGTGTGCACTGTTCGTATGTGAAGAAACCGAAGTATTGTCATACTATGGTTAAAAATAGTTAACAGTTAAAGTTTTCATAGTAAACGTATTTTTGGTCAGTTACAATTTCTCTGTAAACGAGTAATTTCCGGTAGAAGAACGAAGTAGATCTCGCAGAGTAATGCAAAGTTTTGTATGAGAGATAGCTCATTCTGTA
>MU260211.1:105000-112500 GCA_020310875.1 Ceratopteris richardii | reverse complement strand
CATATAGACAAATACATGTATATGCACATCCACATGCATGTACATTCACATGCATGCACATGGATGCAAATGGAAATGCATCCACATACACATGCATGTTTCATACATATACACATGCATATACATACATTATACACATATATACACATATATACACATATATATGCACATAGGTACACACACAGATACAGATGCACACACATGCACATACCTACATATACACATATACATGCACATACACACATATACACATAGAGTTACACATATACATGCACATACATATACACACACATACACATGCACATGCACATACTCATACACACATATACACTTACACATGCACATGCACATACATACATATACACACACATACACATGCACATACATACATATACACACACATACATATACACTTAGGTACACACATATGAATGAATTATATACACACACATGCACATACCTACATATACACATATACATGCACATACACACATATACACATAGAGTTACACATATACATGCACATACATATACACACACATACGCATGCACATGCATATACTCATACACACATATGCACTTACACATGCACATGCACATACATACATATACACACACATACACATGCACATACATACATATACACACACATACATATACACTTAGATACACACATATGATTGAATTATATAATTAAAGTATTAAAACACATGCTTAATATAAACAATAATAACAATCAATAGAACGAAACTCTTCATTACTTAATACCATACACACAATTCAAAACATATGATTGCTCCATCCACTATTACTAATGCTGGTCGTGGTCTCTTTATTGTACGGGATTTGTATGTGCCTCAGAACTCTAAAGTCACTCTTATGTCATTTTGTGGTCCTATATATGGATGGGGAGATTGGCATCGACTTTCACGTTATGTTCAAAGCATGAATACTTATGGAATATGCTTGAACGCAGCATACATGCAGAAAATGAAAGATTATATATTGATGGAAGACCTTACACACATGGAAATATAGCAGGTTTAATAAATAGTAGTCGAGGGTTACATAATAGTTCAAGGACTAATTGCACATTTGAGGAGCGTGAAAATAGTCATGAATCACCACACATGAGTAGAGATGTATCAAGATACGTAGTTGTCAATGCTATTATACATTACATGCTGGTGATGAACTATTAGTGAATTATGGATGGCGTAGACCTCCAAGAGCAGCTTTTAGCTAGAGAGAATTAACATTTTCTATCCATATTTAATAAATTATATACTTAATTTTATATTTAAAGTTTACTTTTTATCCATTTATGGAATACTTATGAATTGTATTTATATGTGTAGATTCCAACGTATGATGTTGATGATATTCCTCCACAACATTCACAATTGCCAATAAGACCTCATTTATCAGAAGCTTCCATGAGGAGGCTACACAAAAGTAATCCTGTGGAATATGCAAGGTTGAAATATCTATATTCAAAAGACCATAAAGTACACAATTTGTGTGACAATGATGAAGATGATGGCATGGCAGATTTTATTGAGGATTGGTATCAAAATGACAATGAGAGCATTGATCTTTCTAAAAATGAGAAATATCTTCGAGAGGAATGTCTAAAGCATGTATATGAAGGAAGTCGTTTGACACGACTAAGTGCGAGCTTACTTATTCTCAATCTTCAAAATCATTTTGGATGGAGTAATGTATCTGTTTCGACACTATTAAGGTACAATTTTCAATTTTCTATCTATTTATATATATATATATATATATATATAAGCATAAATAAATATATATAAATACATGCATATATAAACATACACATAATATACATGAATGCATACACACATATAAACATACACACACATATACACACATTTTGAAAAATGGAAAAATAATGTTAAAGGATAGGCGAACAGAAAGTGTCCATCCAATGCAAGTTTTTATTTTTACTTTAGATAAGGTAAGAACAAGAACTTGAATTGAATGGACACTTTTTCTCCGCGCATCTTTTAAAACTATTAATGCATCTTTCAAAATATTTGCGAAAAATTTGAATGTGTGAATGGAAGGATACGATTGTTTGTTTTGGAGGATATGAAGTATGTACCTTCATTGAATGATTTGTCGATTCTATCATATGTTCAGTTTAAAAGTGTGAGAAGTGGATTTATAATTGCTATTCAAAGAATTTGGCACTGTTTACAGGCCATACAATGGTGACTTGGATGAATCACATGCACAGAGGTTACTCAAGATAGAGCTAATTCTTCTCTTCACATGCTCCCTCTCATTTGCCCCGACATTTTTCCTTGTATATATAGGCAAATATATACAAGCTCATAACCATAAAAAAGGTATATGTGAGCTATCTCTAAATTAATGTACATATGTATACACATCTTCATCTTCTGAACATGTACTTACTTCATGCTTCATAAATTGATCTTTTCTTCAATCCTTGACTTCAAAACTTCAATTAGTGATTGATTTGCACCAACAGCTCCACCTCAATCATTAATTGAGGTTTTCCCTATTTTGTTTATCCCTGCCATGTCTTTGAATCTCTGTAGCTTTGGTCCATCCAAGCTTTTGGTTAGCATATCAGCTATCTGATCTTTTGTTGAAGTATGTACGACTTCAATCTCCTTATCCATCACCTTCTCTCTTAGAAAGTGATACTGAATCTCAATATATTTAGTCCTGGCATGAAAAATAGGATTAGCAGCTAAATACAATGAACTCGTGTTATCTCCATGAATAGTGGGTGTACTCTGAATAATGTTAAAACTCTTCATAAGAGTCTTAAGCCATATCACTTCCTTTACAGCTTCAACCATGCCTTTGTACTCTGCCTTTGTGGATGGTAAAGCAACTGTGTGTTGCTTCTTAGAACACCAAAAGATTAACTTATCTCCCACATAACACAAGTATCCATATGTTTATCTCATATCATCAAGATTACCTGCCCAATCTGTATCACTATATATCTTGATGTTTGTATCTGATGTAAAACCATAATACAAGCATTCTTTGAGTGTACCCTTTATGTACCTCAACACCCTTTGTCCTGCAACCCAATGTTCTTTCCTAGGATAATGCATGAATTGAGACAACACTCCTACTGCATATGAAAAGTCAGGCCTAGTTAATGTAGCATAGATCAGACTACCAACCAAACTTTGATATAGCTTCATGTCCTTGAATTCTTCTCCTCCATATCAGCTCAATTTGTGATTCACTTTCATTGGAGTAGGTGCTACCCTACAATCTTCCATTTTAAACTTGATCAACAAATTCTTCAAATACCTTTCTTGAGTTACATACACCCCATGTTGAGTGTATGAGATCTCCATGCCCAAGAAATATGACAAGTCTCCCAAGTCACTAATCTTGAACTCTTTCTCCATCTGTTTCTTTAGGCTTTGAATGCCTTTCTCATCTATACGTGTAAGAATTATATAATCAACATATATGCACATCTAAATGAACCCATCATCACTTGCTTTGACAAGCAAGCTACTATCTGATTTAGATACTTGAAAACCAAGTTCGTTCAAGAACTTCACAAGTCTATAATTCCATGCCCTTGGGGCTTGCTTCAAACCATACAAAGCTCTCTTGAGCTTACATACATGATCTGGATACCTTTCATCTCTGAATCCTTGTGGTTGCTCCATGAAAACATCATCTGAAATATAACCATTTAGAAAAGCATTCTTCACATCTAATTGACATAATTTCCAACCTTTACATGCAGCAATAGCTATGAGTGTCCTGATGGTTGTCATCTTTGCCATAGGACTATAGGTCTCATCATAATTTATACCATATGTCTAACCAAACCCTTGGACAGCAAGTCTAGCGTTATACCTAGACACACTTCCATCTGCATACCTCTTTGTCTTGTAGACCCATTTGCATCCAATGATCTTCTGGCTATTTGGTTTAGGAACCAAATCCCATGTCTCATTCTCCATCAATGCATCATACTCTTCCTGCATAGCTTTCTCCCAATTTTCCTATCTATCTATCTATCTATCTATCTATCTACATTCATGCCTTCTTCTCTAGGTACCGATTCCCAAGTTTGGTTTTCCTTGAGAGTTTGAATCTCCTCATCCATAGCATCTCTCCATTCCTTGTGTTGGCTAGCTTCCTCGTAGCTTGACAGTTCCTTCTCTTTGATAACCTGTGTCATATAAGCATAATGCTTTGCAATAAAGCTATCATAAGTGAGCTTTTGAATAGGATGTTTTACCCTTTCTGACCTCCTTTCACTACATGTTATTGGATATTTCTTCAATGTCCATTTCTTTTGCACTTCAAGAGTAACAACTTCTTCAAATTCATCTTCATCTTCACTTGAATGAAAATCTCTTACCAAGTTACCTCCATTACCTCTATTACCTCTATTGTGGCTACACTTTGATGTATGCTCTAACTCCTTTTTATTTCCCTTCCATGATGAGGAGCTTTCTGAAGGACTTGGCATACTTGGTCCACTCAATGTAGTGCTAACTTGGCATACTTCCATGATGAGGAGCTTTCTGAAGGACTTGGCATACTTGCTCTTCATGTACCTGATCTGCATGTATAAAGTCTTCTTCCTGTAAATCATTCACACCTCCATACCAAGGTTTTAACTCATCAAACACAACATCCCTTGACACTCTAAGATTTTTAGTGACCGGATTATAACACCTGTACCCCTTTTGCTCATTTGAGTAGCCAACAAAAATGCATTTTTCAGCCCTAGCATCAAGTTTACCTTCTCTAACTTCCTGTGGGACATGAACATAGCATATGCAACCAAAAATCCTTAAATGAGACAAATCTGGTTTCCTTTGATAGTATACCTCATCTCGAGTAAGATCATGAACTCCTAAAGTTGGTATCCTGTTCATAATATATGTTGCGTGGTTGCTACATCAGCCCAATATGAGAAAGGTACATTCATCTCATTCAACATGCATCTAGCTACCTCTGCAATTTGTCTATTCTTTCTTTCTGAAATACCATTTTGTTGAGGGGTATACCTACATGTGTATTGCCTCCTTAAACCTTCATCTTCTAAGAACCTTGTGAACTCATTGGAGAAATATTCTCCCCCTCCATCTGACCTTAGGGTTTTAATCCTATGACCTGATTCATTCTCAACAAGTGCTTTGTACTTTTTGAATACTTCAAACACATCTGATTTTTGCTTGATTATATACAACCAAATTTTCCTTGAACAATCATCAATAAAGGTAAAATATTACCTATTACCTGCATGTGAAGGTTCTCTTGAAGGACCCCATACATCTATATGCACTAAATCCAAAAGCCTTGGAGAAACATACTTGCTTGACTTGAAAGGCAACCTAGTTTGCTTCCCAAATTGACAAGCTTCACATACCTCATGAAGATGCGATAATGAGAAGTTTGGAAGCCCTTTGACCAATGCACTTTTCTCCATGTTCTTTAGCTTTTCAATGTTTACATGTCCTATCCTTTTATGCCACAAATCCAAATCTACAATTCTTCTATTTCCTGAAGTGATGAACATTACCTTGTTGGGGTTTTTCTTGATATTGAGAGTAAACATCCTTCCATGCTTCTCTACGTTGCCACAAGCTGAAATCCATTCTTTGGATCCTCTATGAAGCAACCTTTGCTATTGAACTTCACTTGGTATCCTTTATCTACCATTTGACCAACAGAAATGAGATTCTTTGTAATAGTAGGGACATATAATACCTCGGATAGTGTCTTGCTCTTCTTGGCATCCTAAAATTTGACATCTCCAATGTGTTTGATCTCATGCTTGGTATTGTCACCTGTCTCTACACATCCTCTTTGCTTTGGAGCCTATAAATTGCAAAACATGTCCTCCCTACAAGACATATGATTGCTACAACCACTATCTATGTACCAAGTATCATCCTTCTCATGTTTACTATCCCCATATGCATGCCTAATGGCAAGAACTTGATCACTAGACTCATTTGAAGCATAGTTACCTTGAGCATTGTTCCTCCTTTGGTAGCATTCATTTGCCCAATGTCCTAGCTTCCCACAAATGAAGCATCCATTGCCTCTTGATCCTCTTCCTCTTCCTCTATTGTTTCTGCCTCTACCTCTTCCATTTGAAGATGAGCCTTCATTTTAGTCCTCTTGGTTGTCACTTTGCTTGCTTTTGCTTTGCCTTCCTCTTCCTCTACCTCTTCATGCTTTGCATCTTCCTCTACCTGCATATAGCATTTGACCTTGGGCACATTTGCCCTTGCTTCCACCTTGCAATATTTCTTCATTAACCATTAAAGTGTTCAATTGATCAAAATCAGGCATGTTCTCCCTAGCATACAATGAGGATATGAAGTTCCTCCACTTGGCATCATCTTTAAGACCATTAAGTACAAATGCAACCATGTCATCATCATCAATTGAATGTCCTATGGCTGCCAATGAATCTCTAATACCTTTGGCTTTAATTATGTAATCATGTATGGATTGGTTACCTCCTTTCTTCAAGTTTTTGAGTTCATTTTTGAGTTGTACCTTCTTTTCCTTTATGTTTGTGGTGAACATCTTCTCCAAATATTCCCACATCTCCTTGGCCATTTCCATGCTTTGAATGTGACCTATCATTGTGTTGCTTACATGTTGAGATATCATAAAAATAAACCTTCTATTTCTTACCTCCCATTCTCTAATTGCTCTCCTTTCTTGGTCGATAGGGTTAGTTGGATCCGAAGCGCTTGACTTGACATCACCTCCTAAGTCCTTGCTCATGATGAAGTTTGTCATCCTAAACTTCCAAGGTTGAAAGTTGTCTTTGTCCAACTTCTCAATCTGGCTGGATACCTCTCCAATCTTCTTAAGTCACCTAAAATTCAAATATGGTGTGGGATTACCTCCTTTGTTGAAAGTGAAGTCCCTTTGTGTGATGAAGATGAAGCTCCCCCTTGGTTCCAAGTTTGCAACCTCCTTCAAGCTTTGAAAAGGCTTCAACGGTTGATTCCTTGGCTTGGCATCCTTCTTTGTACTCTCCTTGACGTCCACAAGGAGCTTTGATACCATTGTTGGAAGATTTCTCCTCCAAATGCACAATAAGAAGCTTGCACCCTTCCCAAGACCTATTTGCCCTCAGACCAGTACTCACTAAAATTGGTATATCTCACAATTCCCGAAACTAGACAGTAAGAGCTTTCTAATGAGCTATCAATCACTAGATTTCGACACCTGTAGACCTATCAAGTAAGCCAGACAAGATAGCCCAATTTTCCTAGCAAGTTTCGGGACAGAACAGCAGACAAAGAAATAGCAATATCTCACTCTAAAAGAAGATTTTTGCCAAAATTCGTTTTGGACTAGAATCCTTGCTTTATAAGCTTTCCAGAAAGTACAAGAACTCTCAGAATGGAGCTTCCTACAAAGAGAAATTGAAGTCCTAACAGGCTGCTACAAAAATGGAGCACCCTTTGGAAAGGGAAGGAG
>MU260211.1:77500-90000 GCA_020310875.1 Ceratopteris richardii | reverse complement strand
GCAATCCAATGTAGGTCCTTTGGAAAATGCATGAATTGTGATAGAACTCCCACTGCATAACTAACATCAGGTCTTGTTAGTGTAGCATAAATCAAAATACCCACAAGAGATTGATACTTCTTCATATGTTTGTATTCTACACCATCATATTTACTAAGCCTGTGATTAACTTCAAGTGGAGTTGAAGCTTCTCTACAATTTCCCATATCAAACTTCTTCAATAGATTCAAAAGATACCTTTCTTATGATACATATATGCCATGATCTGTGTAGGTGACTTTCATACTAGGAAAGTATGATAACTTTCCTAGATTACTGATCTTGAATTCTTTTTCTAGTAATTTCTTTACCTCTATGATTCCTTCATTTGAAGTACCTTTGATTATAATGTCATCCACATAAAGATTGTACCTCCTTCTGTTCTTTTGATAAGTAGACTTGGATCTTCTTTTGAACTTTGATATCCAATATCATTGAGATACTTTACCAATCTATAGTTCCATGCTCTTGGAGCTTGTTTCAATCCATAAAGTGCTCTTCTCAATCTGTAAACAAAATTTGGATACCTGGAATCTATAAACCCTTGAGATTGTTCCATGTATACCTCATCCGATATGTATCCATTCAAGAATGCATTGTTTATATCCAGTTGACTTAGATTCCATCCTTTTGAAGCCGCAATACAATGATTGTCCTTATAGTTGACATCTTAGCTATAGGACTAAATGTCTCATCATAATCTATGCCATAGGTTTGGGCATAGCCTTTCACCACTAGTCTACCTTTATATCTGGCTATACTTCCATCTACAAGCTTCTTCACTTTATAAACCCATTTATTTCCAATTACCTTCTTACCATTTGGTTTAGGAACAAGTTCCCATGTCTTGTTCTCCTCTAATGCATTGAATTCTTCCTTCACTGCTTCTTCCCATTGTTTCTTACCTTTAGCTTCATCATAGTTTTGAGGTTCTTCATCGTCTTTGACCATATATGCATAGTTCTTTCGAGTTATGTAAGAAGTATCATAAGAATACCTTTCTGGTTGCCTTCTAGTCCTGTTTGAACTTCTTGGTTCACATTCTTCATAAGTTTTTGGATACACTTCTTCATCAAATATAGGAGCTTCTTCATTTCTTCTTGTTAATCCACTTCTGGATGTACTTGCTTGCATATAGCCTTCATCTTCATTTACCTGCACAATTGATTTTCCTTTCTCTACACGCAAGAATAGAAGATATGAACAAGACCACTTCTATGTGGGAACATCGACTTTATGTTGAAACTCGATGCCAAGCACCAAGTTGCTCCACAAAACTCATGTTTTCAAAAAGATTTAATAGTCATTAGAACTCAGAGAAAAAAACACAGACTTATCAACACAAACTCAATGCCAGGCATCGAGTTGCTTGGAAAACTTGAACTTTTGACCTCATCACACAGTAGGCAAGCATGGAAATGATGGAGAGAGTCTCATACACACAAGTTTACCTAGTTCTTCTCATAGCTATGAAAAACTGAGAAGTTTACAGGTGCTTTCTCACTTAAAGAAGTGCGACTATACTCAATCATACAAAAATGAACTTTTTCTCACTCTAACTACTTCTCTTCCACATCGCGTCAGTTGATACAAACTAACTTATATAGTTTTTCTCAATCTCATGACTTCTAAAAAAACTTCTAGAACTAAAGTGAACTAACTTTACAAATATAATACACTTGTGAATTTGTCCCTTCACATAGGCAGATAGATAGATACATAAACATATAGATAGATAGATAAATAGACAGATAGATAGATATATAGATAGATAGATAGATAGATAGATAGATAGATAGATAAATAGATAGATAGATAGATAGATAGATAGATAGATAGATAGATAGATAGATACATAGATAGATAGATAGATATATAGATAGATAGATAGATAGATAGATAGATAGATAGATAGATAGATAGATAGATAGATAGATAGATAGATAGATAGATAGATAGATTGATAGATCAATAGATAGACAAATAGATATATAGATAGATAGATAGATAGATAGATAGATAGATAGATAGATAGATAGATAGATAGATATATAGATAGATAGATAGATATATAGATATATAGATAGATATATAGATAGACAGACATATAGATAGATAGATAGATACATTGATAGACATATATATATATATATATATATATATATATATATATATATATATATATATATATATATATATATATATATATATATATATAGATAGATAGATAGATATATATATATATATATATATATATATATATATATATATATATATATATATATATATATATATATATATATATATATATATATATACATATATATATATATATATATATGTAGATAGATAGATAGATAGATAGATAGATAGATAGATAGATAGATAGATAGATAGATAGATAGATCCATAGATAGATAGATAGAATAGATAGATAGATAGATAGATAGATAGATAGATAGATAGATAGATAGATAGATAGATAGATAGATAGATAGATAGATAGATAGATAGATAGATAGATACATAGATAGATAGACAGATAGATACATAGATAGATAGATCGATAGATAGATAGATGGATGGATGGATAAATGGATAGATAGAAAGATGGATCGATACATTGATGAATAGATGGATAGATAAATAGATAGATAACTAGATAGATAGATAGATAGATAGATAGATAGATAGATAGATAGATAGATAGATAGATAGATAGATACATACATACATACATACATACATACATACATACATACATACATACATACATACATACATACATACATACATACATACATACATACATACATACATACATAGATTGATAGATCGATAGATAGATAGATAGATAGATAGATAGATAGATAGATAGATAGATAGATAGATAGATAGATAGATAGATAGATAGATAGATAGATAGATAGATAGATAGATAGATAGATAGATAGATAGATAGTGTTGGAGAAACAATCACTAATTGGACATATATTTGAGGGTCAAAGTTTTAGAAGAAAACCACATGCCTATGTGAAGGGACAAATTCACAAGTGTATTATATTTGTAAAGTTAGTTCACTTTAGTTCTAGAAGTTTTTTAAAAAAATCACGAGAATGAGAAAATCTATATAAGTTAGTTTGTATCAACTGACACTGCGAGAGAGAAGAAAGGAAGACAATGAGAAAGTGAGTTAGTACTCATTTTGTATGACTGCATATAGTCGGGCTTCTCTGAGTGAGAAAGCAGTTGTAAACTTCTAAGTTTTTTATAGTTATGAGAAGAACTAAGTAACGTTCTGTGTATGAGCCTCTCTCCATCATCTCCATGATTACCTACTGTGTGATGAGTTCAAAAGATCAAGTTTTCCAAGCAACTCGATGCCTGGCATCGAATCTCTGCTGATAAGTCATATTTTCATTTATCTTTCTCATTGAGTGCTAAAGTGTTTGCAAATTGTGAAGTTGTTGGAGCAACTCGATGCCTGGCATCGAATTCCAGTTGATAAGTCATATTCTAAGTGTGCATGAAATCACCTATTGTTTTGATCAGGTTTTATGCAGGAAGTCGATGCCTCGCATCGAATCCCTGCTAAAAAGTGGCTAAAAACACCCCAAGTCGATGCTCGGCATCGAATTCTCGTTGCAAGTCGATGCTAGGCATCAAATTCTATTTTTAGACAGGCGCTTTTTACTAAAACAGGAAGAATTTCCAATTTTGGCAGTTATACATAGTCATCTTGTGAAGTCCATAGCTTGAGTTCTAGATATCCGTTTCATGCATATGATAGCTTGTTGGAAAGCTCTACTCTTCTAGTTTCAGCCTATAAAAATCTTAGGGAAATAATATTTGAGCTAAGAGAAATTAGCAAAATATGGAAGGTATATGATTTCAGTGACTAGAAAAATCTGAAGAAGCAAAGTTCTTGGTTTTGGCTATCATTTCTCAAAGTTTGGAGTGGCAATGAGTTAATGGTGACCAAAGAGGTGTTCTAGTGTCACATTAATTCATTTCTTGTGGTGTTTTACACATCAACAAGTGGTATCAGAGCAGAAAACTCCTAAAGAGCAGAAGGCGGCAAAGGTACGAGAAGTTTTGTAAAGTTTTCCATTAAAGTTTGAAAGGTGAAGCATTTGAAGACACAAGGGATCAAAAGGTTACTTCAAAAGTATCCTCATACACAAAGAACTCCAAAAGGTATTATTCTTTATCCTTTAAGCTCACAGGTTGTAGCAAAAGGAAAGGAGTATGGCAGATCATATCTCCATTGAAAAACTCGACAGAGATAATTACCCCGCATGGGTAATGAGAATGGAAGCCTTACTTATGAGTAAGGATCTCATGATATATGTAACAATTGAGGAAGAGAAGCCAAGAAGAGCAAGACGCTTTGGAAGAGGAAGAGGTAATCAAAATAACAACAAGAAGGCTTGCTGGATCTGTGGATTGAGTAATCATTCGGCTCATGACTGTTGGCACAATCAGCAAAGATCAAATCAAAATCAGAATAACAATAGCAGAGGTCGAGGTGGAAGATATCAAAGTAATTTTCAAAGAGGTAGACAAAGTCAAAGAGGAGGCTATGGTAGAGGTGGAGGAAGAATTTGGGGATAGAATCAATCCCACAACACCACCTACTACAACTATGCAAAGGACACACAGAATGAAAGTCATACATCATTGATGATGAATTCAATCAGCACATCAGATAAAGAAGATCTAAAGGTATTTTACATTGACTTTGGATGTTCTAATCATTTGTCAGGAAACATAGAATTGATGTCAGAATTGGAAAAAGGCATTTCTAGCCATACTGTTCAAACAGGTGATAATACCAGACATAGTGTACATTCAATTGGAAAAGTGAAATGCGAGAATGGAGCAGATTTGCTAACCAATGTTTTGTATGTTCCTACAATACCTAAAAACTTGATTAGTGTGGGATAGATAGTTGAAAAAGGTTTTCAAGTTAGGTTTACAAATGAACGAGTATTTGTGGAAGATCCAGAGAATGGATATAATCAGATTGTCTCTGGTAAGAAAGAAGGTAGACTCTTTACTTTAAGAGTGCAAGGGAACATTGATCAAGCTTTGCTCACACATGGTGAAGGAGTGATTACAGAACTTGATCTCTGGCATAAGTGATTAGGTCATTTCAATGAAAGAGGAATTAAAGCTATGATTGCTAATCAGTCTGTACTAGGATTACCAAATGTGCAAAGTCAACATATGGTTTATAAATGTGAAGCATGTCAAATGGGTAAAGCACACAGGTTACCATTTGAGAAGAAAGGATTCAAACATGATGGAGTACTTGAGCTTATTCATACAAATGTATGGGGACCAACAAAAGAAGGATCTATCAGTGGCTCAAGGTACTATGTTCTTTTCATTGATGATGCTACAAGATGGATAACATTATATGTTTTGAAGGAAAGATCAGAAGTGTTTGGAGCCTTCAAGCATTTTCATGCATATGCAGAGAGAGTCACAGGTCAAAAGCTTAAAAGACTAAGGTCTGATGGAGGGGGAGAATACTTCTCCCAAGAGTTCAATGATTATCTTCGGAATGCAGGTATTAAGAGAGAAATAACTTGCAGGTATACACCACAACAAAATGGTGTAGCAGAAAGAAGGAACAAGACTTTGGTTGAGTTTGCTAGAGCTATGCTAAAGGAGAAGAATTGTCCAAATTATCTTTGGGCTGAGGCTGTAAATACAGCCACATATCTTGTGAATAGATTACCATGTGCAGCTCTAAATGGAATGACTCCATATGAAGCTTGGTGGGGTAAGAAACCAACACTAGATCATTGTAGAGTGTTTGGATCAATTGCATATGCTTATGTGCCATCACAGCTTGGGCATAAACTTGAACCAAAGGCAGAAAAATATGTGTTCATTGGTTATGATGAAAAGCAGATGGGTTACAGGTTGTGGAATCCTTTAACCAAACAATTTCTTGTTTCAAGAGATGTTACATTTGATGAACAGAAAAGTTGGTATGCAGATCAAAGTCATACAGCTGAAGAATTTGAAGAAGAGGTAAGAAGATGTGAGAAAGGAAAATCAATTGTGTAGGTAAATAGAGATGAAGACTATATGCAAGCAAGTACATCCAAAAGTGGATTAACAAGCAGAAATGAAGAAGCTCCTATATTTGATGAAGAAGTGTATCCAGACACTTATGAATAATGTGAACCAAGAAGGTCAAGCAGGACAAGAAGACAACCAGAAAGGTATTCTTATGACACTTCTTACATAACTCAGAAGAACTATGCATATATGGTCAAAGATGATGAAGAACCTCAGAACTATGATGAAGCTAAAGGTAAGAAGCAATGGGAAGAAGCAATGAAGGAAGAATTCAATGCACTGGAGGAGAACAAGACATGGGAACTTGTTCCTAAACCAAATGGTAAGAAAGTAATTGGAAATAAATGGGTTTATAAAGTGAAGAAGCTTTCAGATGGAAGTATAGCCAGATACAAAGCTAGACTGGTGGTGAAAGGCTATGCCCAAACCTATGGCATAGATTATGATGAGACATTCAGTCTTATAGCTAAGATGTCAACTATAAGGACAATTATTGCTATTGTAGCTTCAAAAGGATGGACCATAAGTCAATTGGATATAAAGAATGCATTCTTGAATGGATACATATCAGATGAGGTATACATGGAACAACCTCAAGGGTTTATAGATTCCAGGTATCCAAATTTTGTTTGCAGGCTGAGAAGAGCACTCTATTGTTGGTGCATGACAATCATCAATTGAAGGATTATGGAGAAATGAAGTCAAGGAGTCAAGAAGAAAACAAAGTCAGATGGTTGAAGGAAGGACATGTTCAGAAAATCCAAAGACATGTACACATATGTACATTAGCTGACTTATACCTTTGTCTAGTCATACACTTGTATATATTCATCTATAAATATAATGGAAAATGTCGGGCAAGTAGAGCAGAAGAAGATTAGAGAATAGGGAGAGAGAAACTAGTGTCATTAGACACATGAAGAATGAGTGAATTATCCATCCTCACTTGTATGTAAATTTTCTGAAGAAATCGAAAAACTTGCGCCCGATGTTTAGCAGTCTGCTCCTTCTGTGTTTAATCTTTTGAGAAATCCTTCTGCACGTGTCTAAGTCCATAGCTAATCTATCTATGGCTAAAATTTGAGAGGTTAATTGTAATCAGGCTGAGAGAATTTTGGTTAGGAACATTCATATGTAAGATTGTTCTAAGAGTCGAAGAATCTGGCGCACATTTCATCTTCAATGAAATGATCATTGCTCAGTCCACAGTGTAAAGTTTTACACAAATGAGGGCTTAAAATCTAAGTTGGAAGGTAAGCCATCTATGGCTAAAAGATCTTGATCAAACGGGTTCAGAGTTGGGAGAACCAGTGCTAAGAAGTTGCAGGTGTCAAAGTCGCCATTGCAGAGAAGCACTTTCAGACATAGGTAAAGTGTTTCACACATTTCTCACAGTATACTCAATCATTTTGAGAGATTTAACTTGGTAAAGTTGCGCAACCTTAAGGCGAAGTGTTGTGCAAAGTTTTATCAAAAACTTTACAGGATTGATTAGTCAATGAGTGATTAATCTGCAGCAGACTTTCTAAAGAAGTTGAATTTTTCAGAACATTCAATTTTTCTGATGACTTGGTGAATGATCTCTAAGTTTGGTGGAGTCTAAGGGTAATCTTGATATAGAGGTGGTCTAATTTCAAGGTTAACTTGTTCTTTTGGAGATTAACACTCTCCATCAGTGGTATCAGAGCAGGTTGTGTCAAAATTGAAGTGAAGAAGACTCCGACTATTGCAGAAATACAAAACTTTACATTTTGAAGGTGCAGAAGGGTAAAGGTTGAAGAAAGTTCAAAGGAAGACATACAAAGAGCATCAAAAGGATCAGAAGGAGCAACATTCGAAGTAAAGGTACATTTATTATCTGTAAAGGTTAAAGATTTGAAGCTACAGGTGAAGTAAAGATGGGAGATAGTCTCCAAATTGAAAAATTGGATAGAGAGAACTATCCTGCATGGTCTATGAGGATGGAAGCTCACCTTATGAGCAAAGATCTGATAGGATACATCACAGGAGATGAAGAAAAGCCAGAATTCAGAGATCCTAGTGTTCCAACTAGGGAGGAGCTTGCAGATTTGAAGAATTGGATGAAGAAGGATGCTCAAGCAAGAAGCATCATCTACATGGCAGTCAATGACTATTTGCTTCCTCACATTAGAGGACTTGAAAGTGCTTGTGACATTTGGAATGCTTTGGAAGAGCATTTCCAAAATACAACCAAATCAAGGAAGGCTTCACTATGGGCAGAGTTTACTACTTTCAAGAAGAAGGCCTCACAATCAATCTCTGATTATGTGACAAAGATGAAGGACATTGCAGATTCTCTAGGTGCAGTGGATGAAGATATTGAAGAAGACAAATTGGTAAGACAAATACTCACAGGACTAAGAGGAGATGAGAAATGGAAGCCTTTCATTTTATCTACAGAACTTTCATTAGATCACTTTACTCCTGATTTGAATCAATTGTTAGGACACATGCTAACTTTTGAGAATGATATCAAAGGAGATGTTGATAAGAGTGCAGGTCATGCAATGTATTCTAAAGACAAGAAGAAAGCCAACAAAGGAAAGCAACAATCAGGTGAAGAAGAAGGTACTTCAAACCAAGCAAACTTCATAAGAGGAAGAGGAAATGGCAGAAGTAGAGGAAGAGGCAGAAACAACAAAGAGAATGTAAGAGCTTGTTGGATATGTGGTAAGACCAATCATCTATCTCATGATTGTTGGCATAATAATCAAAACAATGGTAACTATCAGAACTTTAATCAAAGAGCAAGAGGTGGTAGATTTCAGAGAGGAAACTTCAGAGGTAGAGGTGGTAGGAATTCTTTTGGAAGAGGTGGAGGAAGAAACTTCCAAAGTCAATCCTATAATAACACCTACTACAACTATGCATCAGATCAAAAGGAGGATTCGACTCTCATTATGAATACATGTGAAACCTCACATGAGGACATGAGAGTGTTCTATATTGATTCAGGATGTAGTAATCATTTAAGTGGAAATATTGCTTTGATGACTGACCTAGATCATAATGCAATTAATCATACAGTGCAGACAGGTGATAATACAAAGCATAAGGTAAAGTCAATTGGTTCAGTCAAGGCTAAGGATGGGAGCACTCTTCTGAGTAAGGTACTTTATGTTCCCACAATTCCAAAGAATTTGATCAGTGTAGGTCAAATTGTGGAAAAAGGTTATGAAGTAAGGTTTACCAATGATGGAGTTTATGTGGAAGACCCTAGTCAAGGGTATAAACAAGTTATTGCAGGAAAGAAAGAAGGAAGGCTTTTCACATTAAAGGTACAAGGAAATGTTGGACATGCTATTTTCACATATGGAGAGCAGAAGATGTCAAAATTGGATCTTTGGCACAAAAGACTTGGACACTTTAATGAAAGAGGTATCAAAGAAATGATTAACAATGATTCAGTGCTTGGAATGCCTAACATTGCAGGTCAACACATGACATACAGATGTGAGGCATGTCAATTAGGTAAGGCTCATAAGCAATCCTACTCCAAGCATGGGTTTATGTATTCAGAAAGACTTGAATTGGTGCATACAGATGTGTGGGGTCCTTCAAAGGACTTTAGTATAAATGGTTCAAGATATTATGTTATATATGTTGATGATGCTACCAGGTGGATCACAATTTATGTGATTAAGGAAAAGTCAGAAGTGTTTAATACATTTAAACACTATCATGCATATGCAGAAAGGATTACAGGTCAAAAATTGAGGAGACTAAGGTCAGATGGAGGGGGAGAGTATTTTTCAAATGAGTTCAATGATTATTTGTGGAATGCAGGTATAAAGAGAGAAGTTACTTGCAGGTACTCTCCTCAACAAAATGGGGTAGCAGAAAGAAGAAATAGGACTCTTGTTGAGTTTGCAAGGTCCATGATGAAAGAGAAGAATTGCCCAAATTATTTGTGGGCTGAGGCTGTTAATACAGCTACATATTTGGTTAATAGATTGCCTTGTAAAGCTTTGCAGGGTATGACACCATATGAAGCTTGGTGGGGTAAGAAACCTACCTTGGATCATTGCAGAATATTTGGATGCTTGGCATATGCATATGTGCCATCTCAATTGAGGCATAAGTTGGAGCCTAAGGCAGAGAAGTATGTATTCATTGGTTATGATGATAAGCAAATGGGATACAGGTTGTGGAGTCCATCCACAAAGCAATTTATTGTATCCAAGGATGTTACATTTGATGAGCAAGGTACTTGGTATGCAGGTAAATATAATGTACATGCAGATGATGAAGAAGTAGTGGATCAAAGAAAAGGTAAAGCAAAGATTCAATTACTTGATGAAAGTGAGAGTAATGAAGTGCAGATTGAAGTTGAAGAGAGGCCAAGGTTTGATCCAGAATGTGATGAACCAGAGACCTCAAGAAGTGCAGAAGTTAGGAGATCATCTAGGCACAAATGGCAACCTACAAGGTATAGCTATGACACTTCATTCTTGACTACTAAAGATTATGCTTATTTGGTAAAAGCAGATGAAGACCCTTCTACATATGAAGAAGCTAAAGGGAAGAAGAATTGGGAAGATGCTATGCAAGAGGAGTATGATGCATTGATAGAGAATCAAACATGGGATTTGGTTCCTAAACCTAATAGCCAGAAAATCATTGGTTGTAAGTGGGTTTACAAAACTAAAAGATTTGCAGATGGAAGTGTGTCTAGGTACAAAGCTAGACTTGTTGTGAAAGGGTATGCACAGACATATGGAGTGGACTATGATGAGACTTATAGTCCTGTAGCAAAGATGACAACCATCAGGACACTCATTGCAATTGCTGCTTGTAAAGGTTGGAAGTTGTCTCAATTAGATGTTAAAAATGCCTTCTTGAATGGTTACATTTCAGATGAAGTCTACATGGAGCAACCAGATGGGTTCAAAGATCAAGTGAGTCCAAATTATGTGTGTAAGCTCAAGAGAGCTTTGTATGGATTGAAGCAAGCCCCAAGGGCTTGGAATTATAGGCTTGTAAAATTCTTGAATGATCTTGGTTTTCAAGCATCAAAGGCAGATAGTAGCTTGCTAGTCAAAGCAAGTGAAAATGGATTCATTTATGTGTGTATTTATGTTGATGACATAATACTTACAGGAACAGATGATAAGGGAATACAAATGATCAAAAAGCAGATGGAAAAAGAGTTCAAAATCAGTGATTTGGGGAACCTATCATTCTTCTTGGGAATGGAGATCTCTTATACTCAACATGGAGTATATGTGACCCAAGAAAGGTATCTTAAAAATTTGCTAACCAAATTTAAAATGGAAGATTGCAGGGTTGCACCTACACCTTTGGAAGTGAACCATAAATTGTCTAGGTTTGGAGGAGAAGAGTTCAGAGATATGAAACTCTATCAAAGTTTGGTTGGTAGCTTGATTTATGCTACATTGACAAGGCCTGACTTGTCATATGCAGTTGGTGTGCTTTCACAATTCATGCATTGTCCTAGAAAGGAACATTGGATTGCAGGACAAAGAGTACTTAGGTACATCAAAGGTACACTCAAAGAAGGGTTGTACTATGGGTTTACTTCAGATACAAGAATCAAGATATATAGTGATGCAGATTGGGCAGGTAATGTGGATGATAGAAGATCAACACATGGATACTTGTGCTATGTAGGAGACAAATTGATTTCATGGTGTTCCAAGAAGCAACATACAGTTGCTTTGTCATCTACAGAGGCAGAATATAAAGGTATGGTGGAAGCTGCAAAAGAGGTAATATGGCTAAAGACACTTTTGAAAGTTTTTGATGTGATTCAGAGTACTCCTATTATTTGTGGAGACAATATGAGTTCATTATACTTGGCAGCTAATCCTGTATTTCATGCTAGAACTAAGCATATTGAAATACAGTATCATTTCCTGAGAGAGAAGGTCATTGAGAAAGAGATTGAAGTCATACACACTCCCACAAAAGATCAAGTTGCAGATATGATGACAAAAAGTCTAGATGGACCAAAACTACAAAGATTCAAGGATATGGCTGGAGTAAAGAAGATAGAGAAGAACCTCAATTAATGATTGAGGGGGAGCTGTTGGTGCATGACAATCATCAATTGAAGGATTATGGAGAAATGAAGTCAAGGAGTCAAGAAGAAAACAAAGTCAGATGGTTGAAGGAAGGACATGTTCAGAAAATCCAAAGACATGTACACATATGTACATTAGCTGACTTATACCTTTGTCTAGTCATACACTTGTATATATTCATCTATAAATATAATGGAAAATGTCGGGCAAGTAGAGCAGAAGAAGATTAGAGAATAGGGAGAGAGAAACTAGTGTCATTAGACACATGAAGAATGAGTGAATTATCCATCCTCACTTGTA
>MU260211.1:65000-67500 GCA_020310875.1 Ceratopteris richardii | reverse complement strand
TGAAAGAGGAATCAAAACTATGGTGGAGAATCAATCTGTAATGGGGCTACCAAATGTGAAGAATCAACATATGATATACAAGTGTGAAGCTTGTCAGATGGGAAAAGCTCATAGACTACCATTTCAGAAGAAAGGTTTCAAACATGATGGTTTGCTTGAACTCATACATACAGATGTATGGGGACCAACAAAAGAAGGTTCAATAAATGGATCTAGGTATTATGTTTTGTTTATTGATGATGCTACAAGGTGGATAACCCTTTATGTTCTAAAAGAAAGATCAGAAGTATTTGGAGCTTTCAAACATTTTCATGCCTATGCAGAAAGAGTTACAGGTCAAAAACTCAAGAGGCTAAGGTCTGATGGAGGGATCAAGAGAGAGATAACTTGCAGGTATACACCTCAACATAATGGGGTGGCAGAAAGGAGAAATAGAACATTGGTTGAATTTGCAAGAGCAATGCTAAAGGAAAAGAATTGCCCTAATTATCTTTGGGCTGAGGCTGTAAATACAGCTACATACCTTGTGAATAGGCTACCATGTGGAGCTTTGAATGGTATGACCCCTTATGAAGCTTGGTGGGGTAAGAAACCAACACTTGACCATTGTAAAGTGTTTGGGTCAATTGCCTATGCTTATGTGCCATCACAACTCAGACATAAGCTTGAACCAAAGGCAGAAAAATATGTGTTTATTGGGTATGATGAAAAGCAAATGGGTTATAGACTATGGAGTCCTTTAACTAAACATTTTATTATTTCCAGAGATGTGACCTTTGATGAACAGAAGAGTTGGTATGCAGATAAAGAATGTGATCTTGAAACATTTGAAGAAGAGATAAGAAGGAGTGCAAGAGGTAAGTCACATATGCAGATAGAAGGAGATGAAGAACATATGCAAGCAAGCACATCAAGAGTTGGATCATACAGAAGGAATGAAGATGGACCAATATTTGATGAAGAAGTACATCCAGATATACATGAAGAGTGTGAACCAAGAAGGTCAACCAGAATGAGGAAGCAACCTACAAGGTATTCATATGACACTTCTTACTTGACTCAGAAAAACTATGCTTACATGGTTAAAGAAGATGAAGAACCTCAAAGCTATGATGAAGCAAAGGGTAAAAGACAATGGGAAGTAGCAATGAAGGAAGAGTTTGATGCACTTGAAGAGAACAAAACTTGGGAACTTGTCCCAAAGCCTAATGGTAAGAAAGTGATTGGAAATAAATGGGTTTACAAAATCAAGAAGCATGCAGATGGAACTATAGCCAGATACAAAGCTAGATTGGTGGTTAAAGGCTATGCTCAAACATTTGGCATAGATTATGATGAGACATTCAGTCCTGTAGCAAAGATGTCAACTATAAGGACAATCATTGCCATTGCAGCATCAAAAGGATGGACATTGAGTCAATTGGACATTAAGAATGCATTTTTGAATGGATATATATCAGATGAGGTTTACATGGAGCAACCTCAAGGGTTTGCAGATCATAAGTTTCCAAATTATGTTTGCAGGTTGAGAAGAGCTCTTTATGGTTTGAAGCAAGCTCCAAGAGCTTGGAATTATAGACTTGTAAAGTACCTTAATGATCTTGGATATCAAAGTTCAAAGGCAGATGCAAGTTTACTTATCAAAAGAACAGATGAAGGTATGATCTACATTTGTATCTATGTAGATGATATTATAATTACAGGTACCTCAAATGAAGGAATCAAGGAGGTGAAGAAACTACTTGAAAGAGAATTCAAGATAAGTGATCTAGGAAAATTGTCATATTTTCTTGGAATGGAAATCACTTATACAGAACATGGTATATATGTATCACAAGAAAGATATCTCTTGAATCTTCTAAAGAAGTTCAACATGGAGAATTGCAGAGAGGCATCAACACCACTAGAGGTCTATCATAAACTCAGTAGATATGATGGAGCAGAATTCAAAGACATGAGGAAGTATCAATCTTTACTGGGAAGTTTAATTTATGCTACACTAACAAGACCTGATCTTAGTTATGCAGTTGGTGTCCTTTCTCAATTCATGCATTGTCCAAAGGATCCACATTGGATTGCAGGTCAAAGAGTCCTTAGATATATCAAAGGAACTTTGAAAGAAGGATTGTATTATCCTTTTACATCAGATATAAGGTTGAGAGCCTATAGTGATTCAGATTGGGCAGGAAGTCAAGATGATAGAAGGTCTACCCATGGCTACATGATATACACTGGAGATAAGCTTGTGAGTTGGTGTTCAAAGAAACAACACACAATGGCCTTATCATCTACAGAAGCTGAATACAAAGGACTTGTGGAAGCAGCAAAAGAAGTCATATGGATGCAGACATTATTCAAAAGCTTAGGAATTGATCAAGGTATACCCATTATTCATGGAGATAACATGAGTTCATTATATCTTGCAGCAAATCCTGTATTTCATGCAAGGACAAAGCACATAGAAATACAATATCATTTTCTCAGAGAAAAGGTAATGGAG
>MU260211.1:55000-57500 GCA_020310875.1 Ceratopteris richardii | reverse complement strand
TTGGAAAAGTGAAGTGCAAGAGTGGAGCTGATTTATTAACAAATGTTTTGTATGTTCCAACAATACCAAAGAATCTGATTAGTGTTGGACAAATAGTGGAGAAAGGTTTCCAAGTCAGATTTACAAATGAAGGAGTATTTGTTGAAGATCCAGAGGATGCATACAAACCCATTGTTTGTGGTAAAAAGGAAGGTAGACTTTTTACTCTCAAAGTACAAGGAAATATTGGTCAAGCCCTAATCACACATGGTGATGAAGTAATTACAGAGTTAGATCTTTGGCATAAGAGATTGGGACATTTCAATGAAAGAGGAATCAAAACTATGGTGGAGAATCAATCTGTAATGGGGCTACCAAATGTGAAGAATCAACATATGATATACAGGTGTGAAGCTTGTGAGATGGGAAAAGCTCATAGACTACCATTTCAGAAGAAAGGTTTCAAGCATGATGGTTTGCTTGAACTCATACATACAGATGTATGGGGACCAACAAAAGAAGGTTCAATAAATGGATCTAAGTATTATGTTTTGTTTATTGATGATGCTACAAGGTGGATAACCCTTTATGTTCTAAAGGAAAGATCAGAGGTATTTGGAGCCTTTAAACATTTTCATGCTTATGCAGAAAGAGTTACAGGTCAAAAACTCAAGAGGCTAAGGTCTGATGGAGGGGGAGAATACTTCTCTCAAGAGTTTAATGACTATCTTTGGAGTGCAGGTATCAAGAGAGAGATAACTTGCAGGTATACACCTCAACATAATGGGGTGGCAGAAAGGAGAAATAGAACATTGGTTGAATTTGCAAGAGCAATGCTAAAGGAAAAGAATTGCCCTAATTATCTTTGGGCTGAGGCTGTAAATATAGCTACATACCTTGTGAATAGGCTACCATGTGGAGCTTTGAATGGTATGACCCCTTATGAAGCTTGGTGGGGTAAGAAACCAACACTTGACCATTGTAAAGTGTTTGGGTCAATTGCCTATGCTTATGTGCCATCACAACTCAGACATAAGCTTGAACCAAAGGCAGAAAAATATGTGTTTATTGGGTATGATGAAAAGCAAATGGGTTATAGACAATGGAGTCCTTTAACTAAACATTTTATTGTTTCCAGAGATGTGACCTTTGATGAACAGAAGAGTTGGTATGCAGATAAAGAATGTGACCTTGAAACATTTGAAGAAGAGATAAGAAGAAGTGCAAGAGGTAAGTCACATATGCAGATAGATGGAGATGAAGAACATATGCAAGCAAGCACATCAAGGGTTGGATCATATAGAAGGAATGAAGATGGACCAATATTTGATGAAGAAGTACATCCAGATATACATGAAGAGTGTGAACCAAGAAGGTCAACCAGAATGAGGAAGCAACCTACAAGGTATTCATATGACACTTCTTACTTGACTCAGAAAAACTATGCTTACATGGTTAAAGAAGATGAAGAACCTCAAAGTTATGATGAAGCAAAGGGTAAGAGACAATGGGAAGTAGCAATGAAGGAAGAGTTTGATGCACTTGAAGAGAACAAAACTTGGGAACTTGTCCCAAAGCCTAATGGTAAGAAAGTGATTGGAAATAAATGGGTTTACAAAATCAAGAAGAATGCAGATGGAACTATAGCCAGATACAAAGCTAGATTGGTGGTTAAAGGCTATGCTCAAACATTTGGCATAGATTATGATGAGACATTCAGTCCTGTAGCAAAGATGTCAACCATAAGGACAATCATTGCCATTGCAGCATCAAAAGGATGGACATTGAGTCAATTGGACATTAAGAATGCATTTTTGAATGGATATATATCAGATGAGGTTTACATGGAGCAACCTCAAGGGTTTGCAGATCATAAGTTTCCAAATTATGTTTGCAGGTTGAGAAGAGCTCTTTATGGTTTGAAGCAAGCTCCAAGAGCTTGGAATTATAGACTTGTAAAGTACCTTAATGATCTTGGATATCAAAGTTCAAAGGCAGATGCAAGTTTACTTATCAAAAGAACAGATGAAGGTATGATCTACATTTGTATCTATGTAGATGATATTATAATTACAGGTACCTCAAATGAAGGAATCAAGGAGGTGAAGAAGCTACTTGAAAGAGAATTCAAGATAAGTGATCTAGGAAAATTGTCATATTTTCTTGGAATGGAAATCACTTATACAGAACATGGCATATATGTATCACAAGAAAGGTATCTCTTGAATCTTCTAAAGAAGTTCAACATGGAGAATTGCAGAGAAGCATCTACACCACTAGAGGTCAATCACAAACTCAGTAGATATGATGGAGCAAAATTCAAAGACATGAGGAAGTATCAATCTTTAGTGGGAAGTTTAATTTATGCTACACTAACAAGACCTGATCTTAGTTATGCAGTTGGTGTCCTTTCTCAATTCATGCATTGTCCAAAGGATCCACATTGGATTGCAGGTCAAAGAGTCCTTAGATATATCAAAGGGACTTTGAAAGAAGGATTGTATTATCCTTTTACATCAGA
>MU260211.1:40000-42500 GCA_020310875.1 Ceratopteris richardii | reverse complement strand
CAAGAACTACAAGAATCAGAGAGGAAGAGGCTACTCAAGAGGTGGATACTCTCAAGGGAGAGGCAGATTCAACCAACATCAAAGTTACAATGGATACAACAACCAATACAACAACAACTACAACAACAACCACAATGGTAACTACCAAGGTGGATTCAAAAATAGAAGAGACTACAACAACTACACAGAGGAGCAAGATGACTCCCTATTGATCATGAATATGACCTCCAAGATAGGTACAAATGATGATCATTTATTTTACATTGACTCAGGATGTTCTAACCATGTAGCTGGCAATGTGGCATTACTTTCTGATTTGGAAGAGCCCAAGGGCAAACATCAGGTACAAACAGGTGATGACACTAAACACTCAGTTGTCAAAATTGGAAATGTGAAGACATGTGATGGTAATCAGAACCTATTAAGCAGGGTACTCTATGTACCAACAATAACTAAGAATTTAATGAGTGTTGGTCAGATTGTGGAAAAAGGTTTGCAGGTCAGATTCACACAACATGGAGCATATGTGGAGGACCCAAAACATGGATTCAGAAGGATAGCCAAAGGGGAGAAATCAGGTAGATTATTTACATTTGAGCTAGAAGATACAAAAAACATTGCTTTATATAATTACAAGGATCAGACACTTTCAGAGTTAGAGATATGGCATAAGAGATTAGGGCACATAGGAGAAAGAACTCTAAAGCAAATGTGCAGGGATCAATGTGTGCTTGGGATACCTAATGTATCCAAGCAACACATGATTTACAAATGTGGATCATGTCAATTTGGTAAGTCTCACAGATTACCCTACTCAAGGAAAGGTTTCATGCATGAAGACTACCTAGACTTGGTACACACAGATGTTTGGGGACCTAGCAAGGACCCTTCCATTTCTGGTTCAAGGTATTATGTGTCCTTTATTGATGACTATAGCAGGTGGACCATTTTATACTTTATGAAGCACAAAGATGAAGTGTTTAATTGTTTCAAGAGGTATCTTGCACTTGTTGAAAATCAAACAGGTAGAAGCTTGAAGAGGCTAAGGTCAGATGATGGAGGAGAGTACTTCTCCAATGAGTTTGAAGATTTTTTGCAGGAAAGAGGCATCAAAAGGGAGATCACTACAAGGTATTCACCTGAACAAAATGGGGTAGCAGAAAGAAGGAATAGACTTATAGTGGAAACAGCTAGGTCTATGCTTAATGAGAAAAAATTGCCAAATTACCTATGGGCAGAGAGTGTATCCACTGCCACTTATCTCATCAATAGGTTGCCATCCAAATCACTTGATGGCATGACACCATATGAAGCTTGGCATGGTAAGAGACCCTCTCTGGATCATTGCAAAATCTTTGGTTGTGTAGCATATGTGCATATTCCCTCACAGGTAAGAGGAAAACTAGACCCTAAGGCTGAAAAATGTATCTTCATTGGTTATGATTTGAACCAAAAGGGATACAGATTCTACAATCCTACAAACAAAGGGTTCAAGGTAAGCAGAGATGTCATCTTTGATGAAAATGACTCTTGGTATGAAAATGAATGCAGGAAGATAAGTCTACCCTATGACATAGATGAAGATTTTCCAAAGCTTACATAGGAAGAGCCAACTCAGCAAGAAGATTCAAGCTCAGATGATGATACAATAAACCTTGAAGAGTTCAAGGCTTGGAAGTCCAAAGGAAAGATGAAGATGA
Source organism: Ceratopteris richardii (assembly GCA_020310875.1). Lineage (NCBI taxonomy): Eukaryota > Viridiplantae > Streptophyta > Polypodiopsida > Polypodiales > Pteridaceae > Ceratopteris > Ceratopteris richardii. The sequence goes on along the minus strand of MU260211.1, from coordinate 40,800 downwards.
AGCAATTAGAAGATAAGCCAGAAACTTCTACTCAAGCAATGAGGAGATCTCAAAGAGAAAAGAAGAAGCCTATCAGATTTGGGTATGACACATCACTTGTAACTAAACATTCTGTATATCTTGCAAAAGACTTGTTGAATGAAGAACCAGGTACCTATGAAGAAGCAATTACTAAACCAGAATGGAGAGAAGCCATGGATGAAGAGATAGAAGCTCTCAAGGAAAGTGATACTTGGGACTTGGTACCCAAGAAGGACTCTATGAAAGTGATAGGATCCAGATGGACCTACAAGCTAAAGAAGAATTCAGATGGAACAATAAACAGGTACAAAGCTAGGTTGGTAGCCAAGGGTTTTGCACAAACTCAAGGCATTGATTATGAGGAGACATTTTCTCCTGTGGCCAAGATGCCAACTATCAGAGTTATGGTGAGTGTAGCTGCATCCAAAAATTGGAACATGTACCAATTGGATGTGAAGAATGCATTCTTGAATGGATGGATATCTGAAGAAGTCTACATGTCACAACCACCTGGCTATGAAGATCCAAAAAAGGTACATTATGTTTGTAAATTGAAGAAGGCTCTGTATGGTTTGAAGCAGGCACCTAGAGCATGGAATTACAGATTGACCACCTACCTTCTAGACCAAGGATTTGTGATGAGCAAAGCAGACACTTCTCTATTTATAAAGAGAAGTAGTACAGAGGTAATCTACCTATGTGTTTATGTTGATGACATCATCATTACAGGTAATGATGTCAATGGGATTAGACACATCAAAGGACAGATGATGAAAGAA
>MU260211.1:25000-32500 GCA_020310875.1 Ceratopteris richardii | reverse complement strand
CTCCATTCCCAAGAAGAATGATAAGTTCCCCAAATCACTGATTTTGAACTCTTTCTCCATCTGCTTCTTGATCATTTGTATTCCTTTATCATCTGTTCCTGTAAGTATTATGTCATCAACATAAATACAAACATAAATGAATCCATCTTCACTTGCTTTGACTAGCAAGCTACTATCTGCCTTTGATGCTTGAAATCCAAGTTCATTCAAGAACTTTACAAGCCTATAATTCCATGCCCTTGGGGCCTGCTTTAACCCATACAAAGCTCTCTTGAGCTTACACACATAATTTGGGTTCACTTGATCTTTGAATCCATCTGGTTGCTCCATGTAAACTTCATCTGAAATATAACCATTCAAAAAAGCATTTTTAACATCTAATTGAGATAACTTCCAACCTTTGCAAGCAGCAATTGCTATGAGAGTTCTGATTGTTGTCATCTTTGCCACAGGACTATAGGTCTCATCATAGTCCACTCCATATGTCTGTGCATACCCTTTCACAACAAGTCTAGCTTTGTACCTAGACACACTTCCATCTGCAAATCTTTTTGTTTTGTAAACCCACTTACATCCAATAATTTTCTGGCTATTAGGTTTAGGAACCAGATCCCAAGTCTGATTCTCTATCAATGCATCATACTCCTCTTACATAGCTTCTTCCCAATTTCTCTTGCCTTTGGCTTCATCATATGTAGATGGATCTTCATCTGATTTTACCAAATAAGCATAATCTTTAGTAGTCAAGAATGAGGTGTCATAGCTATACCTTGTAGGTTGCCATTTGTGCCTAGATGACCTCCTAACTTCTGCACTTCTTGAAGTCTCTGGTTCATCACATTCTGGATCAAACCTTGGCCTCTCTTCAACTTCAACCTGTACTTCATTACTCTCATTTTCATCAATTAATTGAATTTTTGCTTTACCTTTCCTTTGATCCACTACTTCTTCATCATCTGCATGTACATTATATTTACCTGCATACCAAGTACCTTGCTCATCAAATGTAACATCCTTGGATACAAGGAATTGCTTTGTGGATGGACTCCACAACCTCTATCCCATTTGTTTATCATCATAACCAATGAATACATACTTTTCTGCCTTAGGCTCCAACTTATGCCTCAATTGGGATGGCACATATGCATATGCCAAGCATCCAAATATTCTGCAATGATCCAAGGTAGGTTTCTTACCCCACCAAGCTTCATATGGTGTTATACCTTGCAAAGCTTTACAAGGCAACCTGTTGACCAAATAAGTAGCTGTATTTACAGCCTCTGCCCACAAATAATTTGGGCAATTCTTCTCTTTCATCATGGACCTTGCAAACTCAACAAGAGTCCTATTTCTTCTTTCTGCTACCCCATTTTGTTGAGGAGAGTACCTGCAAGTAACTTCTCTCTTTATACCTGCATTCCACAATTAATCATTGAATTCATTTGAAAAATACTCTCCCCCTCCATCTGACCTTAGTCTCTTTAATTTTTGACCTGTAATCCTTTCTGCATATGCATGATAGTGTTTAAATGTATTAAACACTTCTGACTTTTCTTTAATCACATAAATTGTGATCCATCTGGTAGCATCATCAACATATATAACATAATATCTTGAACCATTTATACTAAAGTCCTTTGAAGGACCCCACACATCTGTATGCACCAATTCAAGTCTTTCTGAATACATAAACCCATGCTTGGAATTAGATTGCTTATGAGCCTTACCTAATTGACATGCCTCACATCTGTATGTCATGTGTTGACCTGCAATGTTAGGCAACCCAAGCACTGAATCATTGTTAATCATTTCTTTAATACCTCTTTCATTGAAGTGTCCAAGTCTTTTGTGCCAAAGATCCAATTCAGATACCTTCTGCTCTCCATATGTGAACATAGCATGTCCAACATTTCCTTGTACCTTCAATGTGAAGAGCCTCCCTTCTTTCTTTCCTGTAACAACCTATTTATACCCTTGACTAGGGTCTTCAACATAAACTCCATCATTGGTAAACCTTACCTCATATCCTTTTTCCACAATTTGACCACTGATCAAATTCTTTGGAATTGTGGGAACATAAAGAACCTTACTCAGAAGAGTGCTCCCATCTTTAGCTTTAACTGAACCAATTGACTTTACCTTATGCTTTGTATTATCACCTGTCTGAACTGTATGATTAATTGCATTATGATCTAGGTCAGTCATCAAAGCAATATTTCCACTTAAATGATTACTACACCCTGAATCAATATAGAACACTCTCATGTCCTCATGTGAGGTTTCACATGTTGCATTCATAATGAGAGTCGAGTCCTCCTTCTGATCTGATGCATAGTTGTAATAGGTGTTATTGTAGGATTGATTTTGAAAGTTTCTTCCTCCACCTCTTCCAAAAGAATTCCTACCACCTCTACCTCTGAAATTTCCTCTCTGAAATCTACCACCTCTTGCTCTTTGATTAAAATTCTGATAATTACCATTGTTCTGATTATTATGCCAACAATCATGAGATAGGTGATTGGTCTTACCACATATCCAACAAGCTCTTGCATTATCTTTGTTGTTTCTGCCTCTTCCTCTACTTCTGCCATTTCCTTTTCCTCTTATGAAATTTGCTTGGTTTGAAGTACCTTCTTCTTCACCTGATTGTTGCTTTCCTTTGTTAGCTTTCTTCTTGTCTTTAGAGTACATTGCATGACCTGCACTCTTATCAACATCTCCTTTGATATCATTCTCAAAAGTTAGCATATGACCTAACAATTGATTCAAATCAGGAGTGAAGTGATCTAATGAAAGTTCTGTAGACAAAATAAAAGGCTTCCACTTCTCATCTCCTCTTAGCCCTGTGAGAATTTGTCTTACCAATTTATCTTCTTCAATATCTTCATCCACTGCACCTAGAGAATCTGCAATCTCCTTCATCTTTGTCACATAATCAGAGATTGATTGTGAGGCCTTCTTCTTGAAGGTAGTGAATTCTGCCCATAGTGAAGCCTTCCTTGATTTGGTTGTGTTTTGGAAATGCTCCTCCAAAGCATTCCAAATGTCACATGCACTTTCAAGTCCTCTAATGTGAGGAAGCAAATAGTCATTGACTGCCATGTAGATTATGCTCCTTGCTTGAGCATCCTTCTTCATCCAATTCTTTAGATCTAACAATTCTTCCCTAGTTGGAACACTAGGATCTCTGAACTTAGGCTTCTCTTCTTCACCTGTAATGTAGGCTATCAAATCTTTGCTCATTAGATGAGCTTCCATCCTCATAGACCAAGCAGGATAGTTCTCTCTATCCAGCTTCTCAATTTGGAGACTATCTCCCATTCTTGCTTCACCTGTAGTCTCAAAACTTTAGTCTTTACAAGGAATAAATGTACCTTAGCTTCGTGTATTGCTTCTTCTGATCCTTTTGATAATCTTTGCGTGTCTCTCTTCAATCTTTCTTCAGCACTTTATCCTTCTGAACCTTCGAAATGTAGAACTTGTATGTCTGCAACAGTCGGAGTCTTGTTCACTTCAATTTTGACACAACCTGCTCTGATACCACTGATGGAGAGTGTTAATCTCCAAAAGAACAAGTTGACCTTGAATTTAGATCACCTCTATATCAAGATCAACTTTAGACTCCACCTAATTTAGAGAACCTTCACCAAATTATCAGAAATTTGATTATTCTGAAAAATTCAACTTCTCAGAAAAGTCTACTGCAGATTAATCACTCATTGACTAATCAATCCTATAAAGTTTTTGATAAAACTTTGCACAACACTTCGCCTTGAGATTGCGTAACTTTTCCAAGTTAAATCTCTGCAAATGATTTAGTATACTCTGAGAAATCATACAAACAAGTTACCTATGTATGAAACACCTTCTCTGTAGTAGCGACTTTGACACCTGCAACTTCTTAGCTACAGTTCTCACAATGTCGAACCCGTTTGATCAAGATCTTTTAGCCATAGATGGCTTACCTTCCAACTTAGATTTTAAGCCCTCACTTGTGTAAAACTTTACACCACACACTGATCAATGTTCATTTCTCTGAACATGAAATCTGCGCTAGTTTCATCGACTCTCAGAACATCATTACATATGAATGTTCCTAAACTAAATTCTCTCATCCTGATTACAATTAGCCTCTCAAATTCTAGCCATAGATAGATTAGCTATGGACTTAGATACGTGCAGAAGGATTTCTCAAAGAATTAAACACAGAAGGAGCAGACAACAAAACATCGAGCGCAAGATTTTCTTGATTTTCTCAGAAATTACAACTAAGTGAAGTTGATGAATACAACTCACTTCTCTTGTGTCTAATGACACTCTCTACTACACATATCTCTCCTTCTTTTCTCTATTCTACTTGCCCCGAATTTTCCAACAACATTTATAGAAAAATATATACAAGTTTATGACTGATCAAAAGTGTGAGTCACCTATAAGTAAACTAATGTACATATGTGTACATAGATTTAGGTTTCTGAATATGTCCTTCCTTCAACCTTCTAAATTTGTTCTCTTCTTGACTCCTTGACTTCATTTCTTCATAATCCTTCAATTGATGATTGATATGCACCAACAGCTCCCCCTCAATCATTAATTGAGGTTCTTCTCTATCTTCTTGATTCCTGCCATATCCTTGAATCTCTATAGCTTTGGTCCATCTAGACTTTTTGTCATCATGTCTGCAAGTTGATCTTTTGTAGGAGTGTGTATGACTTCAATCTCCTTATCAATGACCTTCTCTCTCAGAAAATGATACTATATTTCAATATGCTTAGTTCTAGCATGAAACACAGGATTAGCTGCCAAGTATAAAGAACTCATATTGTCTCCACAAATAATAGGAGTACTTTGAATTACATCAAACACCTTCATAAGTGTCTTTAGCCATATTACCTCCTTTGGAGCTTCCACCATACCTTTGTATTCTGCTTCTCTAGATGACAAAGCAACTGTATGTTGCTTCTTAGAACACCATGAAATCAATTTGTCTCCTACATAGCACAAATATCCATGTGTTGATCTTCTATCATCCACATTACCTGCCCAATCTGCATCACTATATATCTTCACTCTTGTATCAGAAGTAAATCCATAGTACAACCCTTCTCTCAGTGTACCCTTGATGTACCTAAGTACTCTTTGTCCTGCAATCCAATGTTCCTTTCTAGGACAATGCATAAATTGTGAAAGCACACCAACTGCATATGACAAATCAGGCCTTGTTAAAGTAGCATAAATCAGGCTACCAACCAAACTTTGATAAAGCTTCATGTCTCTGAATTCTTCTCCTCCAAATCTAGACAATTTGTGGTTCACTTCCAATGGTGTAGGTGCAACCCTGCAATCTTCCATTTTAAATTTGGTTAGCAAATTTTTAAGATACCTTTCTTGGGTCACATATACTCCATGTTGAGTATAAGAGATCTCCATTCCCAAGAAGAATGATAAGTTCCCCAAATCACTGATTTTGAACTCTTTCTCCATCTGCTTCTTGATCATTTGTATTCCTTTATCATCTGTTCCTGTAAGTATTATGTCATCAACATAAATACAAACATAAATGAATCCATCTTCACTTGCTTTGACTAGCAAGCTACTATCTGCCTTTGATGCTTGAAATCCAAGTTCATTCAAGAACTTTACAAGCCTATAATTCCATGCCCTTGGGGCCTGCTTTAACCCATACAAAGCTCTCTTGAGCTTACACACATAATTTGGGTTCACTTGATCTTTGAATCCATCTGGTTGCTCCATGTAAACTTCATCTGAAATATAACCATTCAAAAAAGCATTTTTAACAACTAATTGAGATAACTTCCAACCTTTGCAAGCAGCAATTGCTATGAGAGTTCTGATTGTTGTCATCTTTGCCACAGGACTATAAGTCTCATCATAGTCCACTCCATATGTCTGTGCATACCCTTTCACAACAAGTCTAGCTTTGTACCTAGACACACTTCCATCTGCAAATCTTTTTGTTTTGTAAACCCACTTACATCCAATAATTTTCTGGCTATTAGGTTTAGGAACCAGATCCCAAGTCTAATTCTCTATCAATGCATCATACTCCTCTTGCATAGCTTCTTCCCAATTTCTCTTGCCTTTGGCTTCAGCATATGTAGATGGATCTTCATCTGATTTTACCAAATAAGCATAATCTTTAGTAGTCAAGAACGAGGTGTCATAGCTATACCTTGTAGGTTGCCATTTGTGCCTAGATGACCTCCTAACTTCTGCACTTCTTGAAGTCTTTGGTTCATCACATTCTGGATCAAACCTTGGCCTCTCTTCAACTTCAACCTGTACTTCATTACTCTCATTTTCATCAATTAATTGAATTTTTCTTTACCTTTCCTTTGATTCACTACTTCTTCATCATCTGCATGTACATTATATTTACCTGCATACCAAGTACCTTGCTCATCAAATGTAACATCCTTGGATACAAGGAATTGCTTTGTGGATGGACTCCACAACCTCTATCCCATTTGTTTATCATCATAACCAATGAATACATACTTTTCTGCCTTAGGCTCCAACTTATGCCTCAATTGGGATGGCACATATGCATATGCCAAGCATCCAAATATTCTGCAATGATCCAAGGTAGGTTTCTTACCCCACCAAGCTTCATATGGTGTTATACCTTGCAAAGCTTTACAAGGCAACCTGTTGACCAAATAAGTAGCTGTATTTACAGCCTCTGCCCACAAATAATTTGGGCAATTCTTCTCTTTCATCATGGACCTTGCAAACTCAACAAGAGTCCTATTTCTTCTTTTTGCTACCCCATTTTGTTGAGGAGAGTACCTGCAAGTAACTTCTCTCTTTATACCTGCATTCCACAAGTAATCATTGAATTCATTTGAAAAATACTCTCCCCCTCCATCTGACCTTAGTCTCTTTAATTTTTGACCTGTAATCCTTTCTGCATATGCATGATAGTGTTTAAATGTATTAAACACTTCTGACTTTTCTTTAATCACATAAATTGTGATCCATCTGGTAGCATCATCAACATATATAACATAATATCTTGAACCATTTATACTAAAGTCCTTTGAAGGACTCGACACATCTGTATGCACCAATTCAAGTCTTTCTGAATACATAAACCCATGCTTGGAATTAGATTGCTTATGAGCCTTACCTAATTGACATGCCTCACATCTGTATGTCATGTGTTGACCTACAATGTTAGGCAACCCAAGCACTGAATCATTGTTAATCATTTCTTTAATACCTCTTTCATTGAAGTGTCCAAGTCTTTTGTGCCAAAGATCCAATTCAGATACCTTCTGCTCTCCATATGTGAACATAGCATGTCCAACATTTCCTTGTACCTTCAATGTGAAGAGCCTCCCTTCTTTCTTTCCTGTAACAACCTGTTTATACCCTTGACTAGGGTCTTCAACATAAACTCCATCATTGGTAAACCTTACCTTATATCCTTTTTCCACAATTTGACCTACACTGATCAAATTCTTTGGAATTGTGGGA
>MU260210.1:312500-324437 GCA_020310875.1 Ceratopteris richardii | reverse complement strand
TCTATAAATATTTGAGAAAAGTCGGGGCAAGTATGAGAGCATATGTGACAATAGTTAGAAGTCAAGAATGAGGGAGATAGATGTCATGAGATAGAGAAAAAGTTAGTTGAGTTAGCTCTCATCACTCAACTGTATTTTCTTCTGAGTAATTGAAAATATTTGCGCCCGATGTTTCTGCGTGTTCTCCTTCTACAGTAGATCAATTGTGAAATGCTTTTGTACAAGTCTAAGTTGAGAGTTGCTTGACCTCTGTACAAAGTTTTAGCTTCCAATTGTAATCAGGCTGAGTGAATTAAGTGTAGGAACATTCATATGTGAAGTGTGTTCACTGGTTCCTAAAACAGGCGCAGATTTCAAAGTTAATGTTTTGATCATTTCTCCTAGCACAGTTTAAAGTTTTGCATGAGTGAAGGCTTAATCTTTAAGTTGGAAGATAAGCTATTCATGTCTAGAAGCATTTTGGAAAATGGGTTCTATTCAAGGAGAACCAAGTCTTAAAAGTTACAGGTATAAAATCGACTGTTCTGAGTGACAGTTTCTGACATAGGTAACTTGAGACGTTGATTTCTCAAGTTATACTTAATCTTTTGAAGTAATTCAACTTGGAGTAGATGCGCAATCTCTAGGAGATACTTCGTACAAAGTTTCATCAAAAACTTTACACGTTTGATAGGCCAATGTGAAGATATAGTGCAGCAGACTTTTCTGTGTTTCATCTTCTTCACAGATTTGTTAACTTTTTGATAATTAGTAATTGATCCTCTAAATGAGTGGAAGGTTTTGACTTATTCTTGGTATAGAGGTGCTCTAATCACAAGAATAGGTTGTTCTTTTGGAGAATAACATTCTCCATCAGTGGTATCAGAGCAGGAGACATCAAATTGAGAAAAGGAGGATCCCGACTGCTGCAGATTCAAGAAATTCAACACTTGAAGGACTAAGAAGTGAAAGCTTGGAGTCAAAGCTTGAGGAGAAGACTATTTGACATCAAGAAAGGCAAAAGGAGTTCAATTCGAAGTAAAGGTACATACATTGTTTGTAAAGCTTGAAGATTTCAATACACAGGTGGATACAAGATGGGAGAAAGCTTGCAGATTGATAAGCTAGATAGGGAGAACTATCCAGCATGGTCCATGAGGATGGAAGCACACCTCATGAGCAAAGATCTTATATCATTTATTACAGGAGATGAAGAAAAACCTGAGTTTGCAGATCCTAGTATTCCTACTAGGGAAGAGCTTGCAATGTTGAAGACTTGGATGAGAAAGGATGCTCAAGCAAGGAGCATCATCTACATGGCTGTAAATGATTACCTTTTACCTCACATCAGAGGTTTGGAAAGTGCTACAGATGTTTGGAATGCCTTGGAAGAGCATTTCCAAAATACTACTAAGTCAAGGAAGTCCTCACTATGGGCTGAGTTCACAACCTTCAAGAAGAAGAGCTCACAATCAATTTCAGATTATGTGGCAAGGATGAAAGATATTGCAGATAGCTTGGGAGCAGTGGATGAAGACATTGAAGAGGAAAAGTTGGTAAGACAAATACTTACAGGTTTGAGAGGAGATGAGAAGTGGAAGCCTTTTATATTGTCCATAGAATTGTCACTTGATCACTTTACTCCTGATCTTAATCAATTGCTAGGACACATGCTAACCTTTGAGCAGGATCTTAAAGGAGACAATGATAGAAGTACAAGTCAAGCTATGTACTCTAAGGATAAGAAAAAGAATGGCAAGGGAAAGCAATCAAATGATGATGAAGGGAATTCAAATCAAGCTAACTTCACAAAAGGGAAGACAAATTTCAGAGGTAAAGGAAGAGGAGGTAAGAACAAAGATAATGCTAAAGCTTGTTGGATTTGTGGCAGAACAAATCATTTGGCAAATGATTGTTGGTATAACAATCAAAATGGTGGAAGCAATAATCAGAATTATAGTCAAAGAGGTAGAGGAGGCAGAAACCAAAGAGGCAATTTTAGAGGAAGAGGAGGTAGGACATCATATGGTAGAGGAGGTGGAAGAAACTTCCAATCTCAGTCCTACAACAATAATTATTACAATTATGCATCAGATCAGAAGGATGACATGACTCTTATCTTGAATGCAACTCATGAATCAATGGGAGAAGATCAAAGAGTGTTTTATATTGACTCAGGGTGCAGCAACCATCTGAGTGGGAAACTATCTTTGATGACTGATATGGAAGCAAGGGTGAATGGACATACAGTTCAGACAGGTGACAATACCAAACATAAAGTGGAGAGCATTGGATCAGTGAAGACAAAGAGTGGAAGTACACTTCTGAGCAAGGTACTTTATGTTCCTACTATTCCTAAAAATCTGATAAGTGTAGGGCAAATTGTGGAGAAAGGATATGAGGTAAGATTCACAAATGATGGTGTTTATGTACAAGATCCAAATCAGGGATATAGAAACATAATTGCAGGTAAAAAGGAAGGAAGATTGTTCACTCTCAAAGTCCAAGGTAATGTGGGACATGCATTATTTACCTATGGAAGTCAAAAGGTATCTGAATTAGACCTATGGCATAAAAGGCTAGGTCATTTCAATGAGAGAGCTATAAAGGAGATGTCAAAGAATCAGGTGGTGCTTGGATTGCCAAATATTGAAGGGCAACATATGGTGTACAAGTGTGAAGCTTGTCAATTAGGTAAAGCACATAAGAGTTCTTACAACAAATCAGGGTACAAGCATTCAAATATGCTTGAATTGGTTCATACAGATGTATGGGGTCCCTCAAGGGACTATAGCATAAATGGATCCAGATATTATGTGTTGTTTGTTGATGATGCAACCAGGTGGATTACTTTGTATGTAATCAAGGATAAATCAGAAGTTTTCAAGACATTCAAACATTTTCATGCTTATGCAGAAAGGATCACAGGGCAAAAGCTCAAGAGGTTAAGATCAGATGGAGGGGGAGAGTATTTCTCTAAAGAGTTTGATGATTATTTGTGGAATGCAGGTATCAAAAGAGAAGTAACTTGCAGGTACTCCCCTCAACAGAATGGAGTAGCAGAAAGGAGGAATAGGACTCTTGTAGAGTTTGCAAGAGCCATGATGAAGGAAAAGAATTGTCCAAATTACTTATGGGCAGAAGCCATTAACACTGCAACATACCTTGTGAATAGGTTGCCTTGCAAAGCTTTGGATGGAGGAACCCCTTATGAAGCATGGTGGGGTAAGAAGCCTAGTCTTGATCATTGTAAAGTATTTGGATGTATTGCATATGCTTATGTTCCTTCACAATTAAGACATAAGCTAGAACCAAAAGCAGAGAAGTATGTGTTTATTGGATATGATGATAGACAGATGGGTTACAGGTTGTGGAGTCCATCCACAAAGCAATTTCTTGTTACTAAAGATGTGACATTTGATGAGCAAAATATGTGGTATACAGGATCACCAAATGAGTATACAGGTGTTGAAGAAATTCAAAGGAAAGGAAAGGCAAAGGTAAAAGTATGTGAAGAAATTGTTGATGAAGTTGACTCTAGAAGTAGAGTGCAGGATTATGTAGAAGAAGGGCCAAGATTTGATCCAGAGTCAAATGAGGCTGAAACTTCAAGGAATGCAGAAATCAGAAGATCTACAAGAGAAAGGAAAGAACCTATAAGGTATAGTTATGATACATCTTTCCTAACAACAAAAGATTATGCCTACATTGTGAAAACAGAAGAAGATCCAACCACTTATGAAGAAGCCAAAGGTAAACAGAATTGGGAGAAGGCAATGCAGGAAGAGTATGATGCTCTACTTGAAAATGAAACTTGGGAACTAGTACCAAGACCAAAGAATCAGAAGGTCATTGGATGCAAGTGGGTATATAAAACAAAGAGGTTTGCAGATGGTAAGGTGTCTAGATATAAGGCTAGACTTGTGGTCAAAGGTTATGCCCAAACTTATGGGGTAGATTATGATGAAACCTTTAGTCCTGTTGCTAAGATGTCTACAATTAGGATATTGATTGCTATTGCTGCTTGCAAGGGATGGAAATTATCACAATTGGATGTGAAAAATGCATTTCTAAATGGATACATTGCAGATGAAGTATATATGGAGCAACCAGAAGGCTTCATGGAATCAATTGGATCAGATTATGTGTGTAAGCTCAAGAGAGCTTTATATGGGTTGAAGCAAGCCCCAAGAGCTTGGAATTACAGATTGGTCAAGTTCTTGAATGAATGTGGATTTCAAGCATCAAAGGCAGATAGTAGCTTGCTAGTGAAGGCAAGTGAAAATGGATACATTTACATGTGCATTTATGTTGATGATATTATTGTTACAGGAACAGATGCTCAAGGAATCAATGAACTCAAAACACAAATAGAGAAGGAGTTTAAGATAAGTGATTTGGGAAACTTATCTTATTTTCTAGGAATGCAGATTGTGTATACTCAACATGGAGTATATGTTTCACAAGAGAGATACTTGAAGAATCTTCTAGTCAAGTTTAACATGGAAGATTGCAAGATCTCAACCACACCATTGGAGGTAAATCATAAATTAAGCAGGTATGGAGGTGAAGAATTCAATGACATGAAGAAATATCAGAGTTTGGTAGGTAGTCTAATCTATGCTACCTTGACAAGGCCAGATCTATCATATGCAGTAGGTGTGTTGTCACAATTTATGCATTGTCCAAAGAAGACTCATTGGATTGCAGCCCAAAGGGTACTCAGATATATCAAAGGAACCCTAAGTGAAGGTGACTCAGATGATAGAAGGTCTACTCATGGGTATCTCTGTTATGTTGGAGATAAGCTAGTTTCTTGGTGTTCAAAGAAGCAACATACAGTTGCTTTATCATCCACAGAAGCTGAGTATAAGGGAATGGTAGAAGCTGCAAAGGAAGTGATATGGTTGAAGACCTTGATGAAAAGTTTTGAGTTTGATCATAGTACTCCAATAATTTTTGGAGACAATATGAGTTCTTTGTATTTGGCAGCTAACCCTGTTTTTCATGCCAGGACTAAGCATATAGAGATTCAGTATCATTTCTTGAGGGAAAAGGTACTAGATAAAGAGATTGAAGTGATGTACACTCCAACAAAAGAACAAGTGGCAGATATGATGACAAAGAGTTTGGATGGACCTAAGTTACAAAGGTTCAAAGACATGGCAAGTATCAAGAAGACAGAGAAAACCTCAATTGATGATTGAGGGGGAGCTGTTGGTGCATACCAATCACAAATTGAAGGCTTGGAAGATTAAAGGATGAAGGAAGAATCAATTCCTAAAGTGTGGAAGAAGATTACATTCAGAGGATAAGAGAAGTGTACACATATGTACATTAGTTTAGTCATAGCTGACTTAGATCTTTTGTTTAGTAAGAATCATGTACAAATTTATCTATAAATACTTTGAGAAAAGTCGGGGCAAGTATGAGAGCATATGTGACAATAGTTAGAAGTCAAGAATGAGGGAGATAGATGTCATGAGATAGAGAAAAAGTTAGTTGAGTTAGCTCTCATCACTCAACTGTATTTTCTTCTGAGTAGTTGAAAATATTTGCGCCCGATGTTTCTGCGTGTTCTCCTTCTACAGTAGATCAATTGTGAAATGCTTTTGTACAAGTCTAAGTTGAGAGTTGCTTGACCTCTGTACAAAGTTTTAGCTTCCAATTGTAATCAGGCTGAGTGAATTAAGTGTAGGAACATTCATATGTGAAGTGTGTTCACTGGTTCCTAAAACAGGCGCAGATTTCGAAGTTAATGTTTTGATCATTTCTCCTAGCACAGTTTAAAGTTTTGCATGAGTGAGGGCTTAATCTTTAAGTTGGAAGATAAGCTATTCATGTCTAGAAGCATTTTGGAAAACGGGTTCTATTCAAGGAGAACCAAGTCTTAAAAGTTACAAGTATAAAATCGACTGTTCTGAGTGACAGTTTCTGACATAGGTAACTTGAGAAGTTGATTTCTCAAGTTATACTTAATCTTTTGAAGTAATTCAACTTGGAGTAGATGCGCAATCTCTAGGAGATACTTCGTACAAAGTTTCATCAAAAACTTTACACGTTTGATAGGCCAATGTGAAGATATAGTGCAGCAGACTTTTATGTGTTTCATCTTCTTCACAGATTTGTTAACTTTTTGATAATTAGTAATTGATCCTCTAAATGAGTGGAAGGTTTTGACTTATTCTTGGTATAGAGGTGCTCTAATCACAAGAATAGGTTGTTCTTTTGGAGAATAACATTCTCCATCAATAGATAGATAGATAGATAGATAGATAGATAGATAGATAGATAGATAGATAGATAGATAGATAGATAGATAGATAGATAGATAGATAGTTAGATAGATAGATAGATAGATAGATAGATAGATAGATAGATAGATAGATAGATAGATAGATAGATAGATAGATAGATAGATAGATAGATAGATAGATAGATAGATAGATAGATAGATAGATAGATAGATAGATAGATAGATAGATAGATAGATAGATAGATAGATAGATAGGTAGGTAGGTAGATAGATAGATATAAAGATAGATAGATAGGTAGGTAGGTAGATAGATAGATAGATAGATAGATAGATAGATAGATACATAGATATATAGATAGAGTGATAGATAGATAGATAGATAGATAGATAGATAGATAGATAGATAGATAGATAGATAGATAGATAGATAGATAGATAGATAGATAGATAGATAGATAGATAGATAGATAGATAGATAGATAGATAGATAGATAGATAGATAGATAGATAGATACATAGATAGATAGATAGATAGATAGATACATAGATAGATGATGGAGAGTGTTAATCTCCAAAAGAACAAGTTAACCTTGAAGTTAGATCACCTCTATATCAAGGTTAACCTTAGACTCCACCAAACTTAGAGATCATCCACCAAATTATCAGAAATATTGAAAGTTTTGAAAAACCAACTTCTCAGGAAAGTCTGCTGCAGATTAGTCACTCATTGACTAATCAATTCTGTAAAGTTTTTGATAAAACTTTGCACAACACTTCGCCTTGAGGTTGCGCAACTTTGCCAAGTTAAATCTCTCAAAAAAATTAAGTACACACTGAGAAATGTGTGAAACACTTTACCTATGTCTGAAAGTGCTTCTCTGCAATGGCGACTTTGACACCTGCAACTTCTTAGCACTGGTTCTCCCAACTCTGAACCCGTTTGATCAAGATCTTCTAGCCATAGATGGCTTACCTTCCAACTTAGATTTTAAGCCCTCATTTGTGTAAAACTTTACACTGTGGACTGAGCAATGATCATTTCATTGAAGATGAAATGTGCGCCAGATTCTTCGACTCTTAGAACAATCTTACATATGAATGTTCCTAACCAAAATTCTCTCAGCCTGATTACAATTAACCTCTCAAATTTTAGCCATAGATAGATTAGCTATGGACTTAGACACGTGCAGAAGGATTTCTCAAAAGATTAAACACAGAAGGAGCAGACTGCAAAATATCGGGCGCATAAATTCTCGATTTCTCAGAAAAATTTACATTTCAGTGAGGATGGACAAATCACTCACTCTTCATGTGTCTAATGACACTAATTTCTCTCTCCCTATTCTCAAATCTTCTTCTGCTCTACTTGCCCGACATTTTCCAACATATTTATAGATGAATATATACAAGTGTATGACTAAACAAAGATATAAGTCAGCTAATGTACATATGTGTACATGTCTTTTGATTTTTCTGAATATCTCCTTCCTTCAATCACCTGGCTTTGTTTTCTTCTTGACTCCTTGTCTTCATTCCTCCATAATTCTTCAATTGATGATTGTCATGCACCAACAGCTCCCCCTCAATCATTAATTGAGGTTCTTCTCTATCTTCTTTACTCCAGCCATATCCTTGAATCTTTGTAGTTTTGGTCCATCTAGACTTTTTGTCATCATATCTGCAACTTGATCTTTTGTGGGAGTGTGTATGACTTCAATCTCTTTCTCAATGACCTTCTCTCTCAGGAAATGATACTGTATTTCAATATGCTTAGTTCTAGCATGAAATACAGGATTAGTTGCCAAGTATAATGAACTCATATTGTCTCCACAAATAATAGGAGTACTCTGAATCACATCAAAAACTTTCAAAAGTGTCTTTAGCCATATTACCTCTTTTGCAGCTTCCACCATACCTTTATATTCTGCCTCTGTAGATGACAAAGCAACTGTATGTTGCTTCTTGGAACACCATGAAATCAATTTGTCTCCTACATAGCACAAGTATCCATGTGTTGATCTTCTATCATCCACATTACCTGCCCAATCTGCATCACTATATATCTTGATTCTTGTATCTGAAGTAAACCCATAGTACAATCCTTCTTTGAGTGTACCCTTGATGTACCTAAGTACTCTTTGTCCTGCAATCCAATGGTTCTTCCTAGGACAATGCATAAATTGTGAAAGCACACCAACTGCATATGACAAGTCAGGCCTTGTCAATGTAGCATAAATCAAGCTACCAACCAAACTTTGATAGAGTTTCATATCTCTGAACTCTTCTCCTCCAAACCTAGACAATTTATGGTTCACTTCCAAAGGTGTAGGTGCAACCCTGCAATCTTCCATTTTAAATTTGGTTAGCAAATTTTTAAGATACCTTTCTTGGGTCACATATACTCCATGTTGAGTATAAGAGATCTCCATTCCCAAGAAGAATGATAGGTTCCCCAAATCACTGATTTTGAACTCTTTCTCCATCTGCTTTTTGATCATTTGTATCCCTTTATCATCTGTTCCTGTAAGTATTATGTCATCAACATAAATACACACATAAATGAACCCATCTTCACTTGCTTTGACTAGCAAGCTACTATCTGCCTTTGATGCTTGAAAACCAAGATCATTCAAGAATTTCACAAGCCTATAATTCCAAGCCCTTGGGGCTTGCTTCAACCCATACAAAGCTCTTTTGAGCTTACACACATAATTTGGACTCACTTGATCTTTGAACCCATCTGGTTGCTCCATGTAGACTTCATCTGAAATGTAACCATTTAAGAAAGCATTTTTAACATCTAATTGAGACAACTTCCAACCTTTACAAGCAGCAATTGCAATGAGTGTCCTCATGGTTGTCATCTTTGCCACAGGACTATATGTCTCATCATAGTCCACTCCATATGTCTGTGCATACCCTTTCACAACAAGTCTAGCTTTGTACCTAGACACACTTCCATCTGCAAATCTTTTAGTTTTGTAAACCCACTTACATCCAATGATCTTCTGACTATTAGGTTTAGGAACCAAATCCCATGTTTGATTCTCTATCAATGCATCATACTCCTCTTGCATAGCATCTTCCCAATTCTTCTTCCCTTTGGCCTCTTCATATGTAGAAGGGTCTTCATCTGTTTTTACCAAATAAGCATAATCTTTAGTAGTCAAGAATGAAGTGTCATAGCTATACCTTGTAGGTTGCCATTTGTGCCTAGATGATCTCCTAACTTCTGCACTTCTTGAGGTCTCTGGTTCATCACATTCTGGATCAAACCTTGGCCTCTCTTCAACTTCAACCTGCACTTCATTACTCTCACTTTCATCAAGTAACTGAATCTTTGCTTTACCTTTCCTTTGATCCACCACTTCTTCATCATCTGCATGTACATTATATTTACCTGCATACCAAGTACCTTGCTCATCAAATGTAACATCTTTGGATACAATAAATTGCTTTGTGGATGGACTCCACAACCTGTATCCCATTTGCTTATCATCATAGCCAATGAAAACATATTTCTCTGCCTTAGGCTCCAACTTATGCCTCAATTGAGATGGCACATATGCATATGCCAAGCATCCAAATATTCTGCAATGATCCAAGGTAGGTTTCTTACCCCACCAAGCTTCATATGGTGTCATACCCTGCAAAGCTTTACAAGGCAATCTATTAACCAAATATGTAGCTGTATTAACAGCCTCAGCCCACAAATAATTTGGGCAATTCTTCTCTTTCATCATGGACCTTGCAAACTCAACAAGAGTCCTATTTCTTCTTTCTGCTACCCCATTTTGTTGAGGAGAGTACCTGCAAGTAACTTCTCTCTTTATACCTGCATTCCACAAATAATCATTGAACTCATTTGAAAAATACTCTCCCCCTCCATCTGACCTTAGTCTCTTCAATTTTTGACCTGTAATCCTTTCTGCATATGCATGATAGTGTTTAAATGTATTAAACACTTCTGACTTTTCCTTAATCACATAAATTGTGATCCACCTGGTAGCATCATCAACATATATGACATAATATCTTGAACCATTTATACTAAAGTCCTTTGAAGGACCCCACACATCTGTATGCACCAATTCAAGTCTTTCTGAGTACATAAATCCATGCTTGGAATAGGATTGCTTATGAGCCTTACCTAATTGACATGCCTCACATCTGTATGTCATGTGTTGACCTGCAATGTTAGGCATTCCAAGCACTGAATCATTGTTAATCATTTCTTTGATACCTCTTTCATTAAAGTGTCCAAGTCTTTTGTGCCAAAGATCCAATTCTGACACCTTCTGCTCTCCATATGTGAACATAGCATGTCCAACATTTCCTTGTACCTTCAATGTGAAGAGCCTTCCTTCTTTCTTTCCTGCAATAACTTGTTTATACCCTTGACTAGGGTCTTCCACATAAACTCCATCATTTGTGAACCTTACCTCATAACCTTTTTCCACAATTTGACCTACACTGATCAAATTCTTTGGAATTGTGGGAACATAAAGTACCTTACTCAGAAGAGTGCTCCCATCCTTAGCCTTGACTGAACCAATTGACTTTACCTTATGCTTTGTATTATCACCTGTCTGTACTGTATGATTGATTGCATTATGATCTAGGTCAGTCATCAAAGCAATATTTCCACTCAAATGATTACTACATCCTGAATCAATATAAAACACTCTCATGTCCTCATGTGAAGTTTCACATGTATTCATAATGAGAGTCGAATCCTCCTTTTGATCTGATGCATAGTTGTAGTAGGTGTTATTATAGGATTGACTTTGGAAGTTTCTTCCACCACCTCTTCCAAAAGAATTCCTACCACCTCTACCTCTGAAATTTCCTCTCTGAAATCTACCTCCTCTTCCTCTTTGATTAAAGTTCTGATAATTATCATTGTTTTGATTATTATACCAACAATCATGAGATAGATGATTGGTCTTACCACATATCCAACAAGCTCTTGCATTATCCTTGTTGTTTCTGCCTCTTCCTCTACTTCTGCCATTTCCTCTTCCTCTTATGAAGTTTGCTTGGTTTGAAGTACCTTCTTCTTCACTTGATTGTTGCTTTCCTTTGTTGGCTTTCTTCTTGTCTTTAGAATACATTGCATGACCTGCACTCTTATCAACATCTCCTTTGATATCATTCTCAAAAGTTAGCATATGACCTAACAATTGATTCAAATCAGGAGTAAAGTGATCTAATGAAAGTTCTGTAGATAAAATGAAAGGCTTCCATTTCTCATCTCCTCTTAGTCCTGTGAGTATTTGTCTTACCAATTTGTCTTCTTCAATATCTTCATCCACTGCACCTAAAGAATCTGCAATGTCCTTCATCTTTGTCACATAATCAGAGATTGATTGTGAGGCCTTCTTCTTGAAGGTAGTAAACTCTGCCCATAGTGAAGCCTTCCTTGATTTAGTTGTATTTTGGAAATGCTCTTCCAAAGCATTCCAAATGTCACAAGCACTTTCAAGTCCTCTAATGTGAGGAAGCAAATAGTCATTGACTGCCATGTAGATGATGCTTCTTGCTTGAGCATCCTTCTTCATCCAATTCTTCAAGTCTGCAAGCTCCTCCCTAGTTGGAACACTAGGATCTCTGAATTCTGGCTTTTCTTCATCTCCTGTGATGTATCCTATCAGATCTTTGCTCATAAGGTGAGCTTCCATCCTCATAGACCATGCAGGATA
>MU260210.1:290000-307500 GCA_020310875.1 Ceratopteris richardii | reverse complement strand
TCCATGAGCAAGAGTGTGAGCACACTCTTCTCCTTCAAGAAGAACTCCATAGCCGCTCCTCAACATGCTCCAAGTTGGCACCATGGCTGCCCCATGTGATAGAAGAAATACCACCTCTATTGAGGTTCAAGCTCTCCAAAGCTTGTGTTGAAATTGGTGAAGGATGCAAGACAATGAGCCAATATTCTCCTTATATAGTTTTGCTTAGATCTTGAAAAGCACCATCAAAAACACAATAAAGCACTAGCGATCTACGATCGCTTAATTAAAAACACAAGATCTATGAGAAGTTCTATCACGCATCCGTCGGTGTGTATTTATGAAAAGCAAAAACAAAAAAACTATTCCGCACTGCGCCGTTCACGGTTTTTGATCCCTGGTGGGAGCTTTGAGAGAGTTCTATGCTATCCACGGTGCCCAATGCTGATGTTGTACAAACCATTCAACAGAAGAAAGTTAGTTATGCTATTACTCTGAGCTATCTTGACCAATTTTTTTACCAATGGGACATTGTTTCCCAACAATCCCCCCTGCAATGTCATATTGGTACAATCTGGACTGGATTTGCAAACTTTATAAGCTGCAAACTATCACAAGCTTCAAGCTTGTAATCCCGAACTGACCTTCAAAAAATTCTTGTTCACAATTGAATTTGACTTTCCTTCAAGCTTAAACTTGCTGAATATGAACCATAATACCTAAGAAAATATGCAAACTAGATATCCAA
The DNA here is from genome assembly GCA_020310875.1 of Ceratopteris richardii. Lineage (NCBI taxonomy): Eukaryota > Viridiplantae > Streptophyta > Polypodiopsida > Polypodiales > Pteridaceae > Ceratopteris > Ceratopteris richardii. The sequence continues at coordinate 306,773 of MU260210.1, read as the reverse complement.
TAGTGTACACATCAAGTAATCATTGCTTGACAACAAATATAGCATGAACTGTCTCTACCAAATATACTAAAGATCACATACTTACAAAAGTAGCAAAGAATGCTAACAAGTTTGCTGCTGGAAATCCTCAAACTCATATGAACATATCTTCTCTAACACCTCATCCAAATATGCATAAAGCATAACCGTACTAATTCTCTTGTACCTATGCCGAATAGGACTCCTTCTGATATGGATGTTACTGCCTCCATAAGCTCCAAATAGTACACGTGTGCATAAAGAGAATATGTACCTGAATACTTAACATAAGATGGAAATCTTATGTTAACCACCATCCAATGTCTTTGAAGTAACCCGAAATCTTCATGTAGAAGACAATCTTCAAATACACCATGTAGATGGCCGATCCTCACCACCAAGCTGCTAATGGCCAAGTCCTCTCCATGAGCAAAAGTGTGAGCACACTCTTCTCCTCCAAGAAGCACTCCATAGCTGCTCCTCAACATGCTTCAAGTTAGCACCATGGTTGCCCCATGTGCTAGAAGAAACACCACCTCTATTGAGGTCCAAGCACCAAGGCTTGTGTTGAACACTAAGTGAAGGATGATTAAACAATAAGCCAATGTTTTTATTATATAGTAGAGCCTTCATCATAATAAAGCACTTCCCAAAAGCTAGCGATCGTAAAAAATCTATGAAAGGCTTTCATCGGAAATCGTGTCGTCGTCGTGCGTTTTTGCTGTAGGTCTTTTTTCTAAAAATAAAAGCATAAAACAAAAAACTTCGCGCGCACTGCTGTAGGGAAGATTCGAACTCACGTCATGTCTTTGGGAGTGATTTTGCCTATCCAAGGTGCCCACTTTGTATTCTTGTAGAGGACCTATCAAGAGAGCTATACATGTTGTATTTACTGAGCAAGATGGACCAATGTTGACCAATTGGCATTGTTTCCAACGATCCCCCCTGCAATGTCATATTGGTATAAACTGGACTGGATCTGCAAACTGTCATAACCTGCAAACTAAACTTGCTGAATATGGGCCATAATACTTGAGAAAATATGCAAACTAGATATCCAATAGTGTACTCATCAAGCAATCACTACTTGAACCTACTATCTCATGTCTTCTTAAACCTGAAAACATACACTAGGATCCATATATTTGCATTTACCTTTCGAAAGCTTTCTCAACGTACTTCTCTCTGAAATATTAAGCTTCTCTTCAATAGAACTCTAGAACCTTCTTCTGAACAGGAACATCCTAAATGGAACTTTCTCCAAACATTCTTCTTCTTCCTTCTTCTTTCAAAGCTGGAACAAAAAGAGAACTTGACAAAGGAAATACAGGAATACCTGAAAATAGGTATACCTAGAATTCTTATAGGTATGACTCTGCATTCTTTTACATATATGGCTGAAAATAAGTCTTCATGTTTCATCACCCCCCTAGATGACTTAACACTAGTATCCAAAAATCTTCAAATATATTAGACTTTATGAAATCTGGAACGTCTTCCTTCTTTCATTAAATCTGATCTTCAGTGATCAATACTTGTATCGGAAACAAAATCTTTGAACCCTTTTTATTAGCATTATGCACATGCCAATAGCTTTTCCTGTCATTCCTCAACTTTGCAAAATCTAGAATAAAGTTAGCTGATCTATCATAAAAACCTTGCTGAAAGCATTTTAGGATTCATAACCTTCTGCAACATAACAAGTATCTTCTTCTATCTATGTGCAATACAAATTTGATAGAACCTAAATCTTTGACTTACTTTCTCCAATGCTAAGAACCTATGTAGAATCTGCTCTCATCAAACCTTCATGATTGAATGTTTGATTTGTTACCTGAATGTCTCCAAGTGTCCATGCTTTTCACAAAGTTGTAAACTTTTCTTCAAACAAATCCTTCCCAAGAATTTGTAACTCCTACTTGAAACATAAGTGGACAAACTTCTCACCTTGAGAACTCCAAAGGCTGCAAGTTGATACTTCATCTTTTCATATTCTTCCCGGGTGAAATGTGATAGTACCTGCTTAACTTTCTTTTGGCTAACTCCACTTCTCAATCAAGTGATAGGATCTAATGGAACACCTTTTTTAATACAAGCAGGTATCCAAAAATCAAGACAATCATAGAAAGTATATTCTTTAACTGACTATTACATCAAAAAATCTGAATTTTTTGAAGTTTTTTAAAAATATTGAATATGAGGTAACCTTTCCAAACATAAAACCTCTCTTCAAGTCTCCAACATCTTCTACAAAAAAATCTTTTACCTCAAGAGTTAAATAAAGAAGAAATATACTTCTCTGCAACTTGTCATATACCAAGTAGCTCTGAATTGACACTCCAAGAATTCTTTGAGCGAACATATAATCTGCCTGCTAAAAATCTTCAACATAACTCATACACATATGAGTCAAAACATATATCTACTGCTTTTCTTTCTCTCAATGCAATTTTTTTTGTCAAACCTACTAAAACATGACCAAGTATCATGCGAAACAAGAAATTGCTTCTTCTTTAAACTATCTTCTTCACAAGATGTTATTGTAGACTTGTCTTTGGGTGTAGAGGATATAATAGGAAAAGTATATGGAAAATATGAGAGAAAAGGAAGTCTTACTCTCCCTTTGGAAATGTTGGACTTTCTTCTTCTACATCTTTCTTCCTCTTGATGATGATGTCCACATCTTCAAACTTCTCTTCCATACCTTTTGTTCTCTTCATCTTGAAGTAGCAAGCACTCTTAACTTCTTTAAATGAACTCTTTCTCTTCCTCTAATGCTAAGAGTAAGAGACAAAACAAACATGGTATACAAATGGAAGGAATATAGAAACATGTTTTACCATCTCCTCATATCTCTGAATCAAAATTCTGCTTCAAATGTCTTCTTCAAACTTGATTTTGACTTTCTTCAAACTTCAAACATTTTGTATCAGAGCTCTAAGGTTTTGGTATCAGATCTTTAGGGCTTTGGCATCAGTGCATTCAAGCTCATTCAGATTCCCAGGTTTTCAAACTTCCACATTTACAACATATGATTTAAGGGCATCTTCTAATATTTGATATTTGACATACACACTTAATCTAGATGAGTAGAGATTTGAGAATTAGACAATTCAATCACATGTGTATTCATCAGTGTGGAGTATGAAGTTGATGATCTGTTAGCAGCCGAATATTTTTGAAAGAGTATGCAAATACTTTACAAAAGTATTGTTTGAAGACCAAGACTTGATGAAGAGAAGTCTACTTCAAATTCAAGGAAGAACAATGGTTTGGAGAAGATGAAGGAATCATATCAACATCAAATCACAGTAAAGTGTTACGTAAGCCACTGCTTACTCATACTATCATATATACCAATGTCAATTTACAATGCGGGAGCAAAACTCTCAACTACTCTATGTGAACAGAAATAGATGGATGAGTGAATGTACAAATGTAACAAACATATTCAGATGTGTGAATAGAAATCTGAATATACATGAGATGTGTGACCTAATAGGTAATAGAAGAGTGAATATGCGTGACAGAAAGAGGAAGGATCAGTCTAAAACTGATAATCAACAAACCCTCATCTAACCTTAGGCTATGGAAGATCCTAAGTCAGATACATGTGTGAAAAGATCACATACTTACAAAAGTAGTAAAGAATGCTAACAAGTTTGCTGCCAAAAATCCTCAAACTCATACGAACATATCTTCTCTAACACCTCATCCAAAATATGCATAAAGCATATATGTACTGATTCTCTTGTACCTATGCCAAATAGGACTCCTCCTGATATGGGTATTACTGCCTCCATAAGCTTCAAGTAGTTCCTGTGTGCATAAAGAGAATATGTACCTGCATACTTAACATAAGATGTAAATCTTATGTTAACCACCATCTAATGTCTTTGAAGTAAACCAAAATCTTCATGTAGAAGACAATCTTCAAATACACCATGTAGATGGCTGATCCTCACCACCAAGCTACTAATGACCAAGTCCTCTCCATGAGCAAAAGTGTGAGCACACTTTTCTCCTCCAAGAAGAACTCCATAGCTGCTCCTCAACATGCTCCAAGTTAGCACCATGGCTACCCCATGTGCTAGAAGAAACACCACCTCTATTGAGGTCCGAGCACCAAGGCTTGTGTTGAACACTAGGTGAAGGATACATTACAAGTGACCCCAAGCACTTCTTATATAGTAGTTTGTCTACTTTTCAAAACCACTTCCGAAAAGATATCACCCCATAAAGCACTACAATCTTGATCGCTTAAAAAAACAAAACGTCATATATGTGTAGTCGTCTGTCCGCTACCATCTTTGGATAAAGCAAAAGCATATCTAAAATAAATTCACGAATGTGTTGCGTGCTGCTCACGGGACTCGAACCCTCGTGGGCACTTTGGGAGGTCATTGGTCTAGCCACACAAACTGGCACCGTTTCCTTGAATTTGAAGTAGCCTTCTCTTCATCAAGTCTTGGTCTTCAAACAATACTTTTGTAAAGTATTTGCATACTCTTCCAAAAATATTCGGCTGCTAACAGATCATCAACTTCATACTCCACACTGATGAATACACATGTGACTCAATTGTCTAATTCTCAAATCTCTACTCATCTAGATTAAGTGTGTATGTCAAATGTCAAATATTAGAAGATGCTCGTAAATCATATGTTGTAAACCTGGAAGTCTGAATGAGCCTGAATGAACTCTCATATCAAAACCCTAAAGCTCTGATACCAAATGTTGATTTGATTCCTTCATCTTCTCCAAACCATTGTTCTTCCTTAGATGAGCTTTCTTGTCCTGAAGTGATCTCTCAAAACTCTCTAGAAAAACTCTAGATACCTGTTTTGATGTAGCTTTTAACTTTCAAATAATGAAAGTGTATAAAAGCATTCTTTGAATCCTTCAAATATCTTCATAACTGCTCTTCTAAGACATGATCTGCAAATGATAATCTGATAGTAGAAACTGATACCTGCGATTTGATGTATGGGCCTACTTAAATTTCCAACATTTGGTATCAGAGCTTTAGGGTTTGCTGCTAACAGATCATCAACTTCATACTCCACACTGATGAATACACATGTGACTGAATTGTCTAATTCTCAAATCTCTACTCATCTAGATTAAATGTGTATGTCAAATGTCAAACGTTAGAAGATGCTCTTAAATCATATGTTGTAAACTTGGAAGTCTGAAAACCTGGGAATGTGAATGAGCCTGAATGCATTGATGCCAAAGCCCTAAAGCTCTGATACGAAATGTTGGAAATTTAGTAGGCCCATAGCTCATATCATAGGTCCATGGTTCCGTAGGTCCAGCATATACAACAAAGAATCTAGCAATCTTCCAATATTGACAAAACATGAACATACCACATTTAATCATACAAATGATGAGACAAAGATAGAGAGAGACTAGACAACATGTGTAAAGTGTTACGTAAGTGTAAGCTTACTCACACTATCATATATACCAATGTTCAATGTACAATGTGGGAGCAAAACTCTCAACCACTCTATGTGAACAGAAATAGATGGATGAGTGAATATACAAATGTAACAAACATATTCACATGTATGAACAGAAATCTGAATATATATGAGATGTGTGACCTGATAGGTTGTAGAAGAATGAATATGAGTGACCGAAAGAGGAAGGATCAGTCTAAAACTGATAATCAACAAATCCTCATCTAACCTTAGGCTATGGAAGACCCTAAGTCAGATACGTGTGTGAAAAGATCACATACTTACAAAACTAGCAAAGAATGCTAACAAGTTTGCTGCCAAAAATCCTCAAACTCATATGACCATACCTTCTCGAACACCTCATCCAAATAGGTATAAAGCATATATGTACTGATTCTCTTGTACCTATGCCGAATAGGACTCCTCCTTATATGGATGTTACTGCCTCCATAAACTTCAAGTAGTACTTGTGTGCATAAAGAGAATATGTATCTGAATTCTTAACATAAGATGTAAATCTTATGTTAACCACCATCCAATGTCTTTGAAGTAACCCGAAATCTTCATGTAGAAGACAATCTTCAAATACTCCATGTAGATGGCCGATCCTCACCACCAAGCTACTAATGACCAAGTCCTTTCCATGAGCAAGAGTGTGAGCACACTCTTCTTCTTCAAGAAGAACTCCATAGCCGCTCCTCAACGTGCTCCAAGTTAGCACCATGGCTGCCCCACGTGCTAGAAGAAACACCACCTCTATTGAGGTCCAAGCTCTCCAAAGCTTGTGTTGAATACTAGGTGAAGGATGTCTATCAATGAGCCAACATACTTCTTATATAGTAGTGTGTGTACTCTGAAAAGCTTCTCAAAAGCATAAAACGTATAAAACTTTCTTGCGATCGCTATCTACAAGAAAATGGAAACGTGTCGCTCCTTTCCATCCATTGCTTTACACAAAAGCATGATTAAAAAACAACTTTTCGCATTTTAACGTTGATGCCTATGGCGGGATTCGAACTTGGACACCAGCTTTGAGAGAGATATGTTCCAGCCAATGCGCCAACACGCTTATGTTGTAGAGGGAATAAAACAGAGAACTATACATGTATGGACAACTTTAGCAAGCAGTGATTGCTTGTGTGTACACTATTGGATATCTAGTTTGCATATTTTCTCAGGTATTATGGTTCATATTCAGCAAGTTCAAGTTTGAAGGAAAGTCAAATTCAGTTGTGAAGAAGACTTTTTTGAAGGTCAGTTTGGGATTGCTGAGGAATGCTATATTTGACATTTGACATACACACTTAATCTAGATGACTAGAGATTTGAGAATTAGACAATTCAGTTACATGTGTATTCATCAGTGTGGAGTATGAAGTTGATGATCTGTTTGTAGCCGAATATTTTTGGAAGAGTATGCAAATACTTTACAAAAGTATTGTTTGAAGACCAAGACTTGATGAAGAGAAGGCTACTTCAAATTCAAGGAAGAACAATGGTTTGGAGAAGATCAAGGAATCAGATCAACATCAAACCACAGGTATCAATTTCTACTATCAGATTATCATTTGCAGGTCATGTCTTAGCAGAGTACTTATGAAGAGATTTGAAGGGTTCAAGGAGTGCTTTTATACACTTTCATTCTTTGGAAGTAAAAGCTACATTGAAACAGGTATCTAGAGGTTTTTTATAGAGAAGTTTTGAGAGATCTCTTTCATGGCAAGAAAACTCATCTAAGAAGACAAATGTGGAGAGCATCAGTTTTGTGTTCAACTAATTTTTTGTTGTAAGTTGGTTGGATATCTAGGTACAAAATTTGATCTAGAGAGGTAACCCTAGAATGGTAAATTCATCATTCAGACAAAAAGTTGGTGAATTTAGTCATTTCAGACATTTGAAACAGAATTTTGATTCAGAGATATGAGGAGATGATAAAACATGTTTCTATATTCACTTCCATTAATATACCATGTTTGTTTTGTCTCTTACTTTTGGCATTAGAGGAAGAGAAAAAGTTCATTTGAAGAAGTCAAGAGTGCTTGCTACTTCAAGATGAAGAGAACAAAAAGTATGGAAGAGAACTATGAAGATGTTGACATCATCAGGTGGAAGAAAGATGCAGAAAAAGAAGGTCCATCATTTCCAAAAGAAAAGTAAGACTTCCTTTTCTCATATATTTCCCAAATACTTTTCTTACTTTATCCTCTACATCCAAAGATAAGTCTACGAGAACATCCTGTTTGACGAAGATAGTTTAAAGAAGCAGTTTCTTGTTTTGCATTACACTTGGTCATGATTTAGTAGATTTGACAAATAATTGCATTGAGAGAAAGAAAAGCGGCAGATATGTGTTTTGACTCATATATCTATGAGTTATATATAAGTTGAAGTTTTTGAGTAGGCAATTTATATGTTCCCTCAAACAATTCTTAGAGTGTCAATACAGAGCTACTTGGTATATGACAAGTTGCAGAGAAGTATATTTCTTCTTTATCTAAACTCTTGGGGTAAAAGAGTTTTTTCTAGCAGATATTGAAGACTTGGGTTGAGGTTTTATGTTTGGAAAAGTTACCAGTATTTTTAGAAAACTTCAAAAAATTCAGGTTTTTGATGTAACAGTCAGTTGAAGAATCTACATTCTATGACTGTCTAGATTTTTGGATACATGATTGTATTCAAAAAGTTGTTCCATCAGATACTATCACTTGATTGAGAAGTGGAGTTAGCCGAAAGAAAGTCAAGCAAATACTATCACATTTCACCTTGGTAGAATATGAAGATCTGAAGTATCAACTTGCAGCTTTTGGAGTTCTCAAGGTGAAAAGTTTGTCCACTTTTGTTTCAAATAGGAGTTGCAGATTCTAGGAAAGGATTTGTTTGAAGAAAAGTTTTACAACTTTGTAAGAAGCATGGACACTTGGAGACATTCAGGTAGCAAATCAAACATTCAGTCATGAAGGTTTGATGAGAGCAGATTCTACATAGGAGAGATCGTAGATCTTGGATGATCTTGGATGATCTTGAATGATCTAGTATGATCTTGGATGATCTTGAATGATCATGAAAGATCTTGAGTATTTATGATTCAGTTGTCTATCCTTTTTTTTGTAAGGTTCTTTGCATTGGAAGAAGTAAGTAAAAGATTCAGATTCTATCAGATTTGTGTTGCAGAGAGATAGAAGAAGATATTTGTTATGTTGCAAAAGGTTATGAATCCTAAAATGCTTTCAGAAAGGTTTTTATGATAAATCAGCTAACCTTGTTATATAATTTGGAAAGCTGAGGAATGACAGGGAAAGCTATTGGCATGTGCACAATGCTAATAAAAAGGGTTCAGAGATTTTGTTTCAAATACAGGTATTGATCATTGAAGATCAGATTTATTGAAAAAAGGAAGACGTTCCAAATTTCATAAAGTCTAATATATTTGAAGAATTCTGGATACTAGTGTTAAGTCATCCAGGGGGGTGATGAAACATGAAGACTTATTTTTCAGCCATATGTAAAAGAATGCGGAGTCATACCTACAGGTATTCCTATTTCAGGTATTCCTATATTTCCTTTTTCAGTTTCTCTTTATGTTCCAGCTTTGAATGAAGAAGGAAGAAGGAGAATGTCTAGAGAAAGTTCCTGTTAGGATATTCCTGTTCAGGAGAAGGTTCCAGAGTTCTATTGAAGAGAAGCTTGATATTTCAAAAAGGTATGTTTTCAGAAGTGTGCACATATATGTTTATACCAAGTTCTGAAGGAAAGAGGTATGAAGGATTTACACATTGAACAAGGATGAAGACATGATGACATCATAGATTTTTTTATGAGACTCATGAGTTGATTTTTCAGTTGAGTTGAGTTGATTTGACTTGACTTGAAGTACAATCAGAGATGAACCAACAGTGTTCATATTACATTAAGTTGTGAGTTGTCAGTCACAGGTTCCAGGATATAGTTCCTGATTTTGTTTAGTGTATCTACATGACATAGCAGAAGTACGTTGAGAAACTTTTTGGAAGGTAAATGCAAATATGTGGATCCTAGTGTATGTTTTCAGGTTTAAAGACATGAGATAGCAGGTTCAGAGTCAGTACTTGCTACATTTGTTGTCAAGCAGTGATTGCTTGATGTGTACACTATTGGATATCCAATTTGCATATTTTCTCAAGTATTATGGTTCATATTCAATAAGTTCAGGTTTTTTGAAGGAAAGTCAAATTCAGTTTTGAAGAAGACTTTTGAAGAAAAGATTTGAAGGTCAATTTGGGAGTACAAGCATTGAAGCTTGTAATAGTTTGAAGCTTGTGACAATCTGCAGATCCAGTTCAGTTTGTACCATTGTGACATTGCAAGGGGGATTGTTGGAAAACAATGTCCCAATAGTTCTTTTATCTCAGGCATTCCAGCATGTGTAGACTTTCAAACTATTCCTTCTGCAACAAAAGCGCGTTGGTGCAGTGGTTGGAGTTAAACTGTCTAAAAGCTCCCACCAGGGATCAAATCCCACTGACGGCAGCACGGCAGCTTTTTATAAAAATCTAATTTTTCATAAGATTAACCTTGCTTTTGGGTTCACAACAAAGATGGATTGCGATAACCAAGGTGACATGTTTTTTGATGAAATTCTTCCGTAGAGATCGTAGTGTTGGCAAGTGTTTTATGCTTTTGAGAAGATCTTTATTCTATAGAAGCTCTACTATATAAGAAGTACTTGGGGTCACTTGTAAGCATCCTTCACCTAGTGTTCAACACAAGCCTTGGTGCTTGGACCTCAATAGAGGTGGTGTTTTGTCTAGCACATGGGGCAGCCATGGAGCTAACTTGGAGCATGTTGAGGAGCGGCTATGGAGTTCTTCTTGGAGGAGAAGAGTGTGCTCACACTCTTGCTCATGGAGAGGACTTGGTCATTAGCAGCTTGGTGGTGAGGATCGGCCATCTACATAATGTATTTGAAGATTGTCTTCTACATGAAGATTTCGGGTTACTTCAAAGACATTGGATGCTGGTTAACATAAGATTTGCATCTTATGTTAAGTATTCAGGTACATATTCTCTTTATGCACACAGGTACTACTTGGAGTTTATGGAGGCAGTGGCATCCATATCAGGAGGAGTCCCATTTGGCATAGGTACAAGAGAATCAGTACGGTTATGCTTTATGCATATTTGGATGAGGTGTTTGAGAAGATATGTTCATATGAGTTTGAGGATTTCCGACAGCAAACTTGTTAGCATTCTTTGCTACTTTTTAAGTATGTGATCTTTTCACACACGTATCTGACTTAGGGTCTTCCATAGCCTAAGGTTAGATGAGGGTTTGTTGATTATCAGTTTCACATTGATCCTTCCTCTTTCCGTCACTCATATTCACTCTTCTATAACCTATCAGGTCACACGTCTCATGTATATTCAGATTTCTGTTCATACATCTGAATATGTTTGTTACATTTGTACATTTAGTCATCCATCTATTTCTCTTCACATAGAGTGGTTGAGACTTTTGCTCCCACATTGTACATTGAACATTGGTATATATGATACTGTGAGTAAGCGGTAGCCTACGTAACACTTTACACATGTTGTCTAATCTTTCTCTATCTTTGTCTCATCATCTATATGATTAAGTTATGGTATGTTCATGTTTTGTCAATGAAAGAAGATTGTTCGATTGTATGTTGTATATGTTGGACCTATGGAACCATGGACCTGTGATATGAGCTATGGGCCTACCTCATTTCCTACATACATAGATAGATAGATAGGTAGATAGATAGATAGACAGACAAATACATAGACAGATAGATAGACAAATAGATAGATATATAGACAAATAGATAGATAGATGGATAGATGGATATATAGATAGATAGATAGATAGATAGATAGATAGATAGATAGATACATACATACATACATACATACATACATACATACATACATACATACATACATACATACATACATACATACATACATACATACATACATACATACATACATACGTACGTACGTACGTACGTATGTACGTACATACATACATACATACATACATGGATAGATAGATAGATAGATAGATAGATAGATAGATAGATAGATAGATAGATAGATAGATAGATAGATAGATAGATAGATAGATAGATAGATAGATAGATAGATAGATAGATAGATAGATAGATAGATAGATAGATAGATGGATAGATGGATAGATAGGTAGGTAGATAGATAGATAGATAGATAGATAGATAGATAGATAGATAGATAGATAGATAGATAGATAGATAGATAGATAGATAGATAGATAGATAGATAGATAGATGGATAGATGGATAGATGGATAGATGGATGGATAGATAGATAGATAGATAGATAGATAGATAGATAGGTAGATAGGTAGGTAGGTAGGTAGGTAGATAGGTATGTGTGTAGCTAAGTCACGAAGCCTTAGGGACTTGTGTTGATGAGACTAAATCTCAATCGCCCCGCGAGTGCATATAGTGGTGGATTGATACACGTTTAATTATCAATCTGAGGAACCACATGAACCAAGTGTATGAGGACGTGTGCGCACATGATGGAAAGTGAAGTGACTGAGCTACAATGCATGTGAAAAGACTTAACTACCTCTTCAACTCACTAATCCTATGAAAATGCATGCCGCGATACCATTTACAGTAGTAAGCACAAATTCAGACTTTTCTCCCAGCTCCGAACTCCAAATATAGCCAATAGTTGGTTCATTTCGAAGCTCTTGATGAGATGCATCTATTGCTTGTACTTCTACTTGAATTTGACAAACACTATGTGCAAAATAGTGAATGGCGGGAAACACCAACACTTGCTCTACAACTCATGATGGCTCACACATGCACTACAATAGTTAGAAAGTGATGGGAAGGGATTGATAACAGTCCCACACACACATTCCAAGGATTACACACACACAAAAGATCATGGAGAAGGAGGAAATCAACAGGAAAGAAGCAAATTCGAAATTTTGTTCTCCTTGTTCACAATGGCAAAAAGTGTTTACAAAGAGTCACAATGTGACTTATATACTTGTGCCCTAAAAGTGGTCCTTTCACATAAGAGACCGGCACTTTATTGATTAATATCTAACTCCCTAATATTTTACAAGAGTTATGTTACAAGGATTTTGGCTTATGCATCTAGAGGACTCCTCTAGTGCATCTACATAGCTTCGAGGGAATTTCGTAGGATTTGAAGAAGAAAATTTGTGCCCATTAATTTGAAAATTTTGGGGCTCCTCTTTTGTGCCTCTTTTCTCTGCAACACTCTCCCCCTCTTTGTCTCTATTCTCCCTTGACAGGCTTTGCTTCGTGTCTCTAGTTTCGTGCCTGTAGTCGATCTCGTTCCTTATTGATTGATAGCTTCTTTATAGTTGACCACTACCAGCTCTCGTGGAAGTCGTAATGATATAGTTTTACCAGTGTTAAGGAATTGATCATGACTCGGGGACTGTTGCATTGGTTTTGGCCTCTTCTTTTCTTTTGACCGCACGCAACCCGTGAAGATGAACTACAATCATTTTGTAGTCTAATTTTCCAATCGCCTCTTTGTATCTGGACTGCAAGCACCATACGGAAGGTATAAAGGTTTGGATTTACAGCCTTTGATCTGGACCTCCCGAAGATCAAGAGGTTGAAGCACCTTCTTGGGTTTGAGATTTGTCGGATATTTTCTTGCACTTCTTCATGGATAATTTGTTGGCCTTGATCCATCCTTGCCTGTGGCGTGCTTCCCACTGTTGTGTTTTTTGGAGCCTGTTTACTTCTTTCCACTGCATGCATCACTTGTTTGGCCTTGCCTCCCCTTCAGGCTTGCATTACGTTTTAAAGGCCCTATTCTTGAATCTTCTTTGACATCCTTTGGGACCTGATGCATTTCCTCACCTGTTCATTTCTTTCCATCGCATGCACCTGGTGGATGAGGAAGCTGTGTGCAACCTCCCATGAAAAGTCCTGGTTGTTATCTTTCTTTATTTCCATTCCTCAGGACCCGGTTCTTTGGTGTTGTCACATGATGTATGCCCCTGCGGGACTTTGGGCAGAGGGTGGTTCTTTCTTATTGATTGTTGGTCATAAGTTTGGTCATACTCCATCAAACTGGTGTCATAGGGATAGTATTCTCCTTGGGTTTGCTTCTATCCCTGATTCATTGATTCTATACTAGCTAATGGTGTAGCTGGTACTATGGCTCTCTCCAGGTTCTCCTTTGGTTGAGTATATTTAACTGGCACTATGTTTTGTGGAAGGGGTGGTTACTGTCCTAACACTGGCTAAGGTCCTCCATATTGCCCTTGTTCATATGGTCTAGTTGCTCCTTGTGGCCCGGGATAGGGGTTGTATCTTGGAATCTCCCTTCCTGGCTCTCTAGGAGGGTATCCATAAGGCCTATACTGAGGTTGGTTTAAGGGTCTTGACTACCTGTTGAATGGGCAATTCTCAGTAGTGTGATTAGTCTATTTATGTTCTATATGGCAGTACAGGGTGGGTCCTTGATGTGGCTGTCTATCATGTGGATAAGCTTGAGGCATGTCTATTCCTCCTCTTGCACACGTGTGAGATGGATGATCTCCAGCGCATAGGCTGCATCGTCGCAACATGGGTATTCTCATAGATGGGTGCTGGTAATTCCTCTGGCCATGGACTCCTAACTTCTTGGCTACCAGCTCTGTTAATTCCTCTACATTGTTGGATTTAGATGTCATTGTACTTCTAGTGTCTTTTGATTTCATAGGGCTTGGTGTACTTTTGAGATTGCTAGCTAGGTTTTCCTCTAAGTCGATACATTCTTGCAGACACTCACTCAATGTCTGGAGCCGTTTCACGTAGACTAAGGTTCTTAAAGTCCTGTTTGTCAAACCATCCAAGAATAGTGATATCATTTTTTGCTGAGAGGGTCTTTCTGTTGTTGGACATCTATCGCCATATTGATTCATACTGGACAAAGAAATCATCCACTTGTTCGGCCCATAATACTTTTTTAAACTCAACTATGTGATCATAGGGTTCTCCCATCCCATCATAATGATTTCCCATACATTTGGCCACTTGAATTGGTCTTAGCCTTCTTATAAGTTCTGGTGGTCTGGGCATCACAGGAATTGCTAGTCTCATTGGAGGTACTCCAGGCTGCACCCCTGGTTGTGGCCTTGGTCTAATTGGTGGCCGATTCAAGTTACCTATTCCTGGGTAAGTTTGGTTGTGTGTTTGCACTCTTGGCATTGTAAATTGCACATGAGTTTGGTTAGGAACACTTCGTTGGCTCGTTTGTCCTGACATTGTATTCTCAGGCTCTTGATGCATTCCAAAGGGTTGTGAGAGATGGTTGCCTACTCTCGAGAAGGGAATACAAGCAACCCCATATACTTCAATTCAGCTCTATCAACTACATCTACCCGCCAATATCTTCTTTGGTTTTGGTCTAGGTATGTGACTCTGGACTCATCTTCGAGATCCTTTAACTCATAGAAAGTCATTGGACTTACTTCTTGTCCTCATGTGGGTGAATCGGTTTGTAATAGGAGGTCTGAGTAGTTATTAACTCTTCAGGATCAGGTCTCCCTGAGTTTCCTTGTCCTTCCAATCCTCCTCTCTCATTGATCCGATCTGGGTTTTCTGTCACCACATAGATGTGACCTAATTTATCCATGTACACTCCTCCTTCATACTTGATTGTAGGTCTGGGCACTATTGTTGATTCAGTAGAGTTTACCATCCTTGCTACAGACCTATTTGATCCATCCAGGTAAATAGGGATCCCTTGCAGATTGGTGGATACATATTGTAGAGAGGTGTGGTATTCCGCCTCTATAGTCGACATGAAGTTCTCCCTAGGGACAGAACCCTACATGTCTTCTGAGGCCATGGGTAGCTCCTCCTCTGAATCACTAGAGGTGTCCATATAGATAGAGTGATGACTTGCTTGGATTGCACTTCCTACCAATGAAATGACACTCCTCCAACTACTTAGCACCCGTCCCGATCTCAAGTTCATTCAGCCTTCTGAGCTTATGTTGGCTTCCTACTTCCCCTCAATTAGTTCCTCAAACTCTTCAAGTTTTGCCCTAGAATAGCCGATACTGGTTTCAGCACAATACGATACCACCGAGTGAAATGATACGATACCAAAATTCACACGATACAATACCTCTACATTAGATGATATGATACCAAATTAGTGGATGATACGATACCTGACCACCACACTCATGATACGATACCAAAATTTTGCACGTTACGATACTAGAAAATCACATGATATGATACTGGAACTATGAACGATACGATACCAGAATGGTCGACGATACAATACCACTTTTTCGCACGATACGATACTTAGTCGGTGATACGATACCAACCTGGCCCACGATACGATACCGCTCGGTCGATGATAAGATACCGTGATCGGGACAATATGATACTGGGTGGCACACGATACGATACCACCGGTCGATCGCGATCGCGATACCAACACTTGACGATATGATACCACTATGGTATCAGGATACCTCAAGTGGGTATGCACGATACGATAATATGCGAGTATCGCGATACTAGGGAATCTTAGTATCACAATACCAAAACTCAACCGACTGTGATACTTCAGCCAAATTTCAACTAAACTCAAAAATTTTTGGCGCAATGTGTTTGTTTACCTCACCTCTTCCCTTTTGGCCCTTTGTATCACTCAAAAACCCTCAAAAAACTCTCTGTACTTCCCCACGATACCAAAAATGATTCTAAACACATGCAGATGTGTTTCTGAAGTGATTTTGTTATGGAGAAATTGTGTATCTTACCTTCAAGGATAGCTCAACCCAAATTTGTGCTCCCAAAGTTAGTCTTTAGCTTGCTACGCATGATACCACACTGGCGATACCGATTGGTGCTTTGCTCACGATACCTACTCTCACACTTGTGTCAAATGAACTGATTTTTCTTTTGTTTTTATAGTTTTGGGATACCTGAGACCTACTCTATAGTAATTTTGGCAATTTTTGGGATTTTTGCCTTGGGGTTTTCTACTTCTTCCTACTCTACTCCTCTCTCTAACCTAACCCTAACTCTTCCCTTTCTTTCTCACTCCTAACCCTAAACCAAAAAACTCATTACACACACCTCAAGGATGTGAAGTAACAAGTGTTGAAGTGCTTGACTACTTGCCACTGAATGAATTCACCTCTACAAGTATGATTCCTTCACTCCAGAGCTATAACCATCATGAAGGCACCTTGGTTAAGTTCGTTCCCCGGCAACGGTGTCAAAAACCTGTG
>MU260210.1:92500-282500 GCA_020310875.1 Ceratopteris richardii | reverse complement strand
TCTGCGAATTCAAGACCTTCCCAAATATCTATAATGGCGTCCAATATTCACCTTCCTTTTATGAAACCTTTCTGGTCCTCGCTTAACCATGCTCTCAGATAGCTCGAAATTTTGTTGGCTATGACTTTGGCAATGATCTTATATCCCATTTGAAGCATCATACTCGGATGCTAGTTCTCAATTCTATTCTTTTCCCCTTTTTTGTGGATTAACTTGATGATGCCATTGTTGAGACAAGTCGGAAGTGCGCCAAACTCGAGTGCCTCTTGCCAGACCAAACGAAGAGGTGAAGCAATCACCAATTTGAAGGACTTAAAGAATTCATTAGTGAGTCCATCTGGACCGGGGCTTTTCCCCGTTAGGAGGGCATCAATGACTTCAATGATTTCTTCTTCTGAGATAGGAGCATCAAGCAGGGAACAAAGGTTGTGTGGGATCCTATGAGAGGATACCCTTGAGATGGCCGCCATGTAGTCCCATCTATGATGGGAGAGGGGGATCGAGACCCCCAGAAGTCTCGTAAAGTGCTCTTCAATGATTCTGAAATTTTCTTCTTCTGTATTGCATACATCGTCATTTGAGTCTAGCAATAGGGGGATCGATTCTCTGTTTTGTTTCCTCTTAAGGATGCTACACATCTCTTTGGTGGGTTTGTCGACTTTGCCAGCCAACCACTCCTTAAACAATATTTGCAAATTTTTCCTTTGTATTTCTTCCTCGTATCTCAATAGTGCTCTGATTTTTTGAAGACCCTTCTCGGATTGAACTTTTCCTTTGTTCACTTCCTCCTCAAGTCTCCAGAGTCTATGATATAGAGCTTCTCTACGTGCCCATTGAATAGACTGGAGCATCTTCCTGGTTCTTAAAAAGATCTGCTTCAACTTTTCGAATGCGCATCTCCCGCCCTTGGCTGGGGGCGAGCAAGAGGCAAACACCTCCTTCCACACTTCAGCAATTTCTTGATGGGCGGAGGGGAGGGAGAAGGAAGTCGAGCAGGCGTGAAACCAAAGAGCCTTACGGGTTTTGATGAGAGGTTGGAAAGCGATAATGATCGGGTAGTGATCAAAGATGGCCAGGTCAGTGCATTGCGAGAGGGAAGGACGATCTCATTGATGAATAATGTTTTGAGCAATGTAGCTTCTACCCAGTCTAGCTTTCCTCAAGTCCTCACCCGCTTGGAGATTTGACCATGAAAAGCCTTTTGAGTCTTTGAATTCGACTAGATCCAAGTGTAGTTTGATTTTGTCCCAAGTTTCTTTCTCACGACTATCAATGACCCGGCCCTTGTTATTCCATCTGTCCGCAGGGTCCTCCATCATATTGAAGCAGTTAAACTATTACTCACCATTTACATCACCTTGACAACATGAATGAATTTTGTGCATTTCCATGTGTAACTTACAAACACACATTGCCATCGATCTTAGCATCCGTCATCAAGAAATTTAAAACGTAGTGGAACTATATGCAAACACATGACATAGGTGGTTTCAATAGCCAAACATGGCGGTACATTCAAACAGGGGGGTATGCTCTGCAATTTACACAGAAGAGTGACTCTCTCTAAAAGCTAAAAGGAAATTGTATATCTATTGGTTGAATAGTTGAAATGACTGACCAGAACACACTCTTAAGCCAATGCATTTTTGTTCCGAGGGGGTTAGCTCGCCTCAATAGATGGTGGAGCGGAGACACTTTGCCTTTTCAAGTACCGAGTAAAATGTTTTCATGTGGAAGCACAAACTGTGCCACCACTCTGTGTGAACGTAATCCAGAAATCATCTCTTTCATTATGTGTTCATCTATCCATTAATACTTAAGATTTTCAAACTCATCTCAACTCTCTCCAAATGCTTGGTACATGCATTATGATACGAAGCTGACATGTAATTGGGTTCAACTTGTCTAATCAATTCCATCGTATCCAAAGGTATAGACAATTGATTCTCAAGAAATAACATCCTCTTCTTATGATCGTCCCAAACATTTTCAAGTGCAACAACATGCGTCACCTCTTGCTTTTTTGTAGTTTTACACCTTATAGGTAAATGTACATGCAATATTAAATGTGTCCCCAACCTTAGTGGCACTCTAAGAAGACACAAATACTTAAGAGGTATATCTCGATGATAACCGCAATTCTTGTACAACGATAATCTATCATATTGGATCCTACTTGATATCTATGACATGAAAGTTTATGGATTGCATCCCTTGTACTATGAGCAACATTTTGACATATGTACTTGTATTCACAAATCCAATCCCAAGGATGTCCACCATTATTACATCTGCATGTGTGTCTTCCTTCAAGCTTTTTTTTTTAATGGAGGTTCAACAAGCACCTACTCCCCCGAGCTTTAACTTTGAAAGAACAACATCTCTTCCTTCAATCTTTTTTTTGTAATAGAGGTTCGACAAGCACGTACTCTCCCAAGCTCTAACTAATGTCTCTTCCTTACAAACGTTTCTTTTTAATGGAGGCTCGGCAAGCGCCTACTCCCCCAAGCTTAACTTTGAAAAAACAATTGTACAGGTGAATGGGCATAATAATCACGAGGACCTCCATATCCCACAAAGTAAGGATTAGACAAGGTTGCAACTTTTTCAAGTGGTTTAGATAGGTCCAAGCCATTTAGATGTCGAACCTGGGGATTGAACTTTGGACCTCCAGCTCGAGAGACCAAAGCCCAACCACTTAAACTACGGACGTGGAGCCTCTTCCTCCAAAGACCTTGTTTTCACAATCGTCATTCATTCAAATTTTGTCTTGTATATATCATATATTTCATCTGTTATATTCAGGCTGTGTAGTATACTTATAGCACCTTTACTGCTGGATTAACGGTCCAGGATTCAAGAACCATCGGAGGCTTGACGTGAACCCATGTAAGTGGGAGATGAAGGATGGCCTCTCTGTGTGCGTGTGTGCATGTCTGTGTGTCTGTTCTTCTTTCAAAATTCAAGCCTTTAGGAGGGTAGGGCGAAGATCGAACTCCCAACAAGAAGAAAAGAACTCGTGCAAGGTAGAGCAAGGGACTAAAATGCATCGTTCAAGATTGTAGCTTGAAGGCTCTGATTTGCCCCTCATTTCTCAGTAGTGATTAAGCAATGGTGCAGAATCACCTGGCAGCGGAGTAGATATCATTGAATGCATTTCTCCATTCTGTAATGTATAGCCGTGTATTGCAGTATACTCAAATATTTGATGTTTCTGAAACATGCGGATTTCATATTGTCTTCAAATTTATATGGCATTCTTTTTTGTAATTTAATTTACTTATCAGAGCTCATACAAGGCCAACAGCTTTCCTGTCATACAAATGAGCGCATTCTATTAACCAAAAAGTTGTCGTGTTGCGTTCTATGTTTAACCCTTAGTTCTTATAGCAAGTACCATCAGTCTCTATTATGATCCTTTTGTGTCAGCACACTCAAACGGGAATGCCTGTTCAGCTGAATAATACCTCAAGCTTTTGTCAAATAAACATTTGCAGGCTTTTCAGTGTTTTTGGGAGGTTTCAGACAACTAAGATCATTGTCTTGATTGATGTAAATTCATCTTTGCACTTTACAGCCACTACCAATTTCAGGCTCACGCTCACAAAAAGTGCATTACAACTTGCTTTGAAAAGCAGCAACAGAGAAAGGAATCCTCACATGTAAAGTGCCTTGTGGGAAATCTCTCTTTGGCTACAGGAATTTCAAAGAGGTAGAAGTTTCTACAAATGGTATCCCCATTTATGTTCACAATTGCCAGACTGTTATTTTAATGGTTGTATTATCCATATTTTTTCATGACAACCCTTCAACGACATGCTTGTTCCGTTGAATTAAACCTCAATCTTTTGTATTATGAACATTTGCAGGCTTGAGAATGTCCTAGTAAGTTTCCGATGACTATGGTCATTGTCTTCACAACATGTCAGGAATCTTTCTCTCCCCTTAAACAGCCATCATCCATGCCAGACTGACTCTTACAGAACTTGTAATATGAGTTGTTTGCAAAAGCAGCAACAGAAAATAATTTATCACATGTAGGGTATCTAGTTGTGCAATCTCTCTCCAATTGCAGGCCATAAAGAGGTGGAAGTTCCTATAACGCATGTCTATGGTTGTCTAAACCTGAGCAGAATGATAGTAGCATAACAGCTGACAGTAGAAAAACCCTTGATCAAGATTAAAGATCTCAGGTTGGGGGTGTGCATCGAAGTCTTAATATTGAACTGCAGATGTCAAGATCTTGCAACCTGGGGACAAGGCCATTATTTAAAATTAAGAATCTCGAAAAGAAAGTAACACATGCAAATTTTTTTAATAAAGAAATCTTGGATATCCAATCGGATTCAACGGACGCCAGTCATACATCATCAGATAGTCCATTCGAGGAGTGCCAGACGTAAATTATCTTATTGTTGCTACTTAGCAAGTATCCATGTGCTTTTTGTCCTGGAGTTATCACAAGTTGCTCAGGAGCATAGGAATCGTCCCTTCAGTGCTGACCTCATTGCATTCTAAGATTTACCCGATTGGAAATGCTGGCTTTCTATGGTTATATGGCATCATAATTCTCAAGCAGAAGTTTTTGGATTTTGCCAGTCATTGCTCATCTGTAGTAATAAAGAGCACATGAAATAATGTAGAATTGCCTTCACAAACTGAATCATGCATGCCCAATTGAAGGAACAAGTCTGAATTTGTAGAATGCTAGCAGATATTGTTAATTGACTGATTTCTTGGAAGTCTAGCACTTGTGGAAGAATATAAGATTTACCTTCACAAATCATATCATGCAGCTGTTTATGTCTCGGCTTTGAGTAGTCATTAAGATGAATATCACAAAAAAAGAATCTGGCTCCAATCACACAAGGTTTTCAGAAAAGGCCCATTGACAATCACTCACTATGCACGTTTCCAATTATCAATGTCACCAAAAATAAACAAGTTTCTGGATGCTAAAAAGGGAATGTTAACAGACAGGAGTTTCAGTGATATTAGTCGCAAGATTCACAAATTACTTACAAGATCATGTAATCACTTTAATGTATTATTAAAATACACAATATATGGTGTCCGTACACTACTACGCAAAGCAGCCATTGTGGTCTCAAGCAGCTGCAGCCTTGCAAATGGGACACTGGTTCTTCAGCACCAACCACTGCTTGATGCAAACAGTATGGTAACTATGATTACAGTTAAGGTGGCCAATTTCATCCCCTTCCACGTATTCCTCCTGCATGGTTGTTACTGATTAATGCACAATAACAGGTGATTAATAATTAGGTTTTTTTTTTTTTATCAAATCTAACCTGGCAAATGCTGCACTTGATATCACTTTCCTCTGAAACTGCAGTTACACTTGTGCCATGCGAATATTCGCTTGTCTTCAAGCATTGGTGAATATTTTCCTCAGAAAGCCCTGTGTTCACATTACCGATTCTTTCTTCCAATGCCAAAAGTTCCTAAAAACCATAATATGAAACTTCAGTGAAGTGATGATAACTTCCAAGTCCCAAGCATGCATGGCTATTCATAAAAATCCAGTGTGCTAGTTGCTCCATTGTCATTCTAAAAATTACAAACCCAGTGCATAACTGGAAATGACCATTGGTAATGACTCACCTCATAAGACATGTTATCAACATCTGGTTGCTGCAAACCAAGGTGTTGATCTTGAATATCATATCCATTGTACACCAATGCATGATCAACAGTCTCCTGAACAAGATGAGCCATAAAGATAAGGCTGTGTGCAAAAAATGACTTAATTGCAGAATGCATGTTCATTCAATTACTTCATTCTTACATGAGTTGTGAATCGATGACCACTGCCTCTGTATGACGGTAATGTTTCCAATCCACGAAAGGGCACACCATAGTGATTTGCAATAGCTGATGCTCCAATATTCTGAGTAGGTGCCCGAAATGGAGGTGTTATAGTAGGTCTATTGAGGAAGCCATATGACCTATAGGTATTTCCAGGAGCTTCATGTGACCCAAGGGTTAAATTGCTTGCAGGAGCACGATGAGGTAGCAGAGCTGAAGAGTTTATCAATGTGTCATGGCCTGAGAGAGATGATGCTGCAGAAGAGTGAAATGAAGGGATATGATTTGAATAAGCATGTCGATTAAGTGGTTGACGTAATCCCTGTGACGAGAATGCCCTATAGCCATAAGGGAAACCAGGCAGAGTCCTGCCATAAGGCTGGAAAGTATTTCTCAGCCAGTATGGGATTCCTGTGCGTGATGAAGCCCCAGTAAAACAATTTCTCGTTTGAGACCTGATGTTCACACCGGCATTCAGGTTTCTCTGGATACCATGGTTATGGGCAGAAACGATTCCATTACCAGACCAAGGGATCACAGCAGAAGAAAAATTGTCCTGATTGAAATGAGAAGCTTCATGTGGAATTTGAGCTGATTGCGCAATCATGGCATCTGGTGATCCTGTGCTGCTATTCCCTTGAAGAGGAGCTTGACATGACTCTTGTAATCCATTTGGGTAGTGCCTACCAAAGTACCCATTGCTTCCAAGATGTTGATATCGTAAGGGCCTTGATCTCAGTGGTTGCGACACTAAATTGCTGTCAGAAGGATGGGATGGGTCATCTCCAAGAGGTATCCTTGTTATAGAACCAAATTCAGAAATGAATCGTGGAATGGTTGAGTTGATTCGACTACTAGTTGCTTCTTCAGTAAACCAAGAAGATTCCCTCTCCCTCTGTTCAAGGCTGTATCCAAAATCGAAAGGTCTAACTGACCCAGTAACATCATCCATAGAGCTCTTTCTTTTATAACTGCACCGATTTCCAGTCTGTGATTGTGTGTTAGGGGTGCTCGTATAGTTTCCCAATTGATCCCTCCCCTGATAATGTACAGTTTCCCTATCAGGGGCTGGAATTCTCAAATGGTTGTCATGGTAAGTGGGAAACCCTGAAGAGCTGCTGCTTCCAGGTTCAGCTAGTTGAAAATTCCTTTCATGCAGTGTTCTACTACATTCCCCTGTTAAGCCATAGAAACCAGACGATGTGACCCTTACAGGGTAGCTCATGCTTTCTTCAGCATCACCATTTTCAACAGCAAACCTGGACCCTATCTGGTCCCTGCTTCCAAATGTCAAATTATGATGCATGGGCATATTGTTTCCACAGTTTTGTCTTTTTATTCTCTGTTCAGTTTGCATACCTGCCATCTGGTGTGAAGTCTCCCCTAAATATACCCTTCTGAATGAATCGCTACTAGAATCATTTAAACTCCCCCAGCCTTCAAAATGGATGGGCATGTTAGTAGGTGGACCCCAGCTTATGTTTTGAAACCTCAAGGCACCAGAGCCTCCTGTGGAATAAAGACAAAATAGCTAACTTAAGGGACTGGAGCAATCGACTTCTACAATTGTAAGATACTCAAACAATAAAGTGTTTAAAAATTACTGCAAAACTTTCATTGTGTACTTGGAAAATCATCAAACTTCAGTAGTTGTGGTAGCTTGTCAAGGAAAATTTTTTATCTCACCTTCAAATCTCAAGTTAGCAAGCACCCACAATTCTTTAAATCTTATACTGTCACTGGATCAACAATCATCTAGCTTTTATTTCTCTGTCAACATGCCTTGCTCATTCAATGTCTTACACATGAAACAGGTAGAAAGCCACTCAAATAGATTAAGCTTACTTATCATTCAATAGCTTTTCCTCCCATGGATTGATTCACAAGCCATATTTTAGGAGTCTGACATTTGCATCGTATGCTCAGAACACAGCAAGGAAACAAAATTTCTGTAATGATTGAGAGGGTTGATTGTAATTCAATAAATGCATTCTGAATTCTGACTAAGAATGTGCACGTCCAAACATGTGAACACCCCACCAAGTTTCTCTTGAGACTTTTGAAATGTAGATCAAAGATTTGCTCATGAAACAAGCTCAACCATCACTTGGCCACCTACAAGTTTAAAAAATTGAGGCATAGTTAGCTACAATTGGATGGAATGGTTGGGCATATTAGGATGACACAGCTCACTTGCGATTAAGTTAATAATGATGCTAAAATTTGATAATTGTCTTTTGACATGATTGGAGAAGTAATCTTTGCATCGACGCCATCATCTTCACCATCCGTGTAACAATAGTTTTGTAATACCATGGATTCTATGTAGACATACTGGCCATGCAAATTGTATTTCCAGATTCTTAATAAATGGACTTACAATGATGTTCCTTACAGATCAATATTCTAAGTTCTTCACTTCCTTTTAGTGAGCAATATAGCTTTTGTACATGGGCAATCAATTGAAACTAAGCTATGATTTATGTAAGTATTAATTTGAATATAGCTTCATTATCGTCATTCAATCCCACGTGCGACCATGATTGTTGGTTCTCTGTTCAACCGTTATAAAACCTTCTCAAATATGTTGCTCATGCTGACTTGGGATAAAGGGGGCATCACACATACTATCCTCTCCATAAGCATGAACCGTACAATATTTCAGATTCCAAGATGGAAAAACCAGTGCCTAACAAGCCCAAATGATTGTGGAGGAAACGCATGCCTTGTTTGGAACAAATGTTGATCCTGATTTTGAGAGAGAATCATCAATAATGCAAAAGGAATCACAATATGAACAACAACAACAAAATGAGAAGAAGATAAAACACACATTAAAAAAGGGGCAGGGTAAGCTTTATAATAACAACAAATAAGTAGATAAATAAATAAAATATATAAATGCAAAAAAGGTGTTCTGATTAGACTTGCAAATAAATAAAAAATAACTAAAAACAAAAAATATGAGAGCTATGATGATGTTAGGAGGATAGACATGTTAGTGCCAGAAAATTCTGGATAATAGAATCCTCATAGAGATGGATTCAATGCCAATGGTGATGGCTAACACAAAAGGAGTCTATGTAAAAGCATTTCCTGACAAAGCATGCCTCCAATAGTTAGAAAATTGTTTGAGTGAAGTCATGATGCTTGAGTCTATTTGAACGTTTTGCATTCCACAAACACTTCTGGAAATGCATGTCTTCATTTTAAAGCATTGAGAAAACATTCCTTATTTTCTTTAACATTGGTAGCTTGTTTCCAATTTTATGCATTGGAACTTCCTTGAAAATGATCCTGTATAATTACTTTGCACATACTTGCTTTTAGAGATCCATAGAGAGAGAGAGAGAGAGAGAGAGAGACTAACAAGTTTTCTAGTTCTCAAGTTCTTTAAATATGGTTAATTCACCACAAGACCAACCTATGCATTAAGGCCCTTGCAAGAACACTACCACACAATCGGACACCATGAATCCTTAGGTTTTAAAACTTGGAAAAAACTTTGGAAGCCCTCCCCCATGTGCAACAAGTACCTAGCACCGAAAAAGGTAAGGCACCTATGTTGCCGCATGGTAAGGCACCCATGCTACCGCATGGGAGTGACATTAAAAAAACAAAAACAAAAATGTTATAGAAGTTTTCCATGACCAATTTTGCATAAAGGTGGCAAATTTATGATTAAAAGACCTTAAGACCATCACTAGCTGTAGGACATTGATGTGATAGAACAATGGCTTGGTCTTTGAAGATGATAGGAGGAAAACTTTATCTACTCCTCAAGGTCAAAGATCTTCATGGACATAACCCACATACATTCCTAGTACTTTTAAGTGCATAACCTCGAAATGTGCTATGCAACTCCACATGATTAAGACAATATCCGAGGCTAAAAGAAAAGCTCCTACTATAGCAAAGAAAGCAGATAATAATTCTACACTCATGCCACAATAAAGTAATAATTTCATGACACAGAAGCTATGTCATTGATGCTTAGATCAACGTGAATTCAAATATCATCCCAAAAAGAAAAAGATAGCAACATGATGGTTGTTCACCTCGTCCCAAAAGTTAGTGATAAGGAAGGGTACAGTGATGACTTGCTAGACTTACTATCCTTCTCACCAAACCCTATAGTAGCTATGATA
Source organism: Ceratopteris richardii (assembly GCA_020310875.1). NCBI lineage: Eukaryota > Viridiplantae > Streptophyta > Polypodiopsida > Polypodiales > Pteridaceae > Ceratopteris > Ceratopteris richardii. The sequence continues at coordinate 272,526 of MU260210.1, read as the reverse complement.
AGGAGTTATAACCAAGAAGATACCCATTATGTCAATTGCTATTCTTTCTTCAGTAGCATCAAGGGAGTATGTGTTTATTGACATGGAGCTCATTTTTATGAGAGGGCGTTTGGTAAGTTATCCTATCAAAATTCTATTTGACATGGTCTCTACACATGGTGTAATTAATTAGCAGCCAAATATAGAAATTGTACCATCCAAATATGCATATATGATAGAGTTGGTGAATGGGAAGGGAATTGAGACATGGGGCCGACCAAGGCTGATTTGGTTCGCGAACCTAAAGCCATGTAAGGTACTTCTAGTTCGGTTCATTCAGTTCTCTACTAACTATACATCCCACCCCCCCCTTCCCTTTTGAACCTAAAGTCTTCTCAAAAGTTACACCTAAAGCTATCTTCTTGTCTTTGCAAATGCATTCCCCGAGGGAAGAAGCATACTAGTCCAACTTTAGATTTAGTCCTATGAGGCATACTAGATTTCGAAGAGCTAGACCTTCCACTATCTTAAGCAAGAAATATCTTGCAAGGAAGAAGCCAATCATAGGTTTCAATAATCATGTTTACTAGTTCCAGCATGAAGGAAGATATTGATCCATGGAAAGTTAGACTTTCAATACGGAGTTCAGCAGATCCCTATTGGTTTTTGATCTTGCAAGAGGAGAATGAAATCCACAAGTTCATTGATGAATGCTTGCAAAAGTAATTGATTAGACCTTGCTACTCACCCTTTTAGCAACAATTTTGCTTATTAAAAAAAAAAGCTTCCATGAGATAGTGTTTTGATTATTGCACACTCAATGAGATTACTATGAAACATCATTACTCAATGCCCAAAATTGATGATCTCTTAGATTCTTTCAGTGGTGCTATTATTTATAGTAAAATGGACTTGAAGAATGGTTATCATCAAATGAGTACAAGAAGAGGATATTGAAACTTGCTCTAGGCATTATAAATCTTGGTTATGCCTTTTGATCTCAAAAAAGCACCTATTACTTTCCTAATTGGTATAAATGATATATTTTGACCATTTCTTGGTGAATTTTCTATGGCTTTTGTAAATGATATCTTAGTGTAAGCATATAACTTCATGAGTATGAAAGTCACTTGAGAAACATATCAAGTTAATCGAAAGAAACTAAGATTTATGTTAATTTTGTGGATGATCTTTTAGTGTACATCAAATAACTTCATAAGCATGAAATTCACAACTAATTTGCTTGAAGACAAGGTACAGATCATATGGAAGCAAAAGCAACAAGATAGCTTTAAAGCAATGAAACAAGTTGTTTTTAGTGCACTACTACTCAAAAATGTTTGAGCTTGACAATGTCTTTGAGTAGAAATCAATGTGAGCCACTCCATGAATGACGACAGTAGCTCTACTTAACCAACATTATTGATTCGTAACCTTTGAAAGCAAGAAGCTTTTAAGTGCATGACACAATTAACATCTGCATGAACAAGAGTTGTATGTGATAGTTCATACTCTTGAAATCTAGAGGCATTACCTCTATGGAGTTTACTTCAAGGTGTATATGGACCATACACTCAGTATTTTTTGTAGCTAGTCAGATCCTCAAGGAAGAGAAGCTTGCTGGGCTGAGTTTACTAGGAGTTTCACATAGAAATTCGACATCAGAAGGGGGATGGACATTGTAACCAGTGCTCTATCTCAAATACTGCTCAAATCAAGCTTTACAATTTTAGAGAGTTCATTGCTTCAAGATATCAAGGAAGCACAAGAGGAAGATCTACATTTAGTGATTAGGGCCATCAATGATGTAGCTGCCCCTGCCAGATTGCTACTTTAGGGAAGGGCTTATACTCCTTGGAGAACTGTACCCCATAACATGATCTGTGCTTATTTATAGGCTGACAATAAATCAATAAATCAATGAAGGGAATGCTGGGAGATGGAATAGCTTGAAAGATCCAAGAGTAATGAAATATGAGACAAACGCTGGAATATAGAACAGTTTGACAGATACAAAAGTTAGGACAAGAGATGAATCGCTGGCGTATAAAAATTGAATAATAAAACAGCTTATCTGATACAAAAGTATGAAATGGGAGCCCAACAGTTAACCAAATCACTAGAAGGACAATTTACAACTGACTTCCAGTAGATGAAACAACCGCTAGTCAGGATGTCCATTGTGCAAAAGCCGTTCAAAGTACATGTGCTAATAAACTCCTAAATCCCACCTCTTCAGCCAATTGAAAGGTTCCACAGTACGTATGTACAAGCAAGTAGAGGTACCTTAATTCTCACACATGATCCAATTGGATCGAAGCATGAATGGAACAGTTCTCTACTGCCATGATCTTGCTGGACACTCCATGAAAGATGGAAGTATGATGGCAATGTCAGATCCTTGCAGACATAGGTAATGTTTATGTGTGAATGAAAGAAATATATCACATACCTTATTTAAAATTGAACCAATTGGAAATAATTTACCATGGTTATGAGTCCCCTTGACAAACACTCTATCTCATTAGATAGCTTTGCATGCCCACTTCTCTTCACTAACTAGACGACTCTTGAAGGAACATGACAAAACGGTATAACAACCTTCTTGTAGGAAGCTGTTTCCTTAAATTGCTCAGAGATAATGCTATTTTCTGTTTGATTCAAAAGCTCATAATCAATAGGAATATTTCAATCTTAGAGTCAATTATACCAGGGGTGGATGATCTATCATCACTAGCAGCCTCTTTAAATCTCTCTCATGTTTACTATAGAGTTGAGATCATGCTCCCATCACCTTGCTCTATCAACTTTGTAGACACTAGGTTGAATCACACCCACAGACTAACTGGTTTTGTACCTGAGGTCTCATCTTTGTCACTAGCTTTCAAAATGCATCTTCTAGGGACTACTGGGATCTCTGAGTTATGTGTTGGAGCTGAATTATTAATTGGGCTATACAAAATGTGGATGCCACATGGGAGCAGGCTTCAGTGTAAGATCTTTTTGTATTTTTTTTCAAAAAGATTAACACTCATGTAGCTAGTTAAGAACTCCAGGCATTCACTTATGCAGTAACAAGGCCAAGACTTGTTAATCTGGCAATTGCACTTCATATCTATGCTCCTGTTCTTCTACAAGTGAGATAGATCAAGTGCTATCCTCTAGCACTCAACTCTATCAATAACATGGTCTGCTGCATCACTTACTGTGCCGATGGATCATCACACTCGTTTTAAGCATCCCTCCTCCAGTCTCCACATAGAACTCATGGAAAAATGTGCTGGCCATGAAACAGAGCACCTCTCTTCATTGATTTCTTCAATATCAGGAATAAAATGGGAACTAATAGTGACAAAAGAAGAAACCAGTGGTAGACATGCATTCATTAACAAGAAAAGCTTCAGTGAGATGAAAATCTTCTTCCCACCATAGGATGACGATGTGGCAAGACTATGAATCTAGTCAATTGTAACAATGTCAACCCTTCTCACTTTTCTCTCTTGGTCAAATTTAATGTGCTCAAATGCTCTTTCTCCGCCTAGAGGCACCAAGAGCTTGAATACCAATTTTAAGGAGGGAAAAATAGTTCATGTCTGTTACTCACATCCCAACCATCTTATACCATCAAGTCTCAGCTTAGCTGGCACCTGCAACCTCTAATAGGGACTTGGCCATCATATTCCCATTAATCCTACCCTCTCTATGAGCCCTAGGTATAATCACAAGCTACATACCTTGAACTGAAACCTACTTAAGTCTTATTCCCCTTACCCTCAATTCAATCAACATACATATATACATGCACGCATGCATGCATGCATACATACATACATACATACATACATACATACATACATACATACATACATACATACATACATACATACATACATACATACATACATACATAAGTACATACATACACACATACACACACACATACATACATACATACATACATACATACATACATACATACATATGCATGTATGTATGTATGTATGCATGCACGTATGCATATACCTATGTACATATGTATGTATAACAATCCATGGGGGTCTCCATCAATCAATCAAGCTATCTATCTATGTATCTGCCTATCCAGATAGCTACTAGCTTTTCTATGTATGTATGTATGTACATATCTATCTATCTTTGTTTCTTTGTTTATTCCTTTCTTTTTGTCATACATATCTGCATAGATATATAGTATCATATTATCGTTATTATTATTATTATCATCATCATCATCGCCTCCTTATCTATCATAGTGTTTTGGTAAGCTACGTTAATATATTCAAACTGATAATCATTGTTTTAGAAACAAATATTATGGAAGCTTTGTAACCATTCTATACTATGTCATAGCAAATCTATTCCATGATTGCACTACCAGACAAGTGTCCCAATATCTATCGAGATAAATGGATACGGACATTCATGATTTCAAAGTATCGTGCCTTGAATAATTACTATGGACAAAAAAAATTCCCCAGTTTGAGTGTTGAGGCTTTATTGTATCCCTAGTTGAAATCTGGGTAATCTGCCCTCAAATAGTTGGAGATTGATTCCTCATAATGGTATATACTGGCAACTAGAACTTTTTTTTGGTACTCAAATCCTCTCCTCCAGAAATATACTCCTGGACACTTATTGCCAAACGAATTCAATGGCATTTGTTTGTATGGAAATTAATGGGAGCATTGACCTTAATCCTGTTTCCTTTCAATAGACCATACATGCTATGCAAACTAAATCTGAAGAATGAGCCTGTTTAATATATAAACTTATTTGAATTTCGATGAAAATTTGCATCTGATTCAACATGCATAACACCTACTATAGAAGCTTGACATTACAATTTCAGTATTTCTTTTGTGAGAAAGAAAGATACAATGCAATGATTTTTAGAAAGCCTGGAAGTTCTAAAATGAAGAGAACGACAATACTTTCGCCATGTATACAGAAAATTATGAGGATACAGAAGATATGGTGAATGATGGACTACACTTGTCAAAAGCAATCTTCCTGCACAGCACAGATTGTGATGTCCACTCTTAAAGTCCATGATAATTGCTCCCATGAACAAAGACTACTTCAAATTGGAATGCAGATATTGTGAATGATGGACTGCAGTTGTCAAAAGAAATCCTCGTGCACAGCACAGATCGTGATGGCTACTCTCAATGACCATGATAATTGCTTCCAAGATCGACCACCGTCAAAAGATGAGGTTTTTAATTCGTCCAGAAAGACAAGCCGCGAATTTCATGACTGAAATCTCTCGCTATATGAGACCAATTGCCACATTATATTCTCCTTTCTGCATAGTATTACACTTCTCATCTGAGTAGACAACATTCATTGCTCATCAAGTGTTCCTCATTACAACGTGACCAGTCACCCATTAGAGTATACTGCATACTATCCTTACATAAAAATTGTTCGCTGCGTCATTCTCACTCCTTAAATGGATGCATCACCTTGATTGCATTGTCCTCCATCATGGATCATAGTTTTCACGTGTTACGCAACGCAGCAGGAGATTGAGCGTACGATTTTGTTATCGATCAGCTTAAGGTGTCTAGACCACGTAACCGCGATTCTTCTCGTAGAAATTCATTGCATGCGTCAGATATTTATCCACGCCTTAGTTATCGTGTTGTGCGAGAGCAGGAAATAAGTGAAGGAGTTCGAAGAGAAGACTGGTAAACCGGATTCAAAGCGAATGAAGGAAAAGGGAATGACACAGAAGCGGAAGGAGAAAGTTATTACCAGTTTGCATCTTCTAGTCCTGTGGCTCTGTGCGGAAGTGGGAACGTGCCTTTTGCTCGTTCTCCCGCACAGCTTCAAGCTCGAACGCTTCCGCCCCAGCGGACGTCCCCCTTCGAGTTACCCGAGAAAAAAACAAAAGAAGCTATGATGTCATCTTTTCGCAATGTAGAATCATATATAGAATCCATATTACGGCTTTTGGACGTACGGAATTTGGAATAAGAATTTCACGTCATCTATCCGAAGGGAGAATCGGAATCCCGAGAACGCAAACCATGTTGTGTTTTTTTTTTTTTTTTTTTTCTTCTTCTTTTGAGGAAAATGAATTGAAAATGAGGAAACCTAGTACTGTAGAGGCACTCATCATGAGAATTTCATGGACATGTCCACTCAAGATTTGAATTCAAAACTTTTTCCCATAGCTTCAAGGTGTAAGCCACTAGCTACACGGGCTCGGACAACCATGTTTTTTTAATATTGTGCACTAGTCTATTATCATTATTATACTTAGCATCAATTCAGACTGTTCCGAAGGCACAAGCAAGTTTTTCGATCGAGCATCAGTTCCTCCCCCTTAAGAAATTCACAAAGAGCGGTATTTGAATGAGATTAAGATTCATCTCGATCGTTGAATTATGAGCGAGGAGTTTTCTGACCGTAGATTGATGATGTTCCACCCATAGTTATTTCGTTCCAAAAGGTAGAGGCAGCCACAGTCTTTTGTGAGTCCGGAACAAATGCATCTTTTCAAGGATGAATCACTCTATGCCACATGGAAATAAATCAAAACTATCTCACTGTCGCTGCTTAGTGTGAATCCACACTTATATTATGATACGAGTAATTTGTTCTTATTTTAGAGGCAAAGATCCGATGTTCAACCTTCGAATTAGACATATAATGGCTCGGCCAATGAGCATTATGCCTAATCATCTATGCAATTGTACTTTCAAAATTAAAACCGAGAAATAGACATATGTCGAACCTCCATTAAAAAGAAAAAAGGGACTTAAGTTTTTCCATGTTGAAAGACGTACATCTCTCAAAGCGAAGGAGGACTTAGGACACTTCTTGTTCTCTTGAATCAATGTTTGTTAAAGCTCACACGTTTTGTAGGTTTTGTAGGTTTCTCCTTCTAATTAAATAGTAAGGTCTCGTTGGGGATACACTAGATGCTCTATGTCCTATGGGACATCATCAAGGGGGAAGTCACATGAAAGATGCCGAAGAAAAGGTGTGTGTTCAACTTTACAATAATTCTTCATAAAAATATCCCTTGAACTCCTTACTAAAAGATTTACAAACATAAGTTGTGCCCCCATTTTGACACAACATTATCTTTCTTATCCAAAGCCATAAGCTCTATCAAATTTTAAAAAAATAAGAAAATACTATCAAAGAGATTCAAGGTTCATCAATTTTGTTTGTAGATCTCTTTAATTTTTGGGTACTTTTCTCTCTTTTAATATAATTACGATTTTTATCGCAAAAAATAATTGGTTAGTAGTATCCAAGGGAACAATAGATACATACATACACACACATACACCTATATATATATATATATATATATATATATATATATATATATATATATATATATATATATATATATATATATATATATATATATATATATATATACTTGTGTAGGCTTATGCAGGCATGTGTATGCACAAATCTATAAAGCATAAACCTCATAACTTGCATAAACGCAAAAATCATCATGATACTATGGAAATGCAATATTGATAGGTGCGGTATGTCCTATAGGTGAAAGAGTCTAAGAATTATTCTAAGAAGGAATTGGATGTGTGTAACATCAGCCATGCCACAAAAAACACACACTCACATATTACATCACGTGATAGATCAATCTTAGACTCAAAAAATGATAAGAAGGAGATGGTTGAATCACAACCTAAGATCGAGGATTAGAAAGTAATCCTCCACCATGGATTTTGGGGCGTGGTTAGCCCATCATACTCTTAATTGATAGGTAATGAGTTCAATTCCCCTTGGATACAAAAATTGGTATCGGAGTCTAGGAAGTAGGCTTGGGCAAGGTGGGTAGATTCCACAAGGCTCATGGGCACCCAATGGCCTCTTGAAAAGGCTCTTGAGCACTTTGTATATGAAATGGTACAAAAAGTAGTGTGTGTCGCTTTGATAAGTTATCCCAATAAAGATTAGAGAATATCTCCCAATCCTTAGGCTGGATTTAGATGTATATGGTACCACTAGAAAGCTCTCAAAACAAGCTTTCAAATGAAAGCACTAGATTGAGGGTTCAAGATACATTGCATGGGTGAAAAGTAGGTTCAAGATATTGAAGTTGAGAACAAGGGCTTAAGACACCAAGGTTTTGAACAAGAAGGTTGAAGACACCAAGGTTGAGAGCAATGTTTCAAGAAACCAATGTTAAAAAGAGGAAGAGAGTGTTAAAATCAAGAAATGACAGGCAAGAGATTGTTGAACCACACCCTAAGCGAGAGGATTAGGAATCAATCCTCAACCATGGCTTTTGGGGCAAGTGGTTAGCTCATCATAATCCTATCTTGTAGGTCATGAGTTCAATTCCGAATACAACAATCATGTAATAGATCAACATATAGATTTCTCTTCACTTCTTTATCCAAATCCAAGTCCTATCTTAAAAATATGTCATCATTATACACAAGTATCAAATCTATATCATTATCTACTCTAGTATCCTCTTTGTGGGGTGCATGAGTATCCTCATGTGCTTGTACAAGACCAGCTTCTATCATATCACATTGCATGGTATTTGAAGGAGGAATTATATCTAAATCAAGTATAATTTTTGGTATATCATGATCTTCAAATATTTGTTTTCTTTATTTGATCCACTTGTATGCATACCCAAAGCTGTTATGAACATGATCTGGCACAAAAAGTATTTGTTCGCATTGCTTAGGAAAAGCAAACATTTCATGATCATCATACTAGAATTTTGGTTAATCCATTTGTACAAAACCACTAGGATCTTTTCATATGGTTGCATTTTGGCCAGCGGTGGTTACTAAAAACCACTTGATATCGAATAAAAACATATGGAACTACCGAAAAGAAATCTTCAAGATATCTTTGATCATACCATAATACTTTAAATTAGAGATTTGACCATTTGTATCTCGTACACTTGCTTTACTTTTCTATATGAAGCTCACAAGTATAACACAATCCACTGTGGGAAGCTTACACTATTGCCGCCTCCCTTCTCATCCATGAATGGAGAAAGCCCTTCATGGAGCTAAGGCCAGGCGGGGCCTGCATGGCAAGGCTGCACCTCAAAGCCCCTCACAAGCTAGGGTTCGACATCGCAAAACATGCTTCTCATGGCACATAGTTTGGAAGGGGAGGGACTCATTTAAACTGATCTTTTGTTGGAGCCAGTTCTTGCTTAATATTCTTCACAAAAAAAATATAAAGGATTCAAGAATGATAAACTATGTTAAACTTATTTGACTTCCAACAAACTTTTTTCGAAGGTTTAAAAATTTCTAAGAGATTTTTTTTAATCACATAGAATTTGTGAATGTTTGTACATGCAAATATGGAAATCCTTTTTGTGGAAATGATATTTAAGTTTGTGTTCTTAATTTAATTCATGTGATTATTTTTATAATAATTGAAATCATGGTTTATTGAATAGCATTGATAATATTTTCTCATTTATTCTTTTTGTAGGAAAAATCAAGATGACAACAAAGCAGTTATAATTATAACTGATCAACTTGAAGAAAGAGAAAAGTGGAAAGGGAAGAGAGTCATCTAGTTGTTGGATCATGAAAAGTGTGAAAGATATGCAACTTCTATTATTCTATTGGTAAATCCATCGGATGCTATACTTTGCAAAGAGTTGGGAGAAATTTTCCTAGGTGTTATTATGGAGAAAACTTGGATCCATAAATGTTGGATACTCAAAATTTTTCAACTTTGAAATTGGTTAGCTGGCCTATACTCCAAATTATTATAGAAGATGGTGAGCCTATGATACAGAAATTAGGATTTAACTCATTGTATGGCATTGAAGATGATAATTGAAATGGTATTGAAGATATAGATATTGAAGTTAGAGAGAATAATTATTCTCCAAAATTGGGCTCAAATTAACTCATCGTATGGCATTGAAGATGATAATTGCAATGCTATTGAGGATGTCGATGTTGAAGTTAGAGATAATAATTATTCTTATGCTATTGATATTCAACATTGTTATGATGATATACAAGTTGTTTCTCCTCTTCAAATGGAATATGATCAAGAAGAGGAGGTGAGAGTGTCACGAGGAAGGAGATAAGGAAGAGAGCTCACACACATACTCTCACACTCAAACAGGAGCGCATACACAAATTGAGGCTAGGAAGAATGATCTTCTTCTTCTTCTTCTTATATTACATAAAAGGAATGTACAAGAATGACCTAAAACAAGAATACAACAAGTACAATATATAAAGAACAGTAATAAGGAAAATCCTAATGTTTGCAGATGAGTAAGCTGGCAAGAAACAAATGTGCCATCACTCTCGGTAGATAAATCTAATAAATCTCAATGAAGTGTCCCTGACATATACTAGTGTGACCACTATACATGTCAGAGAAATGAAAACTGATACATGTCATCCTAGATCATCACATGTTGAGCTTGATATCTCAACACTCCCCCTCAAGCTCAACATCATATCTTGTAATCCAAGCATCTCCCGAAACATATTCAACTTCTCAGCTCCAAGTTCTTTAGTGAAAATATTAGCAACCTGCTCATCTATCCTCACATAAACAAGAGCAATATCACCTGCCAATACCTTCTCTCTGATGGATTGATAACGTACCTCGATATGCTTTGTTCTACCATGAAAAAGAGGATTCCATGCTAGTTGTATGCTACAAAGATTATCACAATAGATGGTGATAGGTTTTTGCACTTCCACACCTAAATCTACAAGTAGCATATCAAGCCATGATGCCTCACATGTTGCCATTGTAGCACCTCTATACTCAGGCTCTATACTCGACAAAGCAACAGTGGGTTGCTTCTTGCTGCTCCATGTAATAGCTTCACTCCCAAGTTAAAATAGAAAGTCACGAGTAGATCTTCTATTTGGAATGCCACCAGCCCAATCTGCATCGGTGTATCCATGAACCTACAATTCTACATCAGCTTCATAAAACAATGCATAATCCAAAGTAGCACTCACATAACATAGAGTGTGCCCTAGAGCATCTAAATGTGGTTTCTTGGGAACCTGCATAAATCGACTTTCAAGTCCAATAGTGTAGCTTAGATCATGCCTTGTAATTGTGAGATATATCAAACTTCCCACAATTTTCCTGTACATAGTAGCATTTTCCAATGCTTCACCTGATGTAGTATCCAACTTCAAATTATGATCTAATGGCATAGAAATTGGCTTACAATCAACCATACCATACCTTTGCAGCATATTCAAGGCATATTGCCTTTGTGACATCCATATATGTTTCTATATGTATAAACACAATGCCCAAGAAATAGCATAGCACACCAAGATCTTTCATGTCAAATTCCTGCATAAGAAGTTGTGTTACCTCTTTGTATTACCTTTGTCATGTAGGCTCTATGACGAGCCATGTAACTATAATATGTCAATCACTACACTGAGTTTCACATCCTCCCAGATCTTCTTGGTCCTGGGTCACTTCTCCTTGTATCATCTGCATGTGCTTTTCTTACTCCTAGAGTCTTTACAGAGGGCAATCCACGTTCCTCATCAAGATTCTTTTATGAACCGCTTGAATCTCCATCAATGTCTTTAAAACCTGTACATGTTTTATTACCAGTAGAAAGATTTTCTTTACCTTTCTTGGATGTATTTGATGAATTTGCTGGACTAAAATTTCCACGCAATATTCCACTCCATTGATTTGAGTTGGAACTATTGCTTGGTAGGACACATCTGGTCCACTCAAAACTTGAGATTCTGCACTTGATTCTTCAACATTTTCTTTGTCATTTGATTCAAGAGTAAGTCCATCTTTGGCATCTGCATAGAAGTTTGGCATTTCATCTAACACCACATCTCTGCTTACCTTCACCTGTCATGTGAGTGGGTTATAACATTTATACCCCTTTTGCTCAAGGGAGTATCCAATGAAAATACATTTTTCTGCTTTTGGATCAAGCTTCATCCTCAACTCATCTGGGACACGTACATATGCAATACAACCAGATACTTTCATATGTTATAAGTTTGGCTTTTTTACCTATAAACTTCTCTTTAGTTGTAACTTGATGTACAACAGCAGTTGGAGTTCTGTTCATGATGTATACAGCAATATGCACATCTTCTTCCCAATAACAATGAGGCATATTCTTCTCATCCATCAAAGCTCTTGCTATTTCTGCAATATGTCTATTTTTGTGTTCAACAACGACATTTTGTTGTAGTGTGTACTTGCATGAAAAGTGATGTCAAATTCCATGACCTTAAAGAAAATTGTTGAACTCATTGGACATCTATTCCTCCTCCTCCATCATATCTTAAGCATCAATTTTAGCCTCTACAAATTTGCATGTCCGATTTGTTTGTGCCAAATCTCTATATAAGCAATACTCCTAGACCTTTTGCAAACATGGCTGCATTCATTTCAGGAATCTTCACATTTAAGGTAAACATCCTACCCACTTTGTTTCCCTTGTCAATCAATGGTCCATCCTACTTGTACTCTTCTACATATAACCCATCAGCATTGAACCTAACTTGTAATCCCTAGTCAACCATTTGTCCAACAGAGACCGGATTCTTTGTTATATTTGGAACATGAAGCACATCAACAAGATGTTTTACCTTCCCATCCTCCATAGACAATGCTATGTTTCCTGTATGCTCAATAGGGTGTGTTGTGTCATCACCTATTTCAACATATCCAGGAACAAGCAATTTCTGCAAATGACTAAACCATTCCGCTTGACTCGTCATGTGATTTGAAGCATCTCAATCAACATACTAGACATTACCATTTGATTTTGAAACATCAATAGACATCATATTCATCATATGATGTTGAACAATCAATAGCTTTTCAGAATCATCTGCACTTGTGGATGCATAGTTGTTTTGCTACCTTCTGTTATTTTGATTCTTCAACTTGCAATCACGTTCAAAGTGTCCAAGTTTACCATAATTCCAGCATCCTTTACTCTCATTACCTAAATCATTTCTTTGGAAATTTATGTGACCTCTTTGGCTCCCCCTGCCTCGAAACTATCATATACCTCCTGCATGATTTTGTTGTTGACCTTGATCTTGGTTATTGTGTCCTCTTCCACTTCTGAAGCCTCTACCTCTGCCTCTTCCTCTACCATAGTAGAATACCTGCTCAGAACTAGGTTTTGGGAGTTTGAATCCTCACCAAGATTCTTTTCTTCAATAATCAGCACGGATACCAGATCAACAAATTCAGAATATTTTCGCTGGTCTGTATAGAAGTTATGAACTGCTTATATGCAACTCCTAAACCACAAAGGCACACTTCCACCTTATCATCATCATCTACATTCACGACAATAGATGCAAGTGACTCACATATGCTTTTGATTTTCAGAGTGTAGTCACTTACCGACATTCCTTCTTTTCCAATGTATGGAGCTCATTCTTGAGTTGCAATTTCTGTGCCTTTGTATTGGTCTCATACAATGTGACCAAACTGTTCCACGCCTCCTTTAGAGTCTTGGCATCCTATATGTGCCCAATCATGCTATCCTGTATGCTATAGCTAGCCAATACATTACCTTTCCTGCTCCTTGATTCCATTCCTCATATGCTCTTAACTGGTCCACAGTATGATTCCTCTCTGGTAGCTACCGAGCATTTTTGTTCTCTCCTTTGATATAATTCAAGTAGCCTTTTCCCATTAGGAAACTCGTCATATGGAATCTCCAAGCAAGGAAGTCATTCTTGTCAAGCTTATCACTCATAAGCTGACTCATTCCATTTATGTTTGCCATTTCTACAGCAACTCACAACACTACAAAACACTACAGCAATTGTTCTGCTTGAATGTTGTTGTACTACAATGTGACAATTCAATCTCAGAAAAACATAGTTTTCGTGTATCAACAATATGTAGAATCGCTTGAAGATATGGATTTGGAATATATGAGTGTTGCCAAAAAGGACGCATGTTATAGTTTTGCAAACTAACCTAGTTTTTTTGTGGGCCCCACCTTGCGGGCTCCAAACGGAGGTTGTGATGGCTCCGAAACTCTCATCTGGCAAAAATGAGTGAACCTAAATGGATAAGACTTGAAAATATTTGAGGCCTTTTAGGTTCGCGCCAATTTTTGTAGCAATTTGAGGTTATTTGTGAATTGTGCTTTCTCCACGCCTTCTCATGTACTCTTCACTTCGGCCTTCTCCACGAGTTCTATACAGCCACACTGGCTCTGATACCATGTCACGAGGAAGGAGATAAGGAAGAGAGCTCACACACACACTCGCACACTCAAAGAGGAGCACACACACAGATTGAGGCAAGGAAGAATGATCTTCTTCTTCTTCTTCTTCTTATATTACATAAAAGGAATGTACAAGAATGACCTAAAACAAGAATACAACAAGTGCAATATATAAAGAACACTACATAAAGAAAATCCTAATGCCCATGGATGAGTGAGCTGGCAAGAAACAAATGTTCCATCACTCTTGGTAGATAAATCTAATAAAGCTCAATGAAGTGTCCCTGACATATACCAACGTGGCCACCATACATGTTAGAGAAATGAAAAATGATATGTGTCATCCTGGATCATCACATGTTGAGCTTGATATCTCAATAGAGAGTACATAATAGAAAGAATATTATGTTCACTTTTAATAAGATATGCTTGTTTGAAAGCATTCAGATGATTTCAATGCATGATTGTTGTGAATAGAGATGTTATCAAGTTGCAAGTACAACTAAAATAATGGATGAAAGGTTAGACTTTTGGGGACAAAGCTATTTGGATAGATGGAAATATGCATTGGATTGCATGAATATGGTCTACAAAGGTAATAATGTGAACTCAAGTCGTTGTTGCTTGAGTTTTAATTTCATTTTTGATGCAAAAGAAATATGTAGCACTGCATGGTATTTAATTCATGGTATTGGAAAAAGCTCATTTTATAGGCTATGAGAAAAAATTTTACTTGGTCAAAACGTATACATTCATGGAATAATTGAATAGCTAGAAAAAGCACCAAACATGAAGAAATAGAAAAAGTTTTGATACATGATTTTGTTTATAATAATGTAGATCAAATACCAAACAAGTTGAGAACATATATGGATGGTTCTTGTGAAACACAAAGAGTGCTTCCATCACATTACAAACAAGTAGATATTCTTCGAGAGGTGAATATGACATTAGAAAGTTTTGGATATAACAAACTATCTCAACCAACATTTTTTAGATTGTGGAATACAAAATTTAGAATAATGTCTTTATCAAAGTCAAGTAATTTTCCAAATGTGACTTTTGTACAAGAATAAAGGCAAAAGTAAAATTTACAAAAAACCATGAAGAATGTGCAAGATATTTAGCACAAAGAAGATCTCACATGCTATGACAAATGAGTTGTAGAAATCTATACTAACCTAGGAGAGTTTCATTAGAATGGTTTTTAGATAATATTTATGTGTTATTAATGATAAAATGGATCAAAGTAAAAAAAACTATACGATATATTAAACACATTCCAAAATCTTTTAATAGAATTGAGAGATTACCAATATCTTTAATAGGAAGGCTTACTCATGAACATGGAAAATGTGCTTATGGTCATTTTGTTTTTATGATTATGGTCCAGTGATCCAAATTTCACAACTACATTTATTTCAATGTGTTTGAGAAACATAGAAAGAAAAGATGGTTAGTTGTATGGAGATTTGGGATTTAAGATTTATGGAGTGAATTACATAAAGCATCTATTTGATTTTGTTTTGTCAATTGATGCACATTATCATCACATGGAAGTGTTAAAGGAGGAAAATTTATATGACGAAGGAACACTATGTAATATCACATGTGAAAATCAAAGTAATTCATTCAAGAAGTTATCGAGAACTTTATTTTTGCAACTTGATAATTTTGATTCAAAAAATAAGAATCGCTATGTCTTTGCATAATTGTCTTTGTTAGTTACTAATGGGATATTTGATATGGTGCGACTTGGATTCCTTATGATTGGACATACATATGAGGATATTGATGCTTTTTTTAGTTACTTTTTGGAAAAGCTCATAACACAATCAATTTTTAGTTTTCCATATGGAATGATAATTTCCAATGAATATTGTACCATGCATCCAATACCTTTCTTATACATAGAGCACC
This sequence comes from Ceratopteris richardii, assembly GCA_020310875.1. Classification (NCBI taxonomy): domain Eukaryota; kingdom Viridiplantae; phylum Streptophyta; class Polypodiopsida; order Polypodiales; family Pteridaceae; genus Ceratopteris; species Ceratopteris richardii. Next base: position 256,391 of record MU260210.1, on the reverse strand, counting down.
TAAGCTCAAAATTTTTTTCAAGGGATACTTAAATGACTGAGTTGATAGTCTTATTGGGCATTTGAAACCATTGCAATTCTGATTCTAGACAAATCCAGGGATACCTTTGATGCAATATAAATTGCATCCAAAAAATATTTATTGGGTACTTGGAAATAGTATAGAGTTATGGAAGAAAAATGAAGATGGTATATCGAAGCTTCTTGAAGGAGTTCCAAAATTATTACCACCTAGTGAGTATGTGAAGGATAACGAGAGGATCATGAAAGGACTCCTTAGACATATCAATTGGTGGAAAATGCACCTGGAAGAGAAGGGGGATAACCTGGATTATGGCAAGATGATTAATCTGGTACCTACTTATTGGAAAAACCATATGGAGGTTTTGAGATCTCAAATAATATGGAAGGATACTTTTTATCGTGAATTTTGGACAAAAAGTTGGTGCAATGCATTTGGAACTTCAAATCTAGTGTAAGATAATCCATTTGATAATGAAGATATGGATGAAAATGATGTACACCTTTATGGACCATTACATAATAAACGAGTGAAAGAATTCGATCATTGTCTTGATGTGAGAGAAGGAGACTTTGTCTTCATAGAACCATGTGATGTAATGTACCCTGTGTGGCTTGGCATGGCAAAAACTAATGTTAATCAAATGAGAGAATAAAAAAACATATCTTAAGGTTCAAAGAAAATAATGGATACATATTTTACATAATAAACGAGTGAAAGAATTCGATCATTGTCTTGATGTGAGAGAAGGAGACTTCATCCTCATAGAACCATGTGATGTAATGTACTCTCTGTGGCTTGGCATGGCAAAAACTAATGTTAATCAAACTAGATAATAAAAAAACATATCTTAAGGTTCAAATAAAATAAGAAAAAACATCAACAATGAATAACTTATAGGGATTGTTTGACAAAATATTGGAGAGAAAATCGAGCTAATCCTCAATGTTGGGACAATACTTCTTCCATTCTTTAGGCTTGGACACAAAAAGGTGGGCACAAACCAAACAAAAGCAAAACTCATACACCAATGATATCTATGGTAAAACTAATCCAAAGGAAAGGAAATGAAGTAATGGAACATTTGAGCTACATCTCAAATGAAGTTTATTGCAATTTGTAATTCAATTCTAATATCTCATATGATATTGATCATATTGGACCATAATTTTTTCTTCATGAATCTTAGATAAAGTTGCACCATAAGTCAAAGAAATGCATTTTTCTTGGATATGGTCGAGAAGGACAATTTGGATATCACTTATGGGATCCTAAAGCACGGTCAATGATTAGAAGTAGTGATGTCATTTTCAATGAGTCAAAATGCACAAACAACCCATTAAGGAGGTTGAAGTGAGAAGAGTGGTGTTTGAGGATACTAGTTCTCTAGTTAGCATGCATAAAAATGCTGCACATAGCCATATTCAAGAGAATGTCCGATCAGATCAGTCTGCACATGTTCCTATTCAACAACCATTGAGACGCTCTGCACATGTCTCATATCCACCTGATAGATATGTTCGAGGTTTAGATTTTGTTATGCTAACAGACGCTGGTGAGCCTTCTTGCTACAAAGAGGCTATGCAGACAGAGGATCATGTCAAGTGGGAGCATGCCATGAAGAGTGAGTTGGATTCTATTCACAAGAATGGTAATTGGGATTTAGTACCTTTGCCAAAGGGCAAGAAAGCTTTACCATGTAAATGGGTATATAAGCTGAAATTCACATCAGATAGTGCTTCTCCAAAGTATAAAGCACGACTTGTTGCAAAGGGTTTTAAGCAACAACATGGTGTTGATTTCGAGCAAATCTTCTCTCCAATGGTTAAGATGACTACATTGCGCATGTTGCTTGGATTCGTTGCAATGGAGGACTTAGAGCTAGTCCGAATGGATGTGAAAACTACTTTCTTGCATGGAGGTCTTACAGATGAGATCTATATGGAAGAACCAGAGGGTTATGTAGTTCCTGGCAAGGAAAGATCTAGTTTGTAAGCTCAAGAAGAGTGTGTATGGACTTAAACACTCCCCTAGACAATGGTACCAAAAGTTTGATGCTTTTATGAAGTCTCAAGGCTATTCTCGAAGCAATGAGGATCATTGTCTCTACACAAAGAGATGCTCATATGGCAGCTTGATATGCTTGATACTTTATGTCGATGATACTTACACTCAGGTATGCTTTATCCTTCTTTATTTTTTCTCCCATAGTTACTTTGGCCATATTGGCCTTTAGTGGGAGATTGTTACCGTTAGTGTGCATGTGAAAGGCCAAATGGCCACCAGACACTTCTTTGTATATGTTCTTTAATAAAACATATAGGGGCTTGGTCATTCATCCACTGTAAGGTCGACCGCATTTGTAAGACCTAAGAAGTCTGTCTTCGTGCTCCTTGTGTACTGTGTTTTTCTACGGATTCTACACTCTCTCTGCCGAGTACTGTGTGGGGCCTTAGGAGATCGGTTTTCTACTCCAAGGATATTGTCATGGAGCTCTCAAGAAGGAGAGCGCACTATAGTGCATCGCTATCGAAATACTTCAAAATGTGCTTCCATAATTATAGCAGTTACTTCATGAAGAGGTACAGATTTGAGCCAGATACCTATAATATCCATATAATAAAGTTTCTCTAAAATGATCAAAAAATTTCAACTTTGTAATGCTAAATTTTTCCTAGCCGTAGGCCATAAATGCAAGGCACAGATTCCAGTTGCAAGAAAAGATAATATTTCATCATACCAAATTGGAGTTCCTAATTCTAGTTCAGTGCTATCTGCTACATGAAATAATCCATCATCTCGAAAAGAATCATCAATTTTGTCTGGAGGTTCTCCATTATCCAATCAAGAAAGAACACTACTATATGCAAAGAGCCAAGTCTGTGTGTCACATCATAATCAAATTCTTGTAAAAGAAGTACCCACTGTACCAGTGTTCCAATTAGATTTTGCTACTTTACCAGATACAACAAAGCACAATGATGTACATGAAAAGTAAATTGTCAATCCAATAAATAATGATGGAATTTTTTGATGGAGTAAATTAATCCCAAGCATTTGCATTCTATTATAGAATAGTTCTTTTTGGTTGTAACCAGTCATCGAATGGCATAGTAAACATGTTGATACCACAAATGACTAGCTTTTTGCATCAAAACACTATCAATAGCTATAGCAGAGGCATCCACAAAGACATGGAATGGATGAGTCTGATTTGGGGCTTGTAAAACAAGTGCTTGAGCTAACAACACTTTAAGACATTCAAAAGATAAGGCACATTCAATTATCCATTGAAAATCCTTGCCTTTGGCATGAGCCAAGTGATTGAGAGGATTGGGAATATGGGCCAAACATCATAAATGCCACCCATGCCATCGAATATGGCCCAAAAACCGAAGTACTTCCTTTGTGTTTTTTAGTGTGAACTTCTAACACCACTTTGGATCAACTACAATTCTTGTACTAGAGATCACATGTCCCAGTAATTTACCACATTTCACACCAAAAACTAATTTAGCTAGATTTAAACTCAGATGCACTTCAAGAAACTTAGTAAAGAGTAATTGTAAATGTTTCAAATGGTTAGTTTGTTTACCAAAGATCGAAAAATCATCTAGAAACACACACATAAAGCTAGTTAAGTATGGGGCAAATATTTGTTGCATGCAACACTAATAAGTATTAGGGGCATTCTGAAGACCAAACCACATTATAGTACATGCTAATACTCCCCAATTAGTAATAAAAGTTGTTTTGGGTATATCTCCATCAATCATTCACACTTGATTGTAACCACTAAATCTATCTAAGAAAGAGTAAATTTCCCTGACAACATATACCCATCATTTTTTATATATTTAGGTAGTGATGTGTGTGAACACTCTAGGACCGCCATGGCACTGTTTTCCCTCTTTAGGAGGGTTTTTTCCCCCGCTTGTATATATGCCTATTGCCCCAATGTGCTACTTATCTTTGTACATTCTAGCGGTAATATGTTCTGTATTGTGTGTTGTGCTCCAAGCTTCTCCTTCTTCCTTGTTCTGTTCGTGTGCTTCCACAGATGTCTAACTCCAAAAATTGGTATCAGAGCAGGTCGCCGCTTCATCTAGGGTGTCGTCGACACCCCTCCGGTCATAGTCTCAAAATCACATGAAATTTGGTACGTATACTTAGCGTGATTAGTAGATCAAAACGCCTTCACCCTCTGGTGCCGAAATCATGATCTGAGCTCATTTTGGCCTCTAAACGCACTATCACAACACTTGTGTAGGTGATTTCATCTTTTTGTGCCAAAGACATATACCAGTTTTGGTTCGCCAGTATAAGTGTCTCAAAGTCTGCTAGAGGTTTAGCAGAACTCGTCAGGGTACTTCTGTTCAACTTTTTCAGATACAATCATTTTTTTGCATCAGGATACTTTAATCAGTGGCCATGGCTAAAAGTAATGATGTATTCCGTATGTTGGCTGTTGAGGATAAATTGGATGGTACCAATTACCCATTATGGGCTTATATGATGCGACATGTATTGGTTGCAAAAGGACTATGGAACATTGTGTAGGGTGTTGAAAAACGTCCTATTAGACCTGCAAATACAAGTATTGAAGCTGATGCAGATGGCATTGAAGATGCTGATATTCTTTAGATTCCCGTTTGTGCTGCGATTTTTGCTACACCTATTGCAGAGCAAATTTGTTGGGATGGCAAAGATGCTCAGGCACATGCACTGATAGCCTTGTTTGTTAAATGTGCCATTATTCCTCACATTCGCTCTTGTAGAACAGCTAAGGAGGCTTGGGATACACTTACCACATTGTAACAGGATAGGAATGAGGCTCGTGTTGATTACCTCCGAAAACAATTGGAGAGTGAGCATATGAATGAAGGTGATTCTATGGAGATTTTCCTAACAAAGATCAAAGACCTGAACAGTTGATTTCTCCTTATGAGGTTATATGAGATAGCTCACTTGTGCAGACTGTTCTGAATGGTCTTCCTAATTCATATGAGAGTTTTGCCTCTACTCTTCGTTTGATGATGAAAGGCAATCTAAATGCCTTGTCATTTGAGGAGTTAGCTTATGTTCTGTTGTAGGAATATCAGTCTAGGTAGAATAGTTCTATTATGTGTTTGTAGATCAAGCTTTCCTGGCTACTCAAAAGGGCAAAGGTAAATGGAGCTCATCTACTAGTAAGCAGAAATGTGCAAATGTTGTTCATTCGAAGAAGGAAGACAAAGATGAGAAGAAAACAAAAAAGCAGATATTGTTTTGCAAATACTCTAAGCAAATGATCATGTCATTAAGAGCTGTCCAAAACTGGCTACTAAAGAGGCAAAGAAAAAGGAGGCTCGAATGGTTGTCGTAGAGGCCTCTACACCAAAAATAGAGTTTGCTAATCTTGTGCAGAATGAAGAATGGGCATTTACTACTGTTTGCGGTTTTGGCGCATCTTCTCATGAGCAGTGTATGTCTGCAGTAGATTCAGATGTTTGGTATTTTCATTGTGGGGCAACCAAACATATTACCTCGCAGTGCAGTTTCTTCACTTCACTCGAGCCTACCTCTATAGGGAATATTGTCACATGCATCAACAACTCCTCTTATCCTATCATGGGAGTTAAAAAGATCATTCTAACTATTGATGATGGTAGTTCTTTCACTTTGTAAGATGCTTTATTTGTGCCAAGGGTCAAGAAGAATCTATTATCAATTTTCGTTTTAGCCAAGATTGGCTTGGTTGTGAAATCTGTTGATGACAGGTGTATAGTTCATGATCTATCAGTTGGCGACGTGATTATTGATTCTCACATTTTATCTTGTGGGTTGTATAAGCTCATAGACTATGAAAGATCTGTGAATGATTCAGTATGTGCAGTACATGATTCTGAGGCTATGTTAGATGCAAAGCTTTGGCACGCACACTTTGGTCATCTGAATTTTGCTAGTTTGCTACGCATGTAGAAATCTGAAATGGTGTCCTCTTTGCCCAAACTTGAGGCACCCAGTAAACATGTATGTGAAGGTTGTATTTTGGGCAAAATGCAGTGTTCCTCCTTCCCAAAAGATGGTTCAATTCGGGCTACTAAAAAATTGAAGCTTGTTCATAGTGATGTATGTGGTCCTATGTAGACACCTTCTTTTGGGAACTATCTTTACTTTGTGACTTTCATCGATGATTTTTCTAGGCATGCATGGGTATATCCATTGAAGGCAAAGTCCGAAGTGTTTATGTGCTCCAAACAGTTCCTAGTTCTGGTTGAAAATCTGTTAGCATGTAAAATGGGCACCCTCTGTTCTAATGGAGGGGGGGAATATATGTCTTTTGACTTTAATGCATTTTTGGCTGAACTTGGGATAAAACTAGTGTACAATGCCGTATACACCTCAACAGAATGGAGTTGTTGAATGGAAGAACAGATCACTCATGGAGATGGTGAAGTGTATGGTCAAGAGTTAGGATTTACCACATAGTTTCTAGCTTGAGGCTCTCATGTGTGTAGCATATGTACTTAATCAGTGTCCCACTAAAGCACTGCAGTCTATCACTCCATATGAGGCTTGGCATGGTCGCAAGCCATCGGTTGCTCATCTACATGTTTTTGGTTGTCTGACATATGCATTAGTGCCTGAACAACATCACAAGAAATTGGATGATAAAGCACTAAAATGTATTTTTGTTGGGTACAGTTATGAAAGCAAAGGCTATCGTCTGTATCACCCATAGACTAAACACATTTTGGTTAGCCATGATGTTGTTTTTGTGGAAGATCTATTCAGCCGTTACTTTCATGTACGAGTGAGATATCTGTTAGCTCCAAAGACATGTATGATACTTTGCTTCCTCTTTTTACAGGTGGACGGTCCGTGTTGGTCCTAATGAGGCAACTTCTCAGCCATTGCAGGTTTCATGTGATGATGCACATCATTCTATTTGTGATGCAAATTTACATGATGCACTTTTTGATGAGAGAGCTGATATTGAGGAGGCAAAAACTATGCCAAAATGACTGGTGCAAACTTTGCGTGACAACAAATTAGATGCACCTCTGTCATATCATACTCGTTTAGGGCTCGCATAGTGCCTCTTTTGCATCAGATTGCTATGCTATGGCTGTATCTGGTCTCTGTGATGAGACTGAGCCTATTTCATTTGATGAAACACATAATTCTAAACATTGAATGGTTGTAATGCAATCTGAATATGATGCTGTCATGAAAAATGGTACCTAGTCTTTATGTGATTTGCCTCCTAGCAAGAAGGCCATTGGCACTAAGTGGGTATACCAGCTGAAGCATAGACCTGATGGAACAATTGATAGGTATAAGGCTAGGCTTGTTGCAAAGGGTTATGCTTAGGAAAGAGACATTGATTTTGATGAGACCTTTGCTCCTACTTGCCGAATGACTACTATTCATAGCATCTGTGCACTTGCAACTCATCGTGGTTGGAATGTACATCAGTTGGACATTAAAACAACATTTTTGAATGGTGACCTGCATGAAGAAGTGTATGTTTTTCAGCCCCGTGGCTTTGTGTAGAAAGGGCATGAAAACCAGGTGTGCAGGTTAAAGAAGGCATTATATGGTTTAAAGCAAGCACCACGTGCTTGGTATGAAAAGATACATGCCTATTTGATTGCACATGGTTTGAGAACAGTCCAACTGAAAGCACCTTATATGTTAAGTGTGCTAATGATGTGCTTCTGATCATTGTTGTGTATGTTCATGACATGCTGCTCATTGGTCCTCATGAGAAGCATATTGTTGATTTTAAGGTTAATTTACATGCCTCATTTGAGATGTCTAATTTCGGGCATTAGCATCATTATTTGGGCATTCAATTTAGGCAAGTTGATGGAAGAATAGCTTTGTGTCAAATGAGATATATTGACACATTATTACAATGTGTTGGCCTTGAAGACTGCAAGCATATTGCCACTCCTATGGAGACAAGTTTACTTTTGAGTATTCATGATGATGGAGATGCATTTGATGTTGTTCTATATCAGTAGGCTATTGGATGCTTGATTTACTTATGCATTACTTGGCCATATATTCAGTTTGATGTCTCACAGATGAGCAGGTTTATGCATTGCCCAGGTGTCAAGCATTGGCAGGCAGTTAAGCGCATCTTTCGCTACTTGAGTGGTACCCGAATACTTGAGCTGTTTTATCCCAAGGGGGATCACTACCGCTAGATTTGCATGCTTTTTCTCACTCTGATTGGGCTGGTTGCTATGAAACTCGTGTGTCCACTACTGGCTTTTGCTTCATGGTTGGGAGTTCACATATATCTTGGTTGAGAAAGAAGCAACCTACTGTGGCTACTTCTAGTTGTGAGGCTGAGTATAGGACAACTTTCACAGCGACTATTGAGTGTGTGTGGCTCAGACGCCTTATGGCTGGTATGGGTGTTGGTCAGTCTTCTGCCACCACCATCTTCGCTAACAGTCAGAGCGCATTGATAGTTGCAAGGAACCCCGTGTTCCATGCTCGCACTAAGCACATTGAGGTGCATTATCATTATGTCAGGGATACGATCTCTGCTGGAGAGATTAGCTTGGCATATGTGCCCACGTAGGAGAACATTGCATACCTTTTCACGAAGGCTCTGCATGAGGAGAAGTTTGAAGCTTTCCGCGCACTTCCTTATACATGAGTGCCAGCTCCTTGTTCACCGCATCACTCCCAAGGGGGATTTGTTGATATATTTAGATAGTGATGTGTGTGAACAATCTAGGACCACCGGGGCACTTTTTTCCCTCTTTAGGAGGTTTTTTCCCCTGGCTTGTATATATGTCTATTGCCATAATGGGCTACTTATCTTTGTAGATTCTAGTGGCAATACATTCAGTATTGTGTGTTGCGCCAAGCTTCTCCTTCTTCCTTGTGTGGTTCATATGCTTTCGAAAATGTCTAACTCCAACAATCATTCATTCGCACTTGATTGTAACCACTAAATCTATCTAAGAAAGAGTAAATTTCCCTGACAACAACCTCATCTAGCATTGCATCTAAAAAGGGTAAAGGGAATGGGTCCGAAATAGTTTCTACATTTAATTTATGATGATCTACACAGATGTGCAACTGCTTATTTTTCTTAGGTACTATGACTATGGGGGATACCCGTTCTAGATATTGGATAGGTACATATGATCCTACTCTCAACAACAAATCAAGTTCCTCCTTAACTTGCTTAGCAAAATTTGGGCTCATGCGATACTTCTGCTAAATCACTGGGGAGGCATCTGGTTTCAATTGTATTTTATGTTGATATAAAATAGGTAGTTGGTTGAGTTTTCTAGGGAGTTCTAAAAGCTTATGAAATAAATATATTACAATTGGGGTATCCAAACCAGCCACAATCTAACACTGGGAACACCTTTTAGGCCTAGATGGCAAGGATGGAACATGGAATCATTGCAAGTACTTTCGTACGATAGTAGAAGAAAGAGGAGGAGGGATATTCACTGAGTCTCATAGACTTATGAGCAGAGACTCATATCTGGTTGTGGGTGAGTTATTTTGGTAAGTTTTTGTGTATGGTTTGCTAACTATGCAAGGCTTCTTATCTACCTTCTATGCAATTATTTCAAGGGAAGAAGCTTTATTAAAGAGGGATGTTCATAAACTCTTGTGCTAGTGGTTGTAAGCAAAGTTTTTATCTCTCACATACATCACAGTAGAGACTTAAAAGCTATATATGAGGGACCTCACAAGTATTATATTCATCCAAAGCTAGAGAGAGAGATCTTCATGAGCTCTGTACTATGAGCATTGTACAGGTTGATATGCATTCTATTGGGCATGCGAGAGCTACTCCTATGCTACAAAATGGTCGATTTTCTTAGCCAATGGCTCTCTGTTGGGCGGGGGGGGGGGGTTGATTCAAGAGGATGGGAGAGGTATCCAACTAGATTGAGAAGTTGGACAAAGACAAATTTCAACCTTGGAAGTTTAGGATGACAAACTTCATCATGAGCAAGGACCTAGGAGACATAATCAATGGAGGAGATGTCAAACCAATTGCTGCGGATCCAACTAACCCTACCGATCAAGAAAGGAGAGCAACTAGAGAATGGGAGGTAAGAAATAGAAGGGTTATGTTTATGATATCTCAGCATGTAAGCAACACAATGATAGGTCACATTCAAAGCATGGAGATCACCAAGGAAATGTGGGAATATTTGGAGAAGATGTTCACCACAAACACAAAGGCAAAGAAGGTACAACTAAAAAATGAGCTCAACAACTTGAAGAAAGGAGGTAACCAATCCATACATGATTACATAATTAAAGCCAAAGGTATTATAGATTCATTGGCAGCCATAGGACATTCAATTGATGATGATGACATGTTGCATTTGTACTTAATGGTCTTAAAGATGATGACAAGTGGAGGAACTTCATATCCTCGTTGTATGCTAGGGAGAAAATGCCTAATTTTGATCAATTGAACACTTTAATGGTTAATGAAGAAATATTGCAAGGTGGAAGCAAGGGCAAAGGTGCCCAAGGTCAAATGCTATATGCAGGTAGAGGAAGAGGCAAAGCATCAAGAGGTAGAGGAAGAGGAAGGCAAAACCAAAGCAAGCAAAGTGACAACAAAGAGGACTCAAATGAAGGATCATCTTCAAATGGAAGAGGTAGAGGCAGAAACAATAGAGGAGGAGGAAGAGGATCGAGGCAATGGATGCTTCATTTGTGGGAAGCTAGGCCATTGGGAAAATGAATGCTACCAAAGGAGGAACAATGCTCAAGGTAACTATGCTTCAAATGAGTCTAGTGATCAAGTTCTTGCCATGAGTCATGCATATGGAGATAGTAAACATGAGAAAGATGATACTTGGTACATAGATAGTGGATGTAGCAATCATATGTCTTGTAGGGAGGACATGTTTTGCAATTTAGAGGCTCCAAAGCAAAGAGGATGTGTAGAGACAGGTGACAACACCGAGCATGAGATCAAACACATTGGTGATGTCAAGTTTCAGGATGGCAAGAAGAGCAAGTCACTATCTGAGGTATTATATGTCCCTAGCACCTTTACTGTTGTATAATTAAATGGGTCTAAGGTTTAGAACCCTTGGGTTTCTAGGTGTGAAACCCTTGGAATTGATGGTTTATTTACCCCTTTTCGATGGGTCTTGAACCTTAGGGATAATTTGCTAAGGTTGAGTACCTTAGGCTTAATTAGGAGTTTCTCCTAGCCACTTGATTTGTATGCGAGAGATTGGAGAGTCTTCTTTTAGAAGCCATGCGATTTCCTAAGCTTTGAAACCATGTGACCACCTTAGGGACCCATGTGATGGAAGGTACGCATGTCCCCTTGACAAGGACTTACCCCCTTGGTTTTGGAGCTACATATTTGAGGGGTTGGTTGGGTGGAAAGTGCATCTCTCTCCCCATAGTTGTCTTCCTAGTTAGTTTGTTTTCTTGTGTGTGGAACCTATGGAGCTCTCACACAATAGTGGTATCAGAGCCAAGTAAATTTTGGAGCCATGTTTGGATTTCATTTAGATCATATGAAGATTGCGGGTCTAGTTTCTTGATTTGTGTGTAGTCACAAAGGCGCTCAAGGTTTAGAGTCGTTCCCTCACGGAGAATGTTGTATAATCACATGGGTCTAAGGGGTAGAACCCTTGAGTTTCTAGGTGTGAAACCCTTGGGTTTTATGGTTTATTTAACCCTTTTAGATGGGTCTTGAACCTTAGGTCTAATTCTCTAAGGTTCAGTACCTTAGGATTAATTGGAGGTTTCTCCTAGCCACTTGATTTGTATGTGAGAGCTTGGAGAGTCTTCTTTTAGAATCCATGTGATTTCCTTATCTTGGAAACCATGTGAACACCTTAGTGACCAATGTAATGGAAGGTACACATGTCCCCTTGAGAAGGACTTACCCCCTTGGTTTTGGAGCTATATATTGGAGGGGTTGGCTGGGTGGAAGGTGCATCTCTCTCCCCATAGTGGTTTTCCTAGTTAACTAGTTGTCCTATGTGTGGAGGATATGGAGCTCTCACATAAAGTACCAAGAACTTGTATCTTATGCCTTAAAAAATCCAAATAAGGTATTGCAAGGTAAAAGATATAGATAAAGTTGAAGTACTTCCTTGTATTCTAGTGCTTCATACATCCTCCAACTATATGTTCTCAAGGATTGAGAGTTCTCAAAAAACCTCAACACAAGATAATCCTTCCATACACCATAAGGATTGGATGAGCTATAAAGCATAATCCTAAAGGTATCTTGATGCTTCATGGGGATAACATAACATACATTATGAATTCCAATAATATATTACTAAGGAAAATGGTTTCTTGTATGAAGCACAATAGGTGTATATATGTGTGTGTGTGTATGTGTATATATATTTACTCTGATAAAAAACCTTAAAATTGATCCTATTTTTATATATTTAATTATATATACTTAATTAATTTATTTAAAACACTAGCTTTTTTCATATTTATTTATCTATATAATTATCCTATTTTATATATATATTTATTTATATATTCAGATTTTTTTCTTAATTTTTTCTATATTTTTTCATGAATTATATGTATGTAAAAACCCTAAAACCCTAATCCTAAAGATCTAGACCTAAAATATGTATATTTGTGTATCCATGTGTATATACATTTATATAGGTATTATATATGTATGTGTATGTGTGTATATATGTTATGCATGTGTAAAAACCTAAAACCCTAAAACCCTAATCGAAAAGACCTAGACCTACAACATGCATATATGTGTATGCATGTGTATATATATGTTTATGTATATATGTGTATATATATGTGTGTGTGTATAGTGTATGTGTATGTATGTGTAAATAGCCTAAAAACCCTAATCCTATTTTTATATATTTGATGTAAAAAAAACTTTAAAATGGTAATTTTATATATTTAATTAAAACACTAGCTATGGTGCAACACATCCTGGGGGGGAGGAGGGTCGAAATAAAGTACATAAAATTGTTCTGCTTACTCCTATATACCAAAATGAATCGAGGCAAACCCCAAATTCACCATCAAATGGAAGTGCAACTATAAGCTCATGATAGTCAACCACAAGACTATATAGCATATGAGCTCCACTATGCATAGTATCGACTCAATACTATGACATCCCCACTAACATCATCATTGCCCAATAGTGGGTATAGAACTACGAATGAATACATGCTCACACATGCAACCCACAACACACACAGCCACACCACGAGCATGAACTCACAAGAAGCTCTGCGAACTGAGTTTCTATCACTTTCGGAAGTGACGGGCATGCTTACTCATGCTTAATGAGCAGTCTGCACCAACACTCTCGCCACACTATGTCAATGGACAATGCAAATGTTGACTTGAGTATGCATGTGGCAGAGGAATGCCACCGTGCTTACATATGTTCAACATTTTATTGATTCTAGTAGATTTTCTTTTTGATCTATTTTCACAACAAGGACACATAACATTAATCTGAATTGTCCCCACCACAACTTTTCATATGCACCCATAGTCTAAGTATGAGTGCACTTGTCGAGGGGCTATGACCCAAGTGGTTTATGCCATGAACTGGTTGGGATGATGTACCGAGTTCAAGTCCTGAATGGCTCAACATATCAAATTGAATCGACGTTGAGCGTTGCCCACCCCTTCATAGTGGGTAATTTCAAAATTTCGTGTACTCTCTATAAGAAAAAAAGTATGAGTGCACAAACGGGTAAACGTATTTGTGTAGTCCTATCAGATTTTTTTGTGATGGACGAATGACGACATAGACTACTTGGAATATAATCGAAGTTGAACATGTTGAAGATTTGGAGCTTCGTCCATGTGCTATCCTATGCATAATTGACCACATTTTGATTTTCTAATGTGTGTGGTTTGCAAGAAGACAACTAACTTGTAAGTGTGATGGCAGTGGAGACCTTCTCTCACCATCCATGGGTTCCCTGTCTTCTCCGCAGCTCTCGGCCATCATCTCTATGGCTGCAGTTTAATCTGGCCAAATGCAACCACCATCCCGCTCCCTATATTCTCACTGTCCACGCAAGGCGAATAAAACACGTGGTTTGTTCTGGTTGGCGCTGGACTGACGAGGATAGTGAGAGCGATCACGATGGCGATGGTATCAGCAGGAACTCTGACGATGCTAGCAGCTTCGCTCATGGGGTTTTCCTTTTCAACAAGGGAGAGTACTATCAATGTCATGACGTGCTGGAGCGCATTTGGATGAACTCTGCTGAGCCAAGGCGCAGTGTATTGCACGCAATTCTGCAATGCTCAGTAGGCCTTTACCACCTTCTCAATCAGGTGCCTATTCTCGTCACATTGATGTCTTTCATTATGCATTCCTGTTAGTCAGAGAAACAAGTTTATCACCTGCGCGTATATACATGTGTATGTGTCTATTTCTAGATACACATATACATACATACACACACATAGGGGGGGCACATGCATATGTTTTTGGGTGACCGGATTGCACTTTTTGGGTGACCGAACGGACCATTAGGGGCACATGTGCAAAAGATATATTGAACTCGGGTCACCCTATTTACAGGCACATGCATCTTGTCACCCAAGGTCCGATGACTTGAAAATAGAAGCACATAATAATTATTGAATTTTTAATGATAATTCTCAACCCATGGTATTGCATTCTGATATTTTCCATTGTGATTATAAAGCTCACATTCACTTGGTAGAGTTAAATGCATACGTATTATGTTCATGGGTAAAAGTGTTCAAGGTTTATATAATCCTAGCTATATATAATTGAAATGATCATCGAATTGCATTGCTAAAAGAAGGAGAAATTGAGAAGAGTACTCGCATCCCTCCATTCTCTCAGAGTGTAATACAGGCATATATATTAATTTTCAAGTTTAAGTTTATTTTCTTATTATCAATGTTGAATTCCGATTTTCTTCGAAAGCATAATACTTAAGTTTAAATTCTCTTTAACCGCCACTGATTCATCGGAAAATTCAAAGAGTTTGTTTTCTTTGGACATTTGAATCAATAAAATTTAAGCCTAGCACCATAATTATGAAGAACTGAGTGAGATAAACTCCGTGACATGAACTCATCTTTTTTCGCGTGTGTGTGTGTCATTCAATTTGATATAAAGTCAGCTGCTCAACATGAACCTTTGGGCGACCGAACGTAAAAAAACAGCCGGGTGAGAGTTCGTTCGGGTCACCCTACTTCTCACCGGACAGATCAGCAATGCAACTTTCCACAATGGCAAAAACTTAGCTTTATGATCGGAGTTCGGGTCACAAGACCCTCATGTGCCCCTCGTAACAGTGCACATGTAGCTTGATCTATGCTATACATACAAGGGCATATATCTCATATAGTATAGGAATGCTAAGCCAATTCATATACTCTCTAAGAAGAGCACATATGGATGCAGCCAAGAGAGTACTCAAGTATCTCAAGGGCACAATCAATGAAGGTATATTCTATCCTTATTCATCAGATTTGGATCTCAAGCTATACTCAGATGTAGATTGGGCAGCATCCAAAGATGATAGGAGAAGTACTTCAAGATTATTAGCATTTGCAAGTTCTAAACTTGTGTCATGGAGTTGCCAGAAGCAACCAATAGTTGCATTGTCCTCAAATGAAGGTTGAAGCAGAATATAGAGGATTAACCATAACAACTCAAGAAGCTATACGACTAAAAGAATTGTATGCAAATTTGGGACTTTTGAGTTCCAAACCTCACATATTTGGAGATATATAAGTTCTATGCACCTAGAAACGATTCTCGTATACCATGCAAGAACTAAACACATAGAGTTTCATTATCATTTCATGAGGGAGAAGCTCATGGCAAAGGAGATTGATATTTCTTTTGGTCCAAGTGAGTAGCAGGTAGAAGATATGATGACTAAAGCTCTTGATGGAATCAAACTTTTAAGGTTCAAGTCTATGGCATGTATTCAAATCATCAAAGAATGAAGACTCAAGCATGCTTTAGCATGACGGGGAGCTGTTAGGAAACCAAGCTTACATCATGCTTGAAAGGACTTGTTCAAGACACAAATTTTTCATTAAGATGAGCTTTAAAGAAAGGGCATTCATTGAGGATCTTTATTTTGGTAAAAGTGTATGGTCACTTATGGCATCCTATGAAGATTCCTTATTCAATAAGTGCTTAGAATTTTACTCATGTCAAAAAGTAAATGGGAGAATCCAAAATCTACGAGTTCTCCGGGCAGAGGCTGGTTCTCACTCCACAGTGATCCAATCTTTACAAATGAGCACTCATTGGAAAGGTAATAGTGTTTGCTTCATGTGTCTAAATTTTATAGCATTTGGTTTAGTACATTGTGAGAAACATAATTTTCTTGGTCTCGGGGTCTATCTATGCACATCCCTAAAAAGTTGGGATTACCACTAATCAGAGTAAAGCTTATAATAAGCACATTGATTGGTGATAAATCCAACTCTTGTGCATATTAGCTACTCAACCCTTTATGCGACCTTCCTCCAAGAGAAATTTAGCTAATTGCAATTAGGCATTCAGTATGAATCAACCCAAAATAGCAAGTCTCTTTGTCTAGTCTATGTGCAAATTCATCTTTTTTGTGTCAATCATCTCTACTACATCAAGCTATTGTAAGTATTCACAAAGAAGTCTGTGAGATGTGTCTGTCTCCCCCCGGTCGGAGCCACTGTGGTGGGCTAGAGGAGGGAATCTCTGTGGATATTTATCTCTAGTAAGAATCGTCCTAAATTGACGTTGGTCTATGGAGGCCATGATCTCACGAAGGGTAGGGTGTCGTGTAAATAGAGCCTCATATCTGTGCCTGACATCATCATATGCCTCGCATCTACATACAAAATGCTCCTCATCCTCTCTCTCTAGCCCACATATCCGACAAATCCTCTCCTCTCTAGAAGTTTCTGCTTCACGAAGAGTCTCAATCTCTAGTTGGTGTGATGAAACCCTGAACTTCTTGATCACTACCTTTGAGCTATGGGGCATGTATGTGTCCATGTAGCGTGGTCTCTGGATGAACCCATATGCTAGAAAGTCCAAGAAGTGGTCACGGTAGTGTGGCAATTTGGATCCTAAGTCGGAAGAAAACCATGTCCGACTAGTGTAGGGCTTCCAGAGATCGCACAAGAGCTGTTCCTCTCACTATGTGAGAGGTGTATGTGGGGAGAATTTGGGTCATATTGGAAGAGAAGCAGTTTGTCCATGTCCAATCCATAGCTCTCAAACCATATCTTGACCTCGGAATACCAGGCTCTCTCATACCTTGACTTGGAAGTCAGTATAGTTGCCACAAATGCCCTGTGTGTGAGTCTCTCAATTGGAAGCTCCCTCATCCTCTGAATGAAACACATAGTCTAGAATAGTGGCTCTACCACCATAGGAGGAGAAGCTATCTCTGCCTTGATGATGTCATGTGGTAGTGACTGATTCCCATGGAATAGTCATGAAACCATGAGCACTTGTGGCCTGTGGGTCCGAGGGCCAAAGCCCAAATGATCGCTGCATACATCATAGATGGTGTGACTAGTGTGTCAAATAGCCATCCCTTCGTATGGGGCTCTTGGAAGTGTGCCCGATGATATCTCCACTCTAACATGGCCAAAGTTGCATATTCTCGTGTGAGCCTATGTATGGCTGCCTGTCTCATACTGAAGGGACTAGGTAGACTCGTGAATGTGAATCCTAAGTAGACATATGAAGTGACCACCTCTTTCTTCCCCTTGCTGCTCTGAAGTTTGTTGCATTCCTCACCATAAGAGAGGTGTGGAAGATCATGACCTTGGTCTTACCCAGGTTTACTGTCAACCCCTTCTATGTACAAGACTCATCCAGAGCACCCAGATGGCGCTGTAACCCCTCCGTGGACTCTGAAATCAATACAATATCATCAGCGTATAGTAGATTGTGTACCGGTGTGCATACGAGGTCTCATCCATCTTTGCCCGCTCGTAAGATGTAGTCCTCAATCTCGTCTATACAGATATGAATAGAGTGGGAGATAGGGGGCAGCCTTGCTTAATACCACCTTTGCCAACAAAGGCCCTTGATTATCCCCTCGGACACCGAACTCTCTCGATCACCTGCTAATAATGTGTAGATAGCCCAAATCATCTCCAATGGCACAAGCTCTGAAGATGTTGGAAGAACCTCTCCCGTGGCAGAGTATTGAACACTTTGCGGAAATCCACAAAGTGGTAATATACTCCCTTCTTTGGCACCTTCGCCCTGATAATGAGGCTTTGCAGAATGAAGATGTGATCAGTAGTGGAGAAAGCCCGTCGGAACCCTGCTTGACCAGGTGCACATAACCCCTCTATCTCTGCGAATGAGCTTAGCTTTGCCTTGGTAACTTCCCCATAGAGCTTGGCCATGGTGTGACCAATCATGGTAGTCTTGTAGTTCCCTGGATCTAGGGTGTCCCCATATTTGTGGATGGGCGTAATTGTGTTCCCCGTCCACTCCTCTGGGAAGCCCTCCCCTGTAGCTTGGTTGAAAGCATATGCAATAAAAAGGGCTATAGTGGAGGCAATGTACATAAGGTGCTCACCCCGCAAACCAATGTGGTTGGTTGAATACCCATGTTGTAGTTGGTCAATGGCACTTCGGGCCATCTCTGCCATGAAGAAAGAGGAGCTAGTAGGGCGGGGTTCGGGTGGCTCGGGATGGGAGGCTCGCCTGATACCTCATATAATCTCTCGACATAGTCATGCCAAACCTTCAAGCCCCTAATAGGTGTGGTAGGCCGTGTTTCTCGTAGAGTGCGCCATGCTATGGCTCAGTCCATGCTCATAAATAGGCAGTATAGTATGTTGGGTGTGTGTAGAAGTGCGAGAGACACATGAGAACCACACACAAGGAGCACAAACGCAGCAAGATACACGGAGAAGATATGGCTAGAATAGCTCTCTCTATTGACAATGAACTGAACTGAAGTAAGAGCTGAATAATATCCCTAAGTACAGAGTACGACCACATATGAGTAAATCATGTATGTGGTAACATGGGAAAAAACCTCTAGTCAGCACTAGAGTAAAAAGCGCCCGTGTACAGGGAAAAGGTTCACATCAAAGCTACTCGAGGAAGACATAAGTGTCACAAACCTCCCTGGAGCGGATGATGTGAACACATACAGGGAGTGACAGATCAGATTCCACAGCCCCACAAGATAATAAGCCTAAAGCTTTGCGAAAAGCTTCAAACTTTTCCTGTGGAAGAGCTTTGGTGAATATGTCTACCACATTATCTTGTGTAGGCACATATACCAAATCGATATCTCCTGCATGAAGGAGCTCTCTCACATAGTGATAATGCACCTCAATATGTTTGGTCCGTGCATGAAACACTCGGTTTCGTGCAACAGCCAAAGCACTCTGACTATCAGTGAGAATATGCATAGCAGCATCAATCTCCATGCAAAGATCCATCAATAGGCATCTCAGCCATATACACTCCACTGTAGCTGTGAAAACTTCCTTGTACTCAGCTTCACAACTCGATGTCGCCACTGTAGGTTACTTCTTACTCAACCAAGATATGCATGAGTCTCCAAGGAAAAAGCAATTATCACTGGTGGACACGCGAGTATCATGACAACCAGCCCAGTGCCTATCTGTAAAAGCACGCAAGCATGGCTGAATATTTCTGCCATAAAAGAGACCTAAGCTCAAAGTGCCTATGAGATATCTAAACACACGTTTCACCGCTTACCAATCCTTAGTACTAGGGCTATGCATGAATCGACTCAATTGGGAAATTGCATACTGTATATCCGGCTTTGTGTTGCATGCATATATAAGACATCTCACAACTTGACGAGAAAGAGAAGTCTCAAATGCATCACTGGAATCCTCAACTGAGAACCTGAATCCTGTCTCAACTGGTGTGCAAACTGGCTTGCAATCCTCAAAGTCAAAACGCTGAAGTAGTTTTTCAACATACTTTGCTTGATGCATAACAATTCCCTCATCAACGGATACGAACTGGATGTCAAGATAGTAGCTCAAAAGACCAAGATAAGTGACATCAAAAGTATGTTGCAAATCAGCCATAAGAATGTCAAGTTTTGCATCACATGCCCATTCAAGAGTATGTCATCGACATAAAGAATAAGCTCTGTAAGATCAGCCCCATCTTTGCGTACATAGAGTGTGCTTTCAATTGGACTACATGTGAAGCCAAGAGCAATCAAGTCCTTATGGATTTTGTCATACCATGCACGTGGAGCTTGCTTGAGACCATACAAGGCTTTATGCAAGCGACAAATCATATGCACTTGCCCTTTCATAGCAAATCCAAGAGGTTGCTTCACATAGACCTCTTCTTGCAATTCACCATCCAAGAAGGCTGTTTTTATGTCCAATTGATGCACTTTCCAACCTGGATGGGTAGCCAATGCAACCACGGTACGAATGGTAGTCATGCGTGAAGTAGGTGCAAAAGTTTCCTCATAGTCAATGCCATATTGTTGCGCATATCGTTTGGCAACCAATCTAGCTTTGTAGCGATCAATGCTACCATCAGATTTTCTCTTAATCTTATAAACCCACTTTGTACCAATGGCATTCTTTCCTTTTGGCAATTCACATAACTCTGAAGTACCATTCCTATGTATGGAATCCGTTTCCGATTGCATAGCACTCATCCATTGTGGATCGTCACATGCATCTTTAAAAGAAAGTGGCTCTTCATTACATGCTGTTGCAATAAGAGAATAATCCACAAAATTACTTGATGCATGGTGAGAGCTTGATTTTGTTCTACCAAGTAAAGGTGCACTCAATTTGCTGTCCTGCAAAGTTTGTTTCAGCCACTTTGCCATAGTTTGTGCACTCTTGATAGACATGTGTTCATTATGCAATACATCATGAACATGTACATCATGCGTGGGCTGAATTTCATGCTCATTTTCAGCCATATTTTGACGCAAATGTTCAGCCATATGTGGCTGGAAATTTCTAGAAGTTTTGATAATTTTTGGCTGAAAATTTTCAGCCATGTTTGGCTGGAAATTCTCTTTCAGCCCTATTTGGCTGGAATTTTTTAGCCCTTTGAGCCTCAGTTCGCTGGTGTACATGGCCATAGTCAAGCGCACCATTTTGGAACAAAGGCACGAGTGTATCGAACACATCTTGTGAGCACTGTTGGCTGTTTTTTGCATTCAAATAGAGGAAAAACTGAATTTTCAGCAAATACCACATCTCGACTCACAATAATTGTGTTTGTCAATGGATGGTACAATCGATATCCCTTACTTTCAGCACTATAACCAACAAATATACATTTCTTTGCCAAGTTTGTGACGTTGTTGTGATGGAACGAGAGCATATGCCAAACAACCAAGCAAGTGCTTATGACTAACCATGGGCATATGTCCATTCCAAGCCTCATAAGGAGAGATGACTCTCAATGCTTTTGTAGGGCAACGATTCAACACATAATTTGCACACATGACCGCTTCCATCCAAAACTTATCAGGAAGATGTTTTCCTTTAACCATGTTGGAAATGAGGTAGGCCCATAGCTCATATCACATATCCACGGCTCCATAGGTCCAGCATCTATAACATAGAATCTAGCAATCTTCCAATATTCACAAAACATGAACGTACCACACTTAATCATACAAATGATGAGACAAAGATAGAGAGAGACTAGACAACATGTGTAAAGTGTTACGTAAGCCAAAGCTTACTCACACTATAATATATACCAATGTTCAATGTACAATGTGGGAGCAAAACTCTCAACCACTCTATGTGATGAGAAATAGATGGATGAGTGGAATGTACAAATGTAACAAACATATTCAGATGTATGGACAAAAATCTGAATATACATGAGATGTGTGACCTAATAGGTTGTAGAAGAGTACTAATGAGTGACAGAAAGAGGAAGGATCAGTGTAAAACTGATAATCAGCAAACCCTCATCTGAACTTAGGCTATGGAAGACCCTACGTTAGATATGTGTGTGAAAAGATCACATACTTATAAAGTAGCAAAGAATGCTAACAAGTTTGCTGCCGGAAATCCTCAAACTCATATGAACATATCTTCTCTAAAACCTCATCCAAATATGCATAAAGCATATACGTACTGATTCTCTTGTACCTATGCCGAATAGGACTCCTGATATGGATGCCATTGCCTCCATAAACTCGAAGTAGTACCTGTGTGCATAAAGAGAATATGTACCTGAATCCTTAACATAAGATGCAAATCTTATTTTAACCACCATCCAATGTCTTTGAAGTAACCTGAAATCTTCATGTAGAAGACAATCTTCAAATACACCATGTAGATGGCCAATCCTCACCACAAAGCTGCTAATGACCAAGTCCTCTCCATGAGCAAGAGACAACCTCTTCTCCATGAGCAAGAGTGTGAGCACACTCTTCTTCTCCAAGAAGAACTCCATAGCCGCTCCTCAACATGCTTCAAGTTAGCACCATGGCTGCCCCATGTGCGAGAAGAAACACCACCTCTATTGAGGTCCAAGCTCTCCAAAGCTTGTGTTGAACACTAGATGAAGGATACTTACAAGTGACCCAAGCACTTCTTATATAGTCTTTGTGTTCCTTGAAAAGCTCATAATAAAGCAAAACGATCGCTCTCATGTAAAGCAAATAATCGCTTATCATATTTGGGAAAAAACTGCCGTCGTTCCGTGATCGCGATCTGTCCGTCCGCTGTCCATAGCTTTTATTGCAAAGGCACAAATTAAAAGATAACTTCTGCGAATGCGCTGAGCGGGGATTGAACCTGCGCCGACAGTTTAAGAGACGAAGCTTTTTCCACTGCGCTAGGCGCTTTTATGTTGTAGAGACTCTATAAGAGAAACCTACAGATGCTGGAAGCTGTGGAACATTTTGTCCAACAAGTCTACACATGTTGTTCTTATTGAGCAAGATTGATCAACTTGAACCAATGGGACATTGTTTCCAACAAACCATACATCGTGCCATTTCAAGAAGTGTTCTATCTTTACGCTTGGCAACACCATTTTGCTTAGGTGTATATGACACCGTACATTGGTGTGAAATACCGCTTTCATGAAGAAAAGCATTAAGCTCATGTGACATGTATTCACCACCACGATCCGTGCATAGAGTCAAAAGCTTTTGTGAAGAAAAATTCTCAGCCATAGATAAAAATGCTTCGAAGCAAGAAAATACCTCATTCTTTGCTTTCATAGGATACATCCATGTATGACGAGTAGCATCATCAATGAAGGTAACAAAATATACATGCTTCCCAATAGATGGAGTCTTGACGGGACCACATACATCACTATGAACAAGCTGCAATTTTCTTGTAGTGTGTGTATGACTATCTTTTGGAAAAGAAGCAGGATGTATTTTTCCAAGAATGCAACCTTCACATGCATGTTTCTCAGTGGACTCAAGTGTAGGCAAACCAATAACCATGTCCTTCTTTTGCAAGTAAAACAAACTATTGAAGTTCCAAGTGACCAAAACGAGCATGCCAAAGTGCCATTTCAGCCATGGAAGAAGTATGAGCAACCAAGGCATTCGAGGCAGCCCTCTTGTATGTATCCATGCGATACAAACCATCACATAATGTACCGGACATCACGATAACATCACCATTGCTGAAATCATGAACCATACACTTATCATCAACAAAGTGTACATGAAGTCAAGCTTTGGCAATCAACGGAACTGAAATTAGGTTGTTCTTGATATCGGGCACATACAATGCATTTTTCAAGAGAATCACACCTCCATTTGCAGTCGTAAGTTCAGTTTCTCCTTCTCCAATGATAGGAAAATAAGAGGCATTGTTTGCACACACCACATGTCCTCCGTTGGGTGCATCTTTCAAAGAGGCAAAAAATCTTCTGCATGATGTTATGTGCTTTGAAGCACCACTATCAAAGAACCAATCTGAAACAACCTCACTCACAACCATATATTTAGAATGCAAAGAAGCATCATAATGACATGTAACAACACATTCCAAAAATCTTGAGCCATGTTAGCTTCATCATTCTTTGCATTTGCTGAATTTTCAGCAATAGACATGCCGGATTCCTTCTTCTTTTCATTGCGTTTAGCAAGCTTTCTACATTCATCAATAGTATGACCAACCTTTCGGCAATATTTGCATCTCTTCTTTTGCAAATCGACATCATTAGAGGAATGAGTGGAAGAGGAAGCTTGAGGCTTTGGTTTTGATGAACCCAAAGCTGAACCATACTTGCTTTTCCCCTTTTGTGAGATAGCAAATGCTTGCGTTCCCTCAATCCAACCACTCCTATTCACTCTAGATTGCTCTTCTTGCAAAATAAGAGACAGAACCTCATCAAATGCATACATATTAGGAGTTCCTTTTGCAACCAAATGGAGTGTAGTAGCAAAGCTTTGAAAAGACTTTGGTAATCCTTTCAACAATGTAGAAATGAGTGATGCATCCGGAATAATCTCATCTATGTTTGCCAATTGCTCTTTCAAGTCCTTGATGCTTGTCACATACACATCCACTGACTCATTTTCAGTCATACATACATCCTCAAGTTGCTTCCTCAAGTATGCAACACGTGCTTCATTACGCACGGCATACAAAGAAGCAAGAGTGTCCCATGCCTGTCGTGATGTAGAACATGACCGAATGTGTGGAACTATATGATGCTTCACAGAAAGCACAATCAAAACTTGAGCTTGAGCATCTTTTCCATCCCATCTAAGCTGCACATGTGTAGGTGGAGAAGGAGAAACCACTCTACTTGAAGAAGAAGCTCCATCTGTGAGAGTAGATTCTGAAGTAGAAGAACCTACCGGTCTTGGATCTAGATGGGCCACTATGTTCCAAAGTTGTTTTGCAACAAAAACATGCTTTGTCATGTAAGACCACATTGGATGGTTGGTCCCATCAAGCTTATCTTCAGCTTGAAGCATGCCAAACGAGTCATTGCTTCTCGCCATTTCACAAAAGAACAAGAATGTGACAAAATCTTCACTTCGACGAAAGTTGAAATGAATGCTGAAATTTCAGCTCACAAACCGTCACTCTGATGGCAATTCTGATTGCACGAATGGCTTCAAAATGGGGGTAAAACCCTATGATGCCTGGTGAAAATGTTTTTTGGCTACAAAAATTTATTATTCTATGCTCCGAAGTCGATTTGCACTATTAAAAGTGCGCGCATGCCGCGATGCGAAGAACTGAAACTTGAGAAGGAGCTGAAACATGCTCTATTACCACTGTTGGGTGTGTGTAGAAGTGCGACAGGCACGAGAAGCACACAAGGAGCACGAACGTAGCAAGATACACGGAAAAGCCAATGGCTGGAATAGCTCTCTCTATTGACAATGAATTGAACTGAAGTAAGAGCTGAATAATATCCCTAAGTACAAAGTACCAACACATTATGAGTAAATCATGTATGTGGTAACAAGAGAAAAAAACCTCTAGTGAGCACTACGAGTAAAAAGTGCCCATGTATAGGGAAAAGGTTCACATCAAAGCTACTTGAGGAACACATAAGTGTAACATAATATAGCTGAAGCTCCTATGCCTCCTCAAAGTCTCGCCACTTTCAGCGTGTAAGGGTCTTCACACGTCTCCTTGCCTCAATCTTTGTGATCGTCCCAAGGGGAGGCATGTGACCAAAGTGAGTGGTGTGTGGAAAGGAATTGATGGCGGATGTTTGAAGAATGGATGCTATGTGTGAGGTGAGTATAGGTAGTGTCAGAACTCTGCTCGTAGGTTTGAGTATGCTGGGCATCTGATAACCAAGTGCTCCTCACTCTCTATCTCTGTATGACATACTCTCTATCTCTGTATGGCATACTGGGCACCACATCTCCTCTCAAGGGACTCCTTTGGCTCGACCTCTCTCGATCTCGATATGATGTGATGAAACTCGAAGCTTCCCAATGAAGACTCGAAGGTGATATGGTAGGTAGTGTGGAGTCTCAATGAATCCTTGGTCTGAGATTTGTAAAAAATGATCACAGTAATGGAGCATTTTCTGTGGCAATGCATCCCTCGGGCTGATCCATGTCCATTGTATGTATGTATGCTCCTGACGAATGATCCTATTCCTCTCCTGGTGGGAGAGCGAATAGGTGGGGGCTTGGGAGTCGTACTGTACTGGTGGTAGTCTGTCTATGTCAAATCCATGGTGGGCCAGCCACTCCTGTGTCTGGGTGTACCATGAGGAGGTATCTCCCGCTAGTGCCATGTCGCGTGATGCCTAGAAAGCTCTGTAAGTGATGTGCTCTATGCCCATGCGCTAGATCCTGTGTAATAGACATACTATATGGAAGAGTGCTTCTACTAACATCAGTGGTGCAGTAAGCTCTTCCTTGATGATATCATGGGGTACCAAAAATTTGCTACGGATGAGTTAGGCAATCATGAGAATTTGTGGCCTCTCCAATGCTGTCCATGTTGATGCGGCTAATCCCGGTCCCATATGGCTGCTCCATACATGTGTGTTGGGGTAACCAAAGTGTCAAAGAGCCACCCCTTTGTGTGGGATTCTTGAAAATATGCCTGGTGGCAGTGCCTCTCCATCAAAGCTAGTGCTGTGCATCCTCATGTGATGCGATCACAGGCTTCTTGAGACGTGGAGAAAACCCTAGAGGTTGTTGTGAATGTCACTCCCAAGTAGACATATGATCTGACTACCTCAATGGGTCCGCTTGCTGCCATGAAAGAACTGTGATGTATGGAAGATCAAAACCTTGGTTTTACCAAGGTTCACTGATAGCCCTCTCTGCGTGTAGAAATCGTCTAGGCCGTGTAGGTGATGCTGTAGACCCTCTGTAGACTCTGAAACAAGCACAATATCATAAGCATATAAATGAATGTGGACAGTGGTCCCTTGTACCTCAGTGACCTCCTCTCCATGCTGCCGTATGAAGTCCACTATCTCTCAATGTATAGACCAAAGAGGGTGGGTGAGAGAGGGCATCCTTCTCCCCCATGGTGCTATCAAGTGAATCGGATTGGTCGCTTGGGCATCTGACTCTACTTGATACTCTCATATTAAGGTGTAGATCCCCCACTAGAGCCCCTATATCGAGTAGATGTATGAAGAGCCGCTCCCTGGGAACTGTGTCGGGGGGAGGGGGGGAGAGAGAGAGAGAGAGAGAGAGAGAGAGAGAGAGAGAGAGAGAGAGAGAGAGAGAGAGAGAGAGAGAGAGAGAGAGAGAGAGAGAGAGAGAGAGAGAGAGAGAGAGAGAGAGAGAGAGAGAGGGAGGGAGGGATGGAGGGAGGGAGGGAGGGAGGAGGGAGGGAGAGGGGGGGGAGAGAGAGAGAGAGAGAGAGAGAGAGAGAGAGAGAGAGAGAGAGAGAGAGAGAGAGAGAGAGAGAGAGAGAGAGAGAGAGAGAGAGAGAGAGAGAGAGAGAGAGAGAGAGAGAGAGAGAGAGAGAGAGAGAGGGAGGGAGAGAGAGAGAGAGAGAGGGAGGGAGGGAGGGAGGAGGGAGGGAGGGAGAGGGGGGGGGGGAGAGAGAGAGAGAGAGAGAGAGAGAGAGAGAGAGAGAGAGAGAGAGAGAGAGAGAGAGAGAGAGAGAGAGAGAGAGAGAGAGAGAGAGAGAGAGAGAGAGAGAGAGAAAGAAAGACTTTTTAACGTCTATTAGAGGCCAAAATCGGCCTATGAGACAAAACATATACATCAGTATGATCGAATCCACTGTCATTCCAAAAGGAAAATAAAGTGTGAGTACAAAAAACGGGTATAAAAGGGAGTTGATAATAACTAGCATCAAGGGTGTGGGGTGCTCTAGGTATGCACTCTATATGCTCAATGGGTGAGATACAAATATGAGATGCATAGGGAGGGGAGGCTCGATGGTATCACAACCCTCTAAATGCCTGGAGTGGGTGTAGGATATAATGCATCGGTGGGCAAGGCATCATGGCGATCCTCAAAATGCTGTGAACGTCCAAATCGACAAGGGTGCGCGGCTGACGTCTCCGTATCTCCATGTCATGGCGTGCGTGAATCGCCTGAATCTCTCTCTGGTGTGGATGGGCTCTCCGGAGTGGGGGTCTCGGTCGTTGACGCTGTCGTCTAAGCTCCTCTGCTATGTGTAATGTGACACTCCGCATGGAGCTAGGTCCTCGAGTGGCTGTGGGTCTGAAAAAATCTGTAATATAAGTCTGAGGGGGGGAGGGCAGGTGTATCTCCATCTGCTGCTGGAGAAGTGATGCACGGCGGTGCTGGAGCTCTACTAGGAAACGACCTAGAGGGCGCTGGTCCTCTGTCCCCAATAAAGCCGTGATCTTTCTGGGCACCTTGAAGAGTTGTGGGTAGCGGTCTCTGATGTCCTCATATGCATGGCATCTACATGTGTAGTGCTCGTCGTCCTCCACCTCCTCTCGGCATATCCTGCATAATCTCTCGTCCCTCGGGGTATGTGTCGCTCGCCCAACCTCAATCTCGAGTTGGTGTGATGATACTCTGAGTTGCCCAATGGCCACTCTCTCAGCTGGTGCCATGTATGTATCCATGTATCGTGGTCTCTGAATGAAACTATCCGCTGTCAGAGTCAGGAAGTGCTCTCTGTAGTGTTTCCTCTTTGTGGGAAGAGGCTCCCGTGGTGCCATCCATGTCTCCCTGACATGTATCTGTAGTAGGTCCTGACGGATGATCCTATTCCTCTCCGAACGAGAGAGGGTAATGTGGGGGGAAGAGAGGTCATACTGAAAAGGGGGGAGATCGGTAATGCTCATGCCATGGTCTGCTAACCATCGGTAGGTCTGTGCATATCATACTCTCTCATGCCTGTCTCTGCCAAATGTCTAGAGCTCTCAAATGCAAGCCTGGTGAGTTGGCTGGTGGGGAGCTCTCTGACTCTCAGAATAAAGGTCACCAACTGGAAGAGTGCCTCCACTAGCATTAGTGGTGTGCCAAGCTCAGCTCGTATAATGTGATGTGGAACGGAGGGCTTGCTTCGAAGCAAGCATGAGATCATGGTGACCTCGGGCCTCTCAATCCGCATCCACATCGCCTCCGTGATCCCTGCTGCCCATACTGCTGCAGTGTACATCAATGCGGGTGTCACTAGAGTGTCAAAGAGCCACCCCTTAGTCCGGGGCTCTTGAAAATGTGTCTGAAAGCAACGTCTCTCCAATCTTGCAAGTGCCGCATAGCGTCGCATCAATCTCTCTCTCGTTGCCTATGCCATGGAGAATACCCCTGTGCTGCCCGAGAAGGTGACGCCTAGGTAGACGTAGGAGTCCACTACCTCTGTCTGTCCTCAAGCTGCAGTGAAAGAGGCGCGATGGCGTACTGTCTTGGAGGTATGGAAGATCATGACCTTGGTCTTGCCAAGGTTCACTGTGAGTCCTCTCTCCATGCAGAAGGTATCGAGCGCCTGTAAATGTGACTGCAACCCCTCCCGTGACTCTGAAAGCAAGACAATGTCATCAGCATATAATAGGATGTGTACTGGCGTACCTCCGAGGTCTCCTCCTAGCCCTCCTTCGCGCTTTATATACTCCGTGATCTCGTCGATGTAGAGACCGAAGAGAGTGGGTGAGAGAGGGCAACCTTGTTTCACACCAATGGTGCTAACAAGGTTGTCTCTGAGGAGAGAGAGAGAGAGAGAGAGAGAGAGAGAGAGAGAGAGAGAGAGAGAGAGAGAGAGAGAGAGAGAGAGAGAGAGAGAGAGAGAGAGAGAGAGAGAGAGAGAGAGAGAGAGAGAGAGAGAAAGAAAGTGTTTTTACGTCTATTAGGAGGCCGAACTCGGCCTATGAGACAAATCAATGTACATGGGTGTATCTTCTGTCAATCGGAAAAAGATAAAAGTGCTGAAAAAATAGCTGGCAAGGTTGATATAGATCTGTGTAGTATGCATGTAGAGATACCCATGAAAGTGGGAGGGGGGGATGGTGAATGGAGTGCTATATCTATAGCATATATGCAAAAGGGTAGTACAAGCATGATAATGCATCTGAACGACTAACTAGCTCGATCCTGTACTAGTAAGGGGGGTGTAAGATGTGGTACATGGGTGGAGGTGGAGTCAAGGCCCCCCTGATGGCTGCAGCGGGATCTTCCATCATCTGGGATCGTCTCTCCTCCATGGCGCGATGGTCATGAGCCTGAATGTCTGCAATCTTGTGTCTGTGAAGTCTGAGGGCCCGATATCCTATAGCACGGGGTCGTCTCCTAGCTCGAGAGGTCTGAGCTTGCTGAAGAGTCACCCCTCTCGATGTGTGAGCTATGGGGGGGAGGGCTGCTGCACATCGTGCAATGAAGAAGTCAGTGAGCTTACTCTGTCTCCCTCGGGTCTGAGCCGCCGCAGTAGGCTGGAGGAGAGAATCTCTGTGACTCTGAATCTCTAGTAAGAATCGCCCGAGCTGTCGCTGATCTCTAGAGCCCATGATCTCTCGGAGGGTGGGCTGCCCTGTAAACAGAGTCTCGTATCTGTCTCTAATGTTCATATGCGCTACATTTGCAAACAAAGTGCTCCTCATCCTCCATCTCTACTCATGCATATCCTGCATAGCCGCTCCTCTGTGGGAATGTCTGTGGCTCTGCCTATCTCAATCTCTAGTCGGTGTGATGAGACCCTCAACTGGCCAATAGCTACCCTCGAGCTATGAGGCATGTAGGTATCCATGTAGCGTGGTCTTGGATGAAACCATCTGCTAGTATGTCCAAGAACTGGTCTCGATAGTGCGATAGTCTCGATCCCATGTGTGGTGTATGCCATGTCTGACTAATGTAGAGCTGCCAAAGGTCCTGTCTGAGCACAAGGTTCCTCTCATGACGTGAGAGGTGGATGTGAGGTGAGTCTGGGTCATACTGAAAAGGCAGCAATCTGTCCATATCAAGTCCATGACTATCAAACCACGCTCTAACCTGAGTGTACCAAGCTCTCTCATATCCAGACTCTGATATCTGTATAGATGCCTCAAAAGCTCTGTGTGTGAGTCTTTCTGTAGGGAGCTCCCTCACCCTCTGAATAAAGGAGATAGTCTGGAATAGTGCATCTACTACCATGGGTGGTGCAGCTAGCTCTTTTCTGATAATGTCATGTGGCACTGACTCTTTTCTGATAATGTCATGTGGCACTGACTGTTTCTCGCGAAATAGTCGCGAGATCATACGTACTTGTGGCCTCTCGATCGCACTCCACTGGGTGACTGTAAGGCCCGGTGCCCAAACTGTCGAAGCATACATCATAGCTGGTCTCACTAGTGTGTCAAATAGCCACCCCTTTGTGCGGGGCTCCTGGAAGTGTGCCTGGTGACATCTCCGCTCTAACATGGCTAAGGCTGCATATCCTCGTGTGAGTCTATCGATGGCTGCTTGTCTCATGCTGAAGGGGCCTGGCAAGCTCGTGAATGTGACTCCGAGGTAGACATAGGAAGTGACCACCTCAATCTGTCCACTGCCAACTGTGAATCCTGCTCCATTCCTCACCGTGTGGGAGGTGTGGAAGATCATGACCTTGGTCTTGCCAAGGTTTACTATCAGGCCTCTCTGTGTGCAAAACTCATGGAGGGCATCTAGGTGGTGCTGTAACCCCTTGGGTGACTCTGAAATCAATACAATATCATCTGCATATAATAAAATGTGAACCTGTGTATCTGCAAGGTCTGCACCCTCCCCTCCAACTCGAAGAATGTAGTCCTCAATCTTGTCGATGTAGAGCCCGAAGAGAGTGGGAGAGAGTGGGCAGCCTTGTTTAACACCCACTGGGCTAGCAATGGCCTCTGATAGTCCCCTCAGGCATCGAACCCTCCCAATCACCCGCTCATAGAGTGTGTAGATGGCCCAAATCATCTCTGATGGTATCCCCAAGCTATGGAGTCTCCGAAAAAGCTTCTCCCGTGGCACAATATCGAAGGCTTTGTGGAAATCCATAAAGCAGCAATATAATCTCTTCTTCCGCATCTTTGCCCCGTCAATGAGGCAACGCAGAATGAAGATGTGATCAATAGTGGAGAAAGCCCGTTGGAACCCTGTTTGACCACATGCTCGTAGCCCTTCCATCTTTGCATATGAGCTGAGCTCTGTCTCGAGAACCACTCCATAAAGCTTGGCCATGGGGTGACCAATCATGATAGTCCTGTAGTTCCCTGGGTCCAAGGTATCCCCAGATTTGTGAATGGGTACAATGATGTTCTTCGTCCACTCCTTGGGAAGCCCTCCCCTATAGCTCGATTGAAGACATGTGCAATCAATGGAGCTATAGTGGGGGCAGTATATATGAGGTGCTCGCTCTGCAGTCCAGTGTGGTCAGTCGAACGCCCATGCTGTAGCCGCTCAATGGCCCTCTGGATCATCTTTGCTGTGAAGAAAGAGGAACGAGTAGGGCGTGGTCCAGGTGGTTGGGGGATGGGAGGCTGTCCAGGTATCTCATATAGTCTCTCAGCATACTCGTGCCAAATCTGTGGATCTCCAATAGGTGTGGTCGGTCGTGGCTCTCGTAGTGTGCGCCATGCAGCAGTGCAATCCCTGCTCATAAGTAAATGGTATAGCTCAAGCTCCTATGCCTCCTCGAAGGCCCGTCTCTTTCGGCGTGTGAGGGTCTTCATATGTCTTCTAGCATCAATCTCTGTGATCTCTCCCAATGCTCTCTGAGCTCGTAGTCGACGGTAGAGGCTCCTGCACTCATCATCATACCAAGGATTCTGCGGCATGGTCCCTGGGGGAGGTGTGTGACTAGAATGGGTGGTGTGCGGGAATGAACCAATGGAGGATGTTTGAAGGATGGATGCTATATGTGAGGTAAGTATAGGTAGTGGGGTGTCAGGATGAAGCAAAAGAAGGCTTTCCTCAACTCGGGCTGAGTATATGTGAGCAAGCTCGTGTGTGAAGTGGATGGTAGTGTGTGGGGGATGTGTCATGGGTGTGTGTGTGAATGTCCCCCTTGAGAAATAGTGCAAGGTATGCGTGATCTCCTCCAATGGGTATAAGTGGGATGGTGAAGGAACTGAATAGGTGGGTGGCCTCCCTGGGTCCCATGATATAATCTACGATACTCCCTCCTCCATCAGTAACTGAGTGCGGTATGCATGTCAATCTCCCTGACATAGGCCACTGTCTCGTCCCGTTATATAATGAGGCGATGCTTGGACCCGAGTCTGAGTAGGTGGGTACCGTAGAGTGTGCGTGTAGAATCAGCTGAAACTCGTGCCATAGATCCCTCCTCCAGAGTGGGTAATATGACTGGATCCCCTGGGTCAAAAGCCTCGCACTGATCGCTACCCATCCTGGCATTGAAGTCCCCCATGAGGAAGACTTCTCCTAGAGTAGAGTACTCAGTGATCTCCTCTGATAGACAAGTATAAGGTGAGCGTTCCTCCTGATCCATGACAGAGAATCGGGAGCCAGAGGGTGCAAAATAGCATAGTGCAATATAGATGGCCCTCTCCTGTGAGAGCTGTAATCGGATCCAAAGGTATTTGGCCTGTGAGTCTCGTGCGACGATGTGTATCCTGCTCTGAAGTCCATCTCTGAAGAGTATCGCTACTCCCCCTGATCCTCTCGTAGTGTGGTGGCGTATACAATCTCTGTGTATAGACTCCCACTGGAAGCCATGCACCCGAGGTAGGCTCCTATCGGGGCTCTCATGTGTCTCTGTCAACAAAATAATATCTCTATCTTTGCTCACCTCCTCAAGCCTCTCTGGATGTGTCCATAAATCGCCATTGCAGTTCCACACTGCAAGATGTATCTCCTCAACTGTCTCATATGCCGCGAATCCCTATAGTATGGCTTTGCCATCAATGATGACCCTACCATCTCTGTATGAAGCCTTTCTCCCCTCCCTACGAGCCTCGTGTACTCTTGGCATGCATGCACGACGATGTGCTACTTGCATGGGTGTGAGATCATCATCTAGGTAAATAGGCGGGCCTTCAAGCCCCCTCGAAACCACTCTCTTGCGAATGAAGGTGGATCTCAATGCTTCAGAGGGGAATTGCAAAATGAGAGCTCTCTTTTTTGAAGCTTCTTACATAGTGTCTTCCCATCCATCTCTGGGTTGGAGCCTTCGTTTTCTAATATACCCGTGACTCGTACATTCAGACGTCGAGCGCGTCGCATCCTCTCCTCCTCAATGGTGGTGTGTACAATGAGAGCTTCTTCTTTTTGTGCTTCTTCTTTTGCCTCTTTTTTGATGTTTTTTTTCACTACTTCAACCCATCCTTCTTTGGTTGCTTCGAGTTTGGTGTCAATGCTTGCAGTCAAGGCTTGAGTTAGCTCCATTCTAAGCGCTTCTCTTGTGTGTTCTCTAAGTTCACCTTCTTCCGGGCTGATGGAGGCTATTGATGCTTTGAGGGCCTCGATTTGTTCTTGCATGATCTTTTTTTCTTCTACCCAATCTTGCTGCCTCTTTAGCCATAGTTCTCT
Source organism: Ceratopteris richardii (assembly GCA_020310875.1). NCBI lineage: Eukaryota > Viridiplantae > Streptophyta > Polypodiopsida > Polypodiales > Pteridaceae > Ceratopteris > Ceratopteris richardii. Next base: position 222,006 of record MU260210.1, on the reverse strand, counting down.
TTCCTTCAGTGTCTCCATTTCTTGGTCTTCTTTCGTGTCTTTGATTTGCTCTTCTAAAGCTTTGATCTTCTCGAAGGCCCTTCTCATTTCTTGATTTAGTGCTCTGTCTGCCTCTTTCTTTACTTCTCTGATAGCTTTACAGATCATCTCTTCCACCTCTTTTCTTTCTAATCGAGCCATTTTCCTCCTATTTGTATGCGCTTGAGAAGTTAGGAAGGGAGGGAGGAAGACATTGTTCCCTCGTGCACCATAACAAAAGAAGGAGGATGGGTCTGATGCAGCAAAATTAGGAGAGATTTTTTAAAGTCTACTAGAAGGCACAACTCGACCTATGAGACAAAATCAATGTACATGGTTTGTGTCTCCGATCAAATGGAAAGACAAAGAGTGCTGAAAATAAAAACTGATACAAAACTAGTAGCATGGCCAAAGCTGCAGATCCCCGTGTGAGCCTTTCAGTGGCTGCCTATCTCATACTGAAGGGACCAAGTAGGCTCGTGGATGTCACCCCTAGGTAGACATATGAGGTGACCACTTCTATCTGTCCACCAGGCGGAGTGAACCGTGTTTCATTCCGCACCGTAGGAGAGGTGTGGAAGATCATGACCTTGGTCTTGTCATGGTTTACAATCAACCCCTTCTATATACAAATCTCATCCAAGGCACCCAAGTGGCGCTCTAGACCCTCGGTGGATTTTGAAATCAATACAATATCATCAGCGTATAATAAAATGTGTACATGTGTACCTCCTAGGTCTCCACCTTCACTGCCAGCTTGTAGGATGTAGTCCTCAATCTCGTTGATGTAGCGCCAAAATAGAGCGGGAGTGAGTGGGCAGCCTTGCTTAACACCAACTGTGCCAGGAATGGCTTCTAATAGCCCCCTCGTCCATCAAACCCTCCCAATCACTCGCTCATAGAGTATGTAGATGGCCCAAATCATCTCTGATGGTATCCCCAAGCTCTGGAGACGCCAAAAAAGCTTCTTCCGTGGCACAATATCGAAGGTTTTGCGGAAATCCACAAAGCAGCAATATAATCTCTTCTTCTTCACCTTTGCCTCGTCAATGAGGCAATGCGGAATGAAGATGTGATCAATAGTGGAGAAAGCTTGCCAGAAACTTGCCACATGCTCGTAGCCCCTCCATCTCAGCATATGAACTTAGCTTTGGCTTGAGAACCGCCTCGTAAAGCTTGGCCATGGTGTGGCCAACCATGTACAATGGTGTTCCTCGTCCACTCCCCCGGGAAGCCTTCCCCTATAGCCCGATTGAAGACATGTGCAATCAATGGAGCTATAGTGGAGGCAGTATATATGAGGTGCTCACTCTGCAGTCCTGTGGTCAATCGAATGCCCATGCTGTAGCCACGCAATGGCCCTCCGGATTATCTCTGCTATGAAGAAAGAGGAACAAGTAGGACAGGTCTGGGTGGCCGAGGAATGGGAGGCTATTGAGGTATCTCATATAGTCTCTCAGCATACTCATGCCGAATCTGTAGATCTCCAATAGGTATGGTCGATCGTGGCCCTCGTAGAGTGCGCCATGCAGAAACGCAATCCCTGCTCATAAGTAGGTGGTATAGCTCAAGCCCTTGTGCCTCCTCGAAGGCCTATCTCTTTCGAAGTGTGAGGGTCTTCATATTTCTTCTAGCCTCCATCTTTGTGATCTCTCTCAGTGCTCACTGAGCCCATAGTGGACGATAGAGACTCCTACACTCATCATCATACTAGGGATTTTGCGGCATGGTCCTAGGAGGAGGTTTGTGACCAGAATGGGTGGTGTGTGGGAATGAACTGATGCGGATGTGTGAAGGATGGATGCTATATGGGAGGTAAGTATAGGTAGTGAGGTGTCAGGATGAAGCGAAAGAAGATTTTCCTCAAACTCAAGCAAAGTATATGTGAGCAAGCTCGTGTGTGAAGTGGATGTTGGTGTGTGGGGGGCATGCCATGTGCGTGTGTGTGTGGATGTCTCCCTTGAGGGATAGTGCGAGATCTGCTCCAATGAGTATAGGTGGGATGGTGAAGGAACTGAGTATGTGGGTGGCTTCCCTGGGTCCCATGATATATCTACGATACTCCTTCCTCCATCTGTAACTGAGTGCAGTATGCATGTCAATCCCCTCAACGTAGGCCACTCTCTCATCCTGTTATAAGTAACGAGATGGTGTCTAGACCCGAGTCTGAGTAGGTGGGTATCATAGAGTGTGTGTGTGTGTGTAGAATCGGCTGAGATTCGTGCCATAGATCCCTCCTGTATAGTGGGTAATATGAGTGGATCCCCTGGGTCAAAAGCCTCGCTCTAATCGCTGCCCGTCATCGCATTGAAGTCTCCCATGAGGAAGACTTCCCCTAAAGTAGAGTACTCAGTGATCTCCTCTGATGGAGAGGTAAAAGGTGAGCCTTCCTCCTAATCCACGACGGAGAATCGGGAGCCAGAAGGGGTAAAATAACATAGTGCAATGTAGATGGTCCTCTCCTGTGAGAGCTCTAATCGGATCCAAAGGTGTTTGGCCTGTGAGTCCCATGCGATGATCTATATACGGCTCTGAAGTCCATCTCTAAAGAGTATCGCTACTCCCCTTGATCCTCCCGTAGTGTGGTGGCATGTACAATCTCTGTGTTGCAAACTCCCACGGGAAATTATGCACCCGAGGTAGGCTCCTATTGGGGCTCTCGCGTGTCTCTGTCAGCAAAATAACTCTCTATCTTGGCTCACCTCCTCAAGCCTCTTTGGATGCGTCCATAAATCGCCATTGAAATTCCACACTGCAAGATGTATCTGCCCAATCGTCTCAGAGGCCGTGGATCCCTTTAGTATGGCTTTGCCATCAATGATGAGCTGACCATCTCTGTAAGAAGCCTTCTTCCTTGTGTATCTTTGGCATGATGCACGACGATGTGCTACTTGCATGGGTGCGAGATCGTCATCTAGGTAAATAGGGGGACCTTCAAGCCCCCTCAAAACCACTCTCTTGTGAATGAAGGTGGATCTTACTGCGTCGGAGAGGAGTGCAAAATGAGAGCTCTCTTCTTTGAAAGATCTTTTCCTTCTCTCCAACATTTGATGAATGGGAGGGCCATGTCTTCCTTGTAACCAAGCTTCTTACATAGTGTCTTCCCATCCATCTGGGGGATGGAACCTTCTTTTTCTAACATATTCATGACCCGCACATTAAGATGTCGAGCTCGTTGCGTCCTCTCCTCCTCAATGGTGGTGTGTACAATGAGAGCTTCTTCTTTTGCCTCTTTTTTTGATGTTTTTCTTCACTACTTCAACCCATCCTTCTTTGTTTGCCTCGAGCTTGGTGTCAATGCTCGTGGTCAAGGCTTTGGTGAGCTCCATTTTAAGCACTTCCCTTGTGTTTGCTCTAAATTCACCTTCTTCCGGGGTGAAGGATGCTATGGATGCCTCGAGGGCCTCGATTTGTTATCGCATGATCTTTTTCTCTTCTACCCAAACTTGTTGCCTCTTGAGTCATACTTCTCTTTCCTTCAATCTCTCCATTTCTCGGTCTTCCTTCTCTTTTTTCCAAGCTTCACGTTCTTTGTGAAGCCTTCCACTTCTTTCTCGAGCTTGGAGATATGTTTGATGATGGAAGTAATGGTCGAGTCCACTGTCTTCTTGTTATCTTTGACGATAACATTGAATTTGTCCTCCATCTTAATCAGGTCTTCTGTTTTGGTCATCTTTGTTCAATGCTATTAGGTCGTTTTAATTAGGTCCTCTGCTGAGAAAAGGGAACCCTAGAAACCTAGGGTTTCGACCCATCCATGATGATTGGAGCCTGCGGGGCAAAGGGGGGGGAGGGAGGTGGAGGACGATTTGCGAGTAGGTGGATTGGAGCACAGGACAGCACCCGAGTGGCAGCAGGGCAGGAACCGAAAGGTGGGAGGCGGGAACAGTCTGCTGTTAGGGTTTGCTGTTAGGGTTCGCGAATCGAGAGAGAGAGAGAGAGAGAGAGAGAGAGAGAGAGAGAGAGAGAGAGAGAGAGAGAGAGAGAGAGAGAGAGAGAGAGAGAGAGAGAGAGAGAGAGAGAGAGAGAGAGAGAGAGAGAGAGAGAGAGAGAGAGAGAGAGGCTGTTTGGTAGAATCATCGAGGAGCAATGACAGAGATTGGAGAAGCTTTGGCAAAGTTGCAGAAGCAGAGATTTACAAGTGGCCCTTTCTTTGATTTTGAGCAAGAGATATCTGTACTATTAGAGTACATATACAACACACAGCTTGAGTATGCAGCCTGTAAGTGTATACTTTCGGCAATACTTATGTGCATAGTTTCACTTGATCCTTCATCATGGGACTTGCATATGTATGTAAACAATCCCCTCAGCCCTTACCCCTTCTTGACCCCTCCCCCCCCCCCCCCCCCCCCAACACACACACACACACACACACACACACACACACACACACACACACACACACACACACACACACACACACACACACACACACACACACACACACACACACACACATGTTAAGGGAAATGAGGGGTAGAACATGTTCTTTCCTGTGTGCACCTATGGTTCCATCCATCCATGAATGATAAGATAACCTTTTTAGACATTGGGATACAGGTACAGAGGATTTGTGTGTAACTATGGATGGATCACAAGAATCATATCGCCTGCTTGGAAATTTTGCAGCTGGGCAGCCTCTTTATCATATTCAGAGAGAGGGAAGTGGTGCTCCATATATATACTTCCATGCAACTTATTCTGAATTTCCAGCAAGGGATCTTAGAACAGCTCCTGTTAAAATCCAAGTGCCATTGTTAAAGGCAACTGTAGCTGATTTCTGCAACTTGTGAAAGAGTATCACCTGTACAGCACGTATTTCTTCAACTATTTATACAAGAAAAAATTGATTGTATGAATAGCATGTATATGGTCTGAAACCTCATTATGATTGTTGGACTGTCTTCAAAAGTGATATCTTTTTTTCTCTGTACAGAAAACTGTGCTCACATTACTGAGAAATATGAACAGTGCAAACTATGGCATGTGGAATAATAAGTTTGAGTCTGAATCGAAGTTGTGGGAGGCTGTTTATGCCCTACACTAAGGAGAATGAGGTGTGCTAGTTCAACTGCCTGTATGGTGAGCAGTGCAATGCATGGCACAGTGAACCATGTGGAAAAGTAAAGGGTGTCATACCTATGGTCAAGTGAGCTAATGTCATCTCTCCATGGATTGAGTTTCTCTTTCTAAGTATTCCACAATGACTTCAAAGAATAGTGATACTATCTACTTCCAGGCGAGGTTACCAGAAGGTATGGTACAAAAGCTGAGAATGTGGTCTGTGCTGGAAACAGTCCTCTCCTCTCAAACAACTATTCATGACAAAGTATGTCTGTGAGCCATGCGTAGAAGCAGGAATACAGGATTATCTGATGTAAAGTCCCATTATGTGTGGGCCCTTAAGGAGGAGATTTATTCACCTTGCCGACCCCTAAGTGGCAAAACTTGCATGCAAGCTAGAACGAATGATCAACAATGATACCAATTTGGATTATCATCAGCTGCGATCATGAACATTAGTATTCTTATATTGTCATAGTGAATCTTTGGTCTCTCTCTCTCTCTCTCTCTCTCTCTCTCTCTCTCTCTCTCTCTCTCTCTCTCTCTCTCTCTCTCTCTCTCTCTCTCTCTCTCTCTCTCTCTCGCGCGCGCGCGCTCTCTCTCTCTCTCTCACTCTCTCTTTCTCTCTCTCTCTCTGCTTTTGTGTCTCCTCTTGTCTCTCTCTGTCCCTATCCCATCCCCCTTCTTTATTTTTTTATCCTCTTCTGTCTGTCTGATCATATAGGACAATCTGATTATATATCAATAGTAAAGATGAACATTTGTTTAGTGAGTCGTGTTTGTTTCTTGGTTCTTGCCATGTGCTTGAATGAGGATACTCTGAAAGTCCATACCAAGAAAGTGACATGGAATTGTAGCAGATTTGAGTCATGCACAAAGGGAGTCTACATGACTTATTAGATTGTACTCCATATTTATACATGTTCATGATTCAAGTATACATGATGGATATATACACTTGCATGCAAATATATGCATGGATATGTGCACAAATGCATGCATATGTGTACTGTGCACACATAGTGTCTACTTTATTGTCATGAAAAGTGAAGGGTGTGAATATCGAAAGCAAAATGGATACGTGGCAGCAGTTCCAGGTGATCCCTTATATAATAATAAAGCTCAAAAATGTTAACATGTAGGATGGTTGAACAACTATATGCTATAAGAGTGCAATTGTGATAATGTAAAGGAAGTCTATCTCCATTTGGGTACTTGCAAGGCTAGAGATCATGTACAGTACCTCCATTTTATGCATGTATGGCCATACATCACACTTTCTGTTTGCATATTGTATGTCATGAAGTTGAATCCTCCCAGATAGCATCAGCAATACTTAGTATAGGCTCTTTGGAGAGGTTCAATCTTCTCTCTCCTCTCCTTTGGAAGAAATGTACAAGTGTAAGCTGTCTCACTGTAGAAGAGAGACCTGGGAACTCTTCTAGGAAGAGGAGTAGATGCGCTTCCCATGACACCTCCTACTCAGGGGAGGTTCTCCTTAGGGAAGTATACCCTGTAACATGCTGGTGCAGAGAGACACTTCACAAATGCCCAACTCCTCAAGAGGGTATAGGCAGAACAGATAGTACAAGAAGGGTCCACAAGAAAAATACAACTCCAAATTGTATCGATTGCTTCACACACAAAAAAAGAAAATATGCTTCAGCCGGTGACGAGACACTCAACTCGATGAGACTCAGTCCAGTTAATCTGCTTCCACTTGCCGTCCCTTGAGGTTATTACGCAGACACTTTTACTAGCAGAGCTCCCTTTCCACCAGCAGCACAAGTAGTTAGCAAGTAATCTGTGAGTTAGACTCCAAGAGTTTAATGATTGTCAACACACTCCCAGGCCACATCTTCAGATAACACATTACACAAGAACAGATAACACATTCAGGGAACAGCCCAGAATGTGTTATCTTCAGATAACACACTCAGGGAACAGCCCAGCACAGGGTACAAAATCAGGCCAAGAATTTATGGCAAACAACACAAGACATCATAAACACTAACTTCACCAAAGACTCCAGCATACATAGCAAATACACAGATAATACTCACCCAAATTCTTCAAGACTCAAGTGTATATAACAGGGCTGACCCCAACTACTTGGATGAGTCCCCCAAGCTGCAGGGGATAGAGTCCTGCAATCTAGCACAAGACCTCCTCTCACATATGTCAACAGAGAGACAACAGTCCTACTGTAAGTGTTCCAAACGAGTGCCGAACAGCTGCTTATATAGACACCCAAAGGCCATATGAGTGGCTCTCCATGATCCTAGATAATCCTGGAAAGAGGGCAAAAATGACCCCTTACATGGACTGTGCGCCTTATAATGGCCTCAGAGGAGGCTTGGTATGAATTGGCTACCTGCAAAGGGAAGTTACTCAGCAGGGCCACCACCCTTGACAGAGTAACTACTTTTGGACTCTCCCACCGGTAGGTCTCTGACATTCGCAAGACTTCAGAGTGACTCCAATTGTATTCCTTGTCCTCATTTTTCTTCTGTCATATAACCTTGGATGAGCTCGTATTTACCACAGAGTGGATGGGGTCGCCTAGATGGAGGGTCATCCAACCAATTGGGTGTCTGGTGGAGGAGTTGACCATACGAGTTGGTCGCCCAACTTAAGAGGGGGAGAGGAAGTAGAGATGGGTTGCCCAATTTTATTGGTCTAGTGGATGAGTGGGTCTCTTAATTTTAGGCTCGCCCGATTTTTTTGGGGTAGTGGAGGGAAGGAGGTGCTTGATAAAAAATGAGTGAGTGGATAAGTGTTGTTCCCAGAGAAAGAGGGAGACTCATTTCGGGGTATCTTAGGTAATTGGAGGAATTTGGGGCGACTAGTTTTGGGGCATATTGGGCGACTCTAGGAACATGGGGCGACTAGTTTTGGGGCACACCGGGGGATTGTAGGAACTTGGCGTAAGTAGTTTTGGGACATATTGGAAAGTGGAGCATGATAGAACAGGTGGGGGAGGGAGATAATACATTGTGCTGCAAGACATAAAAAAGGTGACCATATGTCCTTAGCACATCCATAGTGCTACAAGCCCCTGCATCAAGCCTTTGCATCATCCCGATGCAACTTTCTCTTTTATTTGCTTCAAAGAAAGGATTCATTATTTTGAAAGAAATAAACCACAATACAAAAATGAACTGATGGTATATATAGTGGAATGAAAGAAATGAACTACAATACAAACATGAACTGATGGTATATATAGTGGAATGATTATTCATGTCACTTGCTTCAATTGAAGTCTGTCTTCACCCCATAAATGTTCATCAGGGGAAACTTTTCACCCTTCAAGTCTTCAAGTTATACCGCTCCTTGAGGCAATAGCTTCACCACTTTATAAGGTCCAACCCTCTTGGGCATTAGTTTCGCGAGTATTGGCAGTATTTGGTATACCAAAACTAGACATCCTTCCTTCGCCTCATTTTTCCTCATATGCTTGTCATTAGCTCTTTTGTGCTCTTCTTGCTTAGTCTGGAATCTTCTCATTGTTGCCTCTTTGCACTCTTCCAATGTTGCTAGCCTTCTTATGTGAGGGTCAATTTCAATAAATATTTGTTCCATTTCTTTTTTGATGAGGAATTCAAAAGGAGAAAGGACTTGTCTTGCCATATACCAATAGAAAGGGACTTACACTAGTAGTGCCCCTTCTTGTACTCTGGAATGGCCAAATTGCTCCAATCAAAGCTCGTGGCCAAGGGCTTTGGTGATCTACATTAAGCTTTCATAGTAGCTCAATCAAGATTTGATTGGAGCTTTTGGCTTGTTCATTAGCACATGACTTTTGGTGATAGACTTTGTATCTGACAAAAATATGTTGGAGAAATTGATTCACAAAATGAGTGCCCTATGTTTACGTCCACTCCTTTAAGAACATCTGTCCCATTGTAGCATCCGTGACTTGATTGAACTTCTATAAGAAAAGGAAACCTCTTCAAATTGCCAATCGAAGAACAAATTAACTCGATTGTTGCTTAAAGACTAATGCAATGAATCACAAATCAATCATTCACAAAAGAAACAAGTCAAACTTGATATGAGATCCATTGGAATTTGATAAAAATAAAAATTGATAAAAACACGATTTTCTAGAAACACGACTTTTTGAGAAATTATTGTTGGAAATCTCAAATGATCATTAACTCAATGAATATAGCACCAAATTGAGTGATTTAAGTGCCTAATCCATTCCATTTTTCATGTAGAATCAAACATGATATTAAAAACTACTTATCTTGAGTAAAAAACCAATGATGCGACCACTTCAAAAGAAGCGACTTTCTTCAAACCAAGAAAAGATATTTGTACATATTATTAAACTCAGTAAAGATCTCACAAACAAGTCTCAACTCAATCTACAATTGAGTAATCAACCAAACAACACACAATCTACAACTGAATAATCAACCAAACAACACACAAGTCACAGAAGACATCATACAAAGGCATCACAATGAAGATAACAACCAAAGGAAGAGATCTCTATTCTCAAAGAAAGAAAATTACAAATGGCATTGTGTCCTCTACTTCTTCTTTACATTGACTTATATACTACTTCCAAAATGAGCTACTTTATCACTTCTAAGCTTCTAGATCTCTAACTCTAGTTGTCCAATGACCTTCTTACTTTATGCATAGCTCAATCGCAACTCAAGGAAGATTTTTCTTGAGTTTTACAAAATTTAGAGCTTTCTAACTCTACATTTTGGCTATTTACAAGAGAAAATATTTATTTCTGACTATTTTCCACTAGCTTATCTTCAACATCCTCCCCCTTCTAAACCTTTTGATGTCCTCATCAAACTATGTACATTCTTTGGCTGTTTGTATTTTGTCTTTATTTGCTACCTTCTTCTATTTGCTCTTCTTCTTCTGGAGGTTGTGGAACACAGATAATTTGGTATATTTTGTAGACCAATGTAGATCCTCCTTCTAGCAAGCTTGGTGGGGGTTCCAACAACATATGTGGTGGTTGCTCATACTGCCTTTCAACTACATCTTTATCACCATATCTCTTTTTGTTACTTTTGATGTTCCTCATTCTTTTGTCTTCCACAACCTCTCCCTGTAGCTCTTTATCTTTGGTAGGTTTGACTGGCTTGATTTTCTTTGGAGCCAAAATATTTCTTTTTTCTTTAGCCATGCATAACATATCAAACAATTTCTTTAATTCTATTTCCCTTTTGACAAAAGTGGCTTCTATTTTAGCACTCAACAGAATCTCATGAAGTCTCTCATATACATCTAGCTCCTCTTCTGTCTAATTAGTTGCTTTATTTGAAAAGTCCTCTAACACTTTTTGGTAATCTTCTTCATATCTCTTCCTTTTGTCTTCACTCCCCTGCAGATAATATGTATATATTTTTTGCTTAACAGTCATGGGAGGGTGAGGTGCTATGTCTGCTTGGACCTCTCTCTGAGCAGCTATCACTTCCTCACTTGTGGGCTCTTCTAAATTTATTGTTGCTTTTCTTGGGTCTTCTTTCATCCTAATTATGATATCCTCATGTTCATCCTCTATCATCTTTAATATTTTCTTTAATGGCTTGGCTTCCGCTACTTCCATGACCTTGGGCATTGATTTAACCGTGATCTGCCTTGTAGATATCTTGGGAGTAGAGTCCATCTGTTTTCTATTTTTTCTTGCAAGATTTTGTGATTGAGTAGCTTGCCTTCAAGTCCCTATAACTCATCATTGGCTCTAATTCCTCTTCTTCTTCCGGTGCAACATAAATAATTCTTGTTAGCATTTGACCACCTCCCAAATATTTCTTTTATTTCTGGTGGTTGTTGTTTCATAGATATACTTAATGATATAACTTGATATATCCATCTTTTTAGTTCCTCCTTTCTTCATGAAGGCTAAAGTGACAGTCTTGTGTGGCTGAGTGTATCTAGCCATCCAGATGGAGCAAAAGTGTTGGTGGAAGAATCTCACTATGAGGTTCACTGCTTCTCGCTCAAAGTATGAGAATTTCTTTATATCTTTATATAGGTCCATGCCCTTTTTGATGTCATTCAAGTTGTAATTAGTTCCTTCATCCAGAAGAAGTGATTTCTTGACCAACTGTTGGTTGATGTATATCCCTCTATATACTCCTTCAAAGTCTGTTGCATTAGATCTTAGGTATTCTTTTTTATTATTCTCATTCTAGAAAGGTTTTCCCATTGATTCCATGGATCAATGCATCTTGATATGTCTATCATTATACTGGGTAACTCTAGGAAGCCCTTGATGCCAACTTTCTCCCAAACCTCCATGATGTGCTCACTTTTATTCAACTTTTCGGATGTCCCTGGTGGCAATGGTAAACTTGAAGTTTCCTGATTTGACCAAGTATATGTACTTGGCTACCTTGGCTAGATCCTGTTTAGCTTCTTCTGAGGTTTCTCCTACATCCAAGAACCAATGTCCCCTGGTTGGAGTAATGACCATCCCTTTGAGCATTTCCTCTGCCATCTATAAATTACTCCAAAATGCTTATGATAAGTTTTCTTCATCAATTTTTTCATTTTAATTTTTGAAAAAGGAAGATTCCAACAAAAACATCACATAAATGAAAGAAATAATATCTATGTATACTTTTGAACTCTCTTGATTGAAAAAACATAACAAAAAAAACTATCTCCTAGTGTAGGCTTTTATCCTAAAATTGAGAATCCAAAGTTATTACCTTAGAGAGTTTGGAATATATATATATATATATATATATATATATATATATATATATATATATATATATATATATATATATATATATATATATATATATATGTATATGTGTGTGTGTGTGTGTGTGTGTGTGTGTTTCCATTTATATTATACAAAAACATTATCTAAAAAAGTCCTTGCTGCGTGTATCTGTTTTTTTCCAAATATTTTAAAATAAAATATTTACAATACTTATTTACAAAAATAAGAAAATAAAATTCTTCCACTTTTTTCTTTCTTTTATCTACACTGCTTTCAAATGAACTGCTTCCATTTTTGCCTTTTTCGTCTCCTCCTAATTCTCTTTCATCATGAGAATCTAGGTAGGTTTGTTGATTATCTTCTTTGTATTGACTTCTACAGCTTTGATATGCATAAACATGAATCTCTTCGAGTGTTGAAAGAAATTCTCTCAGTGATTTTAAAATATGTGTGCATTTGATATTTTCTTAGCTGATCCATATGCTTCTTGCACATTCACATGAACATTTTCAACATTTTTTCTGAGAGTCAATATTAAAAAAAGGACATTTTTATTGGAAAATAAATGAAGTAAAGAACTTTTACAAAACCAATCATATGTCACAAAAAAGAATGTCAGAATAAAATGCAATAAATTAAAAAATATTTTTCATTTATTATTTTGTCTATTGTTTACTCATTTTTTCCTTTATTTTCTATATTCTCTCCAATGCCTCTTGTTGTGACTCTTCCTTAATTCTTTCCTATTCTTCTCTCCTATGTGTTGCAATTTGTAATTTATGCCATTGTTGATCAATGAATGGTTCTAAATATTTCTTTACTCTACAACCACTTATGTAATTAGGCATGATTATTCCATCCAAGGTTGCTAGTTGTATTGCACCAGTTGGACTCAACTTATGTAAAATATATGGTCCATGGCCTCTTTGTGTAGTTTTTTAACCATTTCTTTTATAGTAAATATTAAAACTAGATCTCCCTCTTTCAAGCCTTTGTCTTTGATATGCATGTCAAAATATGCTTTTTGTCTCCGTTTGATTGCATACAAAGAGTTTATTGCTTGAAGTCAATGTTGGAATTAAGAATTCCATGGGCAGGATATTATTTTGGCCATACACCATGTTGAATGGTGTTATTCCAATGTTGGATTCATAAGCAACTCTATATGCCCAAAGAGCATGATGTAATTGCTTATCCCAATATGATCTTTTGGTATGTACTATCTTTTGTAAAATTCCACAAAGTATTTTGTTTGTACTCTCTGCTAGACCATTGGATGAGGATGATAAGGAGCTCACAATCTATGGATTACTAGAAATTCCTCTACCAAATGTTTCATGACTTCATCCACAAAATGAGTACCCCTATCACTCACTTTTTAAATTGATAATCCAAATCACACAAAAATGTTTTCAAAGAGAAATTTAGTAGTGGTTCATGCATCATTCCTTTTTGTTGCCCTAGCTTGTGCCCACTTAGTTAAGTAGACAATTGCCACAATGATATACTTAGCATGAGTACTTTTAGAAGGAGGTGAGATAGTTCTAATGAAATCTATTCCCCATTTAGAAAAAGCTCTGAAACTCATAATTGGTCTAAGAGGCATGTCATCTCTTCTTATAGGTTTTTTAGTCCTTTGAAAAATATCACATCTTTTCACAAATAACTTTGCATCTTGATGTAGATTTGGCCACCACATTCCATCACATATCACTAATTTTACAATTCTTTAAGCTAAAAAGTGTCTTGATACTACTCTGGCATGTGCTAATTGAAGACCTTTGGCACATTCATCTTCATGAGGGCATATTCTCAAATATCCATCTTTTCCTCTCTCGTACAATTGTTCCCCTATCAATGAATAATCTTGGCATTCTAATTTTATTAATTGATCATGGAGATTACTCTTTTCTTGATCTTTTTTCATTTTCAAGCACTTAACTATTTCCTCACTCCATGAAGGATTCTTCTAAATTATGAACAAAGTTGCATTTTCTACTTCTTCTTTTCCTTGACAAGTATGATAATTTTCTACATATTAGTGTACTCTCTTTTGATCATACCGAGACACCCTAATCTATGCAAGTTTGTTAGGGTTTGAGATTTGGATGCATGGACTATACATTGTGAGTGATGTGCATTTTCCAAGTAACTATTTTGTTGCTTTTCCAATATGCAATTCAAAAAAATTCCAATATGATGAAGGTACTATAAATGTCTAGAGAGTAGTATTTAATCTTTGCTTTGGCTTATCTCTCTCTTAAGATCTTGTTTCCTAAATTGCAGTCCAAAACTTAAGATTGGAACTATGTCATTGGCCTGTTTAGGAATTACTTTTATTTTGAGAAGATAAGTATCTGGTAGCTCATCATCTACTCCCTTTGGTTTGTCACCATAATTCAATCTGGATAGATGGTCTGCTCTAATATGAGTTTTTTCTTGTTTCACTATCACTTCAAAATAAATTAATAACAAAAACCACCTAACTATTCTACCTGTGTTACATGGATTATTTACCAAGTACAACAAGGCATGATGATCTACAAAGAATTTGAACTTATTAGCTTGAAGATAGTGTCTAAACTTCTTAATTGCATACACCATACCTAATCTTTCTCCCTTAGTGGTTGTGTAATTATTCTCAGCTTGGTTAAGTTGCCTACTTGCATAAGCAATGGGAAAGTCCTATATTGTATCCTATACTGAATACATAAGATGCATCTTGGTGCAAAATTAGAAGCATCCACATGAACATGAAAAAATCTTTCCCAAATTGGAGGTTTCTGTATTGGGGTTGGACTTAACCAGGTTTTAAGCTTCTTAAGAGCTTCTTCACATTCTTCAATCCACTCAAATTTTGTAATCAATCCATATAATGGCTTAGCAATTATGGCATGATTATGAACAAACCTTCTATAGAACCCACAATGTTCCATAAATGCTTGTAGCTCTTTAACTCTTGTTGATCTTGGAATTTGAGCGATCACTCTTGTCCTTTCTTCATCAGTTGATATTCCCTTTTTGGATACTATATGGCCTAATATCCTTCCTTGTCTTACAAAAAATATGCACTTTTTAGGGTTTATACAAACTCTATAAATTTTGTGTTTTTGAAAAATTTGTCCAAGGTCCAACAAATGAGTTGTTCTAGCTAATGAAAAAGCACAGGTGTCATCAACATACACTTACATTGTAAATTATTTGAACACATGACACATTAACCTTTGAAATGTAGCATGTGCATTGGTTAACAAAATGACATAACCCTAAATGAAAATACGCCCCATTCTGTTGCAAAAGTAGTCTTGTGTTGGTCATCAAGGGCTATAGAAACTTGATTGTATCCAAAGAAACCATCAAGGAAACTATATACTTCTTTCTGTGCTACCCTCTCAAGCAAATGGTAAGTTATTGGTAATGGGTAGTTATCTCTTATAGTAGGAGCATTGAGTTTCTTAAGGTTTATACAAACTCTAAGTTTCCTATTTTTCTTTGGAACTACTACTATGGGTGATATCCATTCTGTGTGTACAATCTCATAGATGAATCCTACTGATAAGAATTTATCAATTTCCTCCTTGATTTTGGCAGCATATACATAATTGTATGTGTAATGTCTTTGTTTTGTTGGCTTAGAACTAGGAGCTATGGGAATTCTATGGTTCAAAATCTTGGTTATCAAAATATTAAGGTATATAGCTTGGATCTTTAACTGTTCTCTCTAATTTGCATTCTTCTTTAATCAACTTATACATTCCTCCATTTTTAGGTTTACATAACTAGATTTAAGCTGAATCATAAAATTCTAACTCTCCAGTTGAACTTGATGCTAATGAAATGTTTCTTGTTTGATGTACTTTTTTCCAATCTCTTGGTGGTATATCATGATATGTGTTATTTTTCGAGTTTACCTTGGTAATATATTCTTTATGTTGAAGGTACAAATGATTACTTCCCCAATCTTGAACCACTTTGGCCTTCCCAATCTGATATCATATGTGTTTAATCATGGGAATTCTACTATAGCTAAGGTATGCTTAAAATTAATTCCACAAGTCCTGAGGTCAACTTGGTCTAGTAACTCTAGTGGATATTCGACGTGCCCATCTGCCAACTAGAGTTTCAATTTGGTTGTCTTTAATTTAGGTTTTCCCCATTTTCCCCAAACTTCCTTAGTGATAATAGCTACTCCGGCTCCACTATCCAAGATAGCTTGCACTTTATGCCCTTGAAATTCCAACGTTAGGATTGTGTTTCCTTCCTCATCTTCACAATATCCTCCGATTTTATCCAAAGGTACTTGCATTTGTCTTATCTTCTCTACATCTCAATCATGTCTTTCTTGATTGCTTGATGCATCAAAACTCCACTTTCTCAATTTAGGGTTTTGTTTTGCTAAATCTTGCTAAGAGATTTTATATGTAATTTCCATGTTTTGCAATGCATCTATTTCATCATTCTTTGGCATTTGATTATGCAACTTCATCTTCCTGTAGCTCACACTCTTATCATCTTTTTCCTCATTTCGCAATGCATTTTCTCCCACTTCAGCTATTGGTGGTATCACTATGTGATATTGTTTAGTTTTCTTTTCTCTCAAGTCTTGCCATACCATTTGGTCCATATATTTCTTTATTTGATCATCTATTATTCTTGTTTCTCTCAATGTTTGATCCTTTTTCATAATTGCCTATGTAGTTTCAATGAACTTTTTACACAATAAAAATCTTCTTCTCTCTTCCTCAGGCATGGGATATTCATTTTCTTGTTTCTCCATTGTTGTTCCTTCTTTTAATCATGTCTAATATTGTTTCAACAATGTTTTTATTTGTTTAGTCAATGGTTCTGCTAATACAAATTCTTCTTTTCTTTCTTTATCTCTTTTATCCAATTGATCTTTTTGTTCTTGAGTCAATTTTTGCATTTTAGCTTTTGCTCTCTCCTTTCTTTTCTTTAAGAGTTCTTGTTCTTTCTTTTTTCCTTTTCTTCTATATTAATGTCCTCCTCATTTTTTGTTTCTTTATTTTTCAATGCTTGAGCTCTAGTGATTACCTGAACTTGAATGTTCCCTTCTAACTTAGTACTACTTTCAAGTGTTGATTCACAAGTTTGACTACTTGATTCCACAACTTTACTTATTTCATTAGAGATGCGTTAGTGATTTGTTTATTAGGGCTATTTGGACAGTCCTTGATTAAGTATTCTTTTCCAAAATCTTTACAGTACACTTCTACCTTCAATATAGGAGGATGAGGACAATTTCTTATGAAGTGATCTCACTACAAGAAATACGGGCATATAGCGACGGTTAAGGCGACAAAATTTCGTCGCTATAAAATTGCAACTTGCGTCGTAATTAGCGTCGTGGGCCGACCGTCGATTAAACGACGCAGACAACGATGGTATTTGCGACTTGTGACGTGACGGGAATGCGACGTTCCCATAAAATGTCGCTAAAACGACGCAATTTAAAAGCGTCGCATAAGCGAGGCTTTCTTGCATCGCATAGGCGACGTTACTTGCCGTCGCATAAGCGACGGTAAAATTGTCCCATATTCGACGACAAATAGCATCGCTTACACGACGATCTGTTGACGGACAAAAATTAAAACGTTGGAGGCTCTGCGATCGGCATTTTCACGCATCCGATCAAAGAGCTCTCCAACGTTCGCAATTGCGCTGTGCTTACGAGCTGAAGCAAGTATATGCAGAATTGTTGTTTTGCCTAAGCTCTCTCTTATTGTCTCCCTCTGTCTTTGTTTCTCTCTTTGTACATCTTTCTCTCTTTGAATTCTCTCTCTCTCTCTTGATCTCTCTCTCTCTAGATCTCTCTCTCTCTAGATCTCTCTCTCTCTCTAGATCTCTCTCTCTCTCTCTCTCTCTCTCTCTCTCTCTCTCTCTCTCTCTCTCTCTCTCTCTCTCTCTCTCTCTCTCTCTCTCTCTCTCTCTCTCTCTCTCTCTCTTTTCTTTCTCTCTTTATTGCAGGTTATACAAGAAGCTAACCAAGCAAAAAGTATGGCTAACAAATGTAAGTACAATTTCTATTCTTTGTAGATCATTTGAATTGTGTTATTTTCATTACATAGCATACTCACACTTATTGATATGCACTCATACACTTATACATGATGAAGATGCACTTTCACACATATACATATATACACATGCACATACACACACATATATACACATAGATACATGTGCACATACACTTAGACATACACACATATACACATGTATATGCACAAACATTCCTACAACCACATAAAAAGACGTCCATGCATACATTATATATATATATATATATATATATATATATATATATATATATATATATATATATATATATATATATATATATATATATATATATATATATATATATATATATATATATATATATATATATATATATATATATATATATATATATATATATACACACACACACACATACACACATTAACATATATGCAAATACATGTATATGCACATCCACATACACATGCATGTTTCATACATATACACATATACATATACATATACACACATATACATATACATGCATATACATGTACACACACATACATATACATGCATATACATATACACACACATACACAAGAACATGCACATACTCATACACACATATACATTTATACATGCACATGCACATACATACATATACACACACATACACATGCACATACATACATATACATACACATACATATACTCTTAGGTACACACATATGAATGAATTATATAATTAAAGTATTAAAACACATATACACATGCACACACACATGCATATACCTACATATACACATATACATGCACATACACACACATACACATAGAGTTATACATTTACATGCATATACATATACACACACATACACAAGAACATGCACATATTGATACATACATATACACTTATACATGCACATGCACATACATACATGTACACACACATACACATGCACATACATACATATACACACACATACATATACACTTAGGTACACACATATGAATGAATTATATAATTAAAGTATTAAAACACATATACACATGCACATACCTACATATACACATATACATGCACATACACACATATACACATAGAGTTATACATATACATGCATATACATATACACATACGTACATACACATGCATATGCACATACTCATACACACATATACACTTATACATGCACATGCACATACATACATATACATACACATGCACATGCACATACATACATATACACACACATACATAATTAAAGTATTAAAACACATGCCTAATATAAAACAATAATAACAATCAATAGAACAAAACTCTTCATTACTTAATACCATACACACAATTCAAAACATAACTGAAATTATATATATATATATATATATATATATATATATATATATATATATATATCAATGTAAATACATATAATCCAATGTCATAATCAACTAAAATCCTAATCATCATCATCATGATCATCATCATCAGCAATATCATGATCATTCTGATCATCCTCATCCTCATCCTCATCGTCATGATCACCCTGTGACGATCGAGATCGTCCCTCCTGTGTCTGTCTCTCCACCTCATCCATATTTGTCTCTCCATAATATTCGTGTATTACATATAACAAACATAAATAAATAAAATAATTAAAACATTCATAAAAAGAAAATAATTATATACAATTTAAAAATACTCACAAAGGCATCAGGATGATCTTGCATATACTCGCTCAAACGCCGATATCCAAAACGTGTAGCATACTCGATCTCCTGTTTCGTAGGATATCGGCCATAATCCTTCCGCTACAATGAAACAAATAAAAAACATTAGTTGCTTGCATTTTAACTAAAATAAAAAATATACTCACAATAACACATATACTTACAAACGTAGCTACAAAACCATTATGGCCCATTTGGCCTAGGTGCGATGTGTGGCCCGACTCCACTCTCTTCTTTGCAGCAGCCTGTTTATTCAAGAAAAAAAATACATAAATTAAATGTAAAAAATTACTAAAATATATAAAAATTATAAATATAAACTATTAATTTGTGTACCTTCTGCTGAGGAAATGACTCTTGAAGACGTAGCTGTCTACGAAAAAACTGCCACGACTCAGGTGGTATGCTACCTCGCCTCTTATTTTTTTCGACCATACAATATCTCTTGTTAATTTAATCTCAAACAGAAAAAAAAGTCAGAATACATACACATATATACACACACATACACATACACATACACATACCCACATACACATATACATGCAAGCATATACGCATGCATATATGTATACACATACACAAATACATACATATAACATAAACATACATATACATATCCACATATATACGTACACACACATGCATGCATATACACTCATTCATACAAATTACATGCATTTATCCCACAATAATATGTAGTTGTGTATATGTGAATATGTGTGCATGTGTAAATGTGTATATGTGAATATGTGTGTATGTGTAAATATGTATATGTGAATTTTTTGTTTATGTAGATAATCAAATTATTAATATCAAATATCATTATTTGTAGATTCTGATCAATCAGATGGAACTCCACCACCGTCTCCTCTTCGTGCAACGACTTTATACTGCAAGTATATGAAATATTTAAGTTTAAATATATTTGATGGATACATAACTTATATTTTTTTTATGTTTCTTATTATGTGCAGATTCTGATCAATCAGAGGGTACTCCACCACCTCCTACCCATGCAACGACTTCACATGTGTCCTCCGATAGGAATTATGATGAATTTTACTATGAAGAGCATATTATATGTTGGTGTAACTCTTGTTATGGCACGTATCGAAGACCACGATTGGAATGTATTGAACATGAGGCAGAGTATCGTACTTTTGAGCATGCACCATCACCTAGTCAACGAGATAATGCTTGGGCTTTGTATTTTCTATATATATTAATGTCATTATTTTATTTAAAAACCATATATAAAATCAAATTATTGTTGATATACAGGAATACTTGCTCGATGATGATGATGATGATGATTTTTCTCATAATGTTAATATACCTCGTACACGTCATGGACTTGCTGTTCATCAATTACAAGTAGAGGTTTCTAGAAATCCTCTACCTCCTGGTTTAGAGAATGAAACGGCTAGAGATTATCCATTGCCAGCTCGTGATCGTTCTTTAATACAAACATATGGTAGAAGAAGATATGGAGGATGGAATAGAGGACCACTTCCTTTAGATGGAGAGGTTTTCAACTTTTGGGGTAATCGCTATATGATTGCTCCATCCACTATTACTAATGCTGGTCGTGGTCTCTTTATTGTAGAGGATTTGTATGTGCCTCCGAACTCTGAAGTCACTCTTATGTCATTTTGTGGTCCTATATATGGATGGGGAGATTGGCATCGACTTTCATGTTATGTTCAAAGCATGAGTACTTATGGAATATGCTTGAACGCAGCATCCCTTACTAGTAGAAGGATTTTACATGCAGAAAATGAAAGATTATATATTGATGGAAGACCTTACACACATGGAAATATAGCAGGTTTAATAAATAGTAGTCGAGGGTTACATATTCAAGGACTAATTGCACATTTGAGGAGCATGAAAATAGTCATGAATCACCATACATGAGTAGAGATGTATCAAGATACATAGTTGTCAATGATATTACTACATTACATGCTGGTGATGAACTATTAGTGAATTATGGATGGCGTAGACCTCCAAGAGCACCTTTTAGCTAGAGAGAATAAAAATTTTCTATCCATATTTAATAAGTTATATACTTAATTTTATATTTGAAGTTTACTTCTTGTTCATTTATGGAATACTAATGAGTTTTATTTATATGTGTAGATTCCAACGTATGATGTTGATGATATTCGTCCACAACATTCAGAATTACTAGTAAGACCACGATTATCAGAAGCTTCCATGAGGAGGCTACGCAAAACTAATCCTGTGCAATATGCAAAGTTGAAAGATCTATATTCAAAAGGCGATAAAGTACAAGATTTATGTGACAATGATGAAGATGATGGCATGGCAGATTTTATTGAGGATTGGTATCAAAATGACAGTGAGAGCATTGATATTTCTAAAAATGAGAAATATCTTCGAGAGGAATGTCTAAAGCATGTATATGAAGGAAGTCGTTTGACACGACTAAGTGCGAGCTTACTTATTCTCAACCTTCAAAATCGTTTTGGATGGAGTAATGTATCTGTTTCGACACTATTAAGGTATAATTTTCAATTTTCTATCTATTTATATATATATATATACATAAATATATATATATATAAATACATGCAGGTTTTTATTCTTACTTTAGATAAGATAAGAAGAAGAAATTGAATTGAATGGATACGATTGTTTGGATGGCAGGATACGATTGTTTGGATGGCAGGATACGATTGTTTGTTTTGGAGGATATGAATGATTTGTCGATTCACACATATGTTCAGTTTGAAGTGTGAATCGACAAATCATTCAATGAAGGTACATACTTCATGTGTCCAAAACAAACAATCGTATCCTGCCATCCAAAACAATCAAACTTTATGTAAATATTTTGAAAGATGCATTAATAGTTTTAAAAGATGCGCGGACAAAAAGTGTCCATTCAATTCAAGTTCTTGTTCTTACCTTATCTAAAGTAAGAATAAAAACCTACATGTATATATGTATATTTATTTAATTACCTTTTTTAATATATCTTTTTTTGATAAACTTACAGGTTATTATCTGAAAAGTTTTTACCAAGTCAGAATATTCTTCCTACCTCACATGATGAAATGAAGAAGATAATCAACAATCTTGGTATAGATTATCAATGTATACATGCATGTCCTAACGATTGTATTTTATATAGAGGTGAATATGCAGACTCTTTGACATGTCCCAAATGTCAATCTCCTCGATATAAGGGTGAAGATAGTAAAATCCCAAAAAAGGTATTGAGACATTTTCCATTGGATCCACGGATTAGACATATGTTTCAAAGCCTCGAATTATCAAAGCTTTTGACTTGGGGACATGATCACAAAAGTACTGATGGAATAATCAAAATTCCTCATGATAGTGTTGCTTTTCAGCATATTGATTCTACATGGCCTGAATTTGCACAAAATCCATAGAATCTAAAGTTAGGAGTTGCATTAGATGGGGTTAATCCATTCTCCATGAAATCCAGTAAATGGTCAACATGGCCAGTGGTAGTCATAAACTACAATCTTCCGCCATATCTTAGCATTAAAAAGGAACATTTAATGCTTTCACTTTTAATCCCAGGCAAAAGACAAGTTAAAGATATGAATGTATATCTTGCTCCTCTCATTGACGATCTTCAAGAGTTATGGAGAGGTATTAATGTCATTGATGTATCGAAAAGCATCAATGAAAGACATATTATGGTTCGTGGTATTGTGGCTTGGACTATTCACGATTTTTCTGGATATGGCATTTGTCCAGGTATTGATGTAATTTTTTTATTCAATATGCATGTAAATAAATATGATTTAATTTAATTATATTTTTATCATTTTTCATGATGGAGGAATATCTACTAAGGGTTATAAAGCTTGTCCATATTGTGGTGATTGGTTGAGATCAATCTATAGTAAGAATCTCAACAAAAATATTTATCTTCGACATCGACGGTTCTTGCCTGATGATCATCCATTAAGATCTAAAAGAGAAGCGATACATTTTAATGGAAAGCTTGAAACAGGCCAGTATCCAAAACCTATGACGCCTATGGATTGGTATAAAAAATGGACAGATGGACCTCTGATAGATCCAGAAGCAGAAATCTTCTGTGATGATTCAGATAATGAGTATGTGAACAGAGGTAAAGGAAAATTGGCACTCGCTGAGAACATATCAATATGGTATTCTTTGGAGTATTGGAAAGAGTTAAAAATATGTCATCTTCTTGATCCTATGCATATATTCAAAAATATTGGTTATTCACTATGGCAGCATCTTCTTGGACTAAAAGATACCACAGCATCAACGAATGATTTGAAAGATCAAAAATCCAAACCAAAGTTATGGCCAGTTTTTTATAGACATCGACAAGAAACGACTTATGCATCTGCTCCTTGGGTACTTACAACAAAAGAGATACAGACTATCAACAATAGAATTCAATTGATTAAGACACCTACAGGATATGGAGCATCGTTTCAAAACATGTTTACTATGGATGATAAGAGCTTATCTGGGTTAAAGACCCATGACTGGCACAACTTTTTGAAACATATTTTACCTTTGGTTATCGATGGATGTGCAATGAAAGGAGTACGAGATGTGATCTATCATCTTGGATCACTTATAAGGTAATTATGATACTTTTATATTTAATATGTATGAATATTGGATATCTTTTATTTTTTAATTAACTTCTTTATAATTGTTTTTATGATATGTATAGGTGGATTACATCCAAAGAGATCGATAAAAATTCGATCCCACAAAAAAAACGTGAATGCAAAGAGCTACTATGTTTGATGGAAAAAGAACTTCCTACTTCATTTTCTGATATTCAGGTTCATTTATTAGTCCATCTTGTAGATGAGATAGAGATTGCAGGTGTTTTCAACACTCGATGGATGTTTTGGGTCGAGCGATTTATGGGAATACTAAAAGGTTATGTGCGACAAAGAGCAAAACTAGAAGGATCCATGGAAAAGGGTTGGATGCTTGAAGAGTGCATGTATTACCTTAGTGAGTACCTTGAAAGAGTTCATGAAGAAGCTCCACGTGCATGGACCAATGAGTCTTCTTCAAAAATAACAGATGAGGTATTATCAGGTAAGGGGGTTCCATTCTTATTTACATTTCAAGAAAAAAATGATGTTTCTACTTTTGTAGCATATAATAGCGAATGCATGCAAGCATTCCTTAGCGAGTACGAGGAACTTCAAAGTCTCCGAAGTAAAAGGCGAAAAAACAAAAGATCTAGACGTAATCTCGATAATAATGAGATTACAGATATACCTTCTTTCACGGATTGGCTATATAGTCGTTTGCAACGCGCCAACGCAAATAATGAAGAAATCTCAGATGAGCAAAGAGAGTTAATGATAGGTTGTGAACGAAGGTAATTTTATTAAAATAATATTTTATTTTTTTCATATATGTATGTTAGTTTCTATTTACTAATTGAATTTATTTTGCAGGCTCGAATGTTTACTAATATGTGGGCTTTTCGACAGCATATTAGAATCAAAGCCATTGATTCTTTACGTAAAACAGAGGATTCTAGTATTGTTGCTTCTTTCAAGCAACTATCACGTGCTAGCTCAAAAGACACGAACCTTATAGATAGCGAACTTGGTTACGTAGGAACTATTGTTGGTATCTACGAAATTTCATTTTGTACATTCAAACAGGTAGAAAAAAGTATATATATATTTTTTAGAGTTAGTTATTTTTTTAGCACCTAATAATGGGTTTTTGTTGTTATATATTTTGATAGGTCATTTTGAAGGTTGACTGGTTTCGAGCGGAGTATAAAGGTAGTAATTCTACATTAAGAAAGGAATTATCTGGGTTTTGGGCAATTGATTCTTCCAAGGTAATGCGATCTACTAAAGAACCATATATTCTTCCTAGGCATATTGAACAAGCATTTTTTTATAAAAACTCAGATGCTCATCCTTGGTGGCAAGTCATTCATGTGCAACCTAGAGGTAGGTCATTGTTTGAACAGTTTATTGTTAGAGAGATCGAAGAAAGTCCTCTTGATGATTCAGCATCAGATACTGATACATCAACATCTGAAATAGAAATTAGAATCATTATACGTGATAATGATACTAATCTTTTTTATGAAGAGGATAATTCTCTACATGCTGATTCTACTGATGAGGAAGAGGAATTACCAGAAATAGATATTAATCCATCAATAGATGATGTGATTCATGAGAACATAGATTTAACAATAGAAGAAATAAATGAAATCAATAAGGATAATGAAGATGAGACTATATTGATGTCTTACCAAAATGATGGCAATAATGAAAACATATGGGCAGATTAGATAGTAAATTGTACTCTAGTTATCGATCAATAACTTGAAGCTTCTGAATGGATATCAGATAATAGGTTTTTTTTATTAACTTGAATAATGATGAATCCTATTAGAGAGATGAAATCATGTTCTTCTAAGTTAGAACATGAAGCTCGGGGGTATGCCTAATTATTTTATATATAGCTTTATCTTCGAGGAGCAAATTTTTATCATGTATGTATGCATATGTGTGTGTATTCTTGTGTATTATATGTATACATATGTTAGTATGCATATATATGTATTTCATGTATATGTATGTGTTTGCATGTGTGTGATATATTTATACATGTGTTAAATATGCATATGTGTATATATGCATATGCATTTATGTAAAATATTCATGTATTCATGTAATATATGCAAGTGTTTATAATTGTGTACATGTATATATGTATATGTGTCTATGTGTAAATATGTACATGTAAATATGTATGCATGTATATATATGTTTATGTGTGCATGTAGGCATGTATATGTGATGTGTACATACATATATGTATATATGTCTATGTGTGAATGTGTACATGTAAATATGTTAGTATGTATATATATATTTATGTGTGCATTTAGGCATGTATGTGTGATGCATAATATATCTACTCCATTTTATATTTATGTATCCTATCTACATGATGTGTATATATCTTTACATATATTATGATCCTCGTTGATTCGAGTAGCTATATATAGAGGCATAAGGTTGGGAGGAGAGACCTCTCTAGTAGGACGTCTGAGGTGTACATATACTTCAAACATATGGCTAAAAAGTTGAATTAGAGTTTTTAAATTAGGGATTTCAAAACCCTAATATCAAAATTAGTGTTTTCAATTTAGGATTTTTGAAATAGGATTTATTTATTTATTTATTTATTTATGTGTATGCATGTGTTGTGTATGTATGTGTATCTATATGTGCATATGCATGTGTTTTGTGTGTATATATGCATGTGTGTGTATGCGTGTATTTATACATCTAGTCTTTCTCTCTCTCTCTCATATACATACATACATGCATAAACACACATACTCATATCCACATATATATACATAAAAGCAGTTCATACCGTGCATTGTCGTGACGATGAGCCATAAGTGTCTGCATCTCTTTTAAACACCACTTAAGGGACCATCCTGTCCCAAACTCTGTCTCAAGTGAACTAAGCACATATTTCTTATCCCTCTCATCATGCTCATTTCAAAAATAAAAACCATAATGTAAATAAAACATAAGATATATATTTCAATTTATATGTAGAAATTTTACTTACTTCCATGGTAAGTGGATAAAGCGCAGATAAGAGTGCAAATTTGCTCTGCTATCACGTGCTAGAGGTGGTATAGGTGTCCTGAAAATAGATAGATAGAAATAAATAAAAATATGTGTTATAATATCATTAAAAAAGTTTATGAAAACAAAACATACCTATGAGAAGCTAGCTCTCTTCCTGCATGTGGAGCCGCAAAAGAGCCCTCGTCTAATTGCTGGGTAAGCATCTTGATCGTATAATCCAGCTCCTCATCAGACATCTCTGAGTAATCACGCATTATGGCCCCTAGAGTATTAGACGGAACTCTTGCTCTCATAAGACTTTTTATGAGAGTGAGTTTCGCCTTTCTCTCTCTACTGAGATCCATAAAACAAAATGGTTAGAAATCAATATATATACGTGTACATATGTAAGTGTGTATGCATTAAGTATGTGTATGTATGCATGTGTGTGTGTATGTATGTGCGTGTATATGTGTGTATGTGTCTATGCATGTGTATGTGTGTGTATGCATCATTATGTGTATATGTATCTATGTGTGTATGTGTGTGTATATGTGTGTGTGTGTATGTATGTGTATATGTGTGTGTGTGTGTGTATGCATGTATGTATGTATGCATATGCATATGCATTATGTATGTATATATATGCATGTATGTGTATGTGTGAGTATGTCTCTCTATGTGTGTGTATGCATATATGTGTGTATGTGTGTATGTGTGTATGTGTGTATGTGTGTGTGTATATGTGTTTGTATGTGTGTATGCATGTGTATGTGTGTGTATGCATCATTATGCATGTAAGTGTCTATGTGTGTTTGTGTGTGTATATGTGTGTGTATATGTGTGTGTGTGTGTGTCTATGTGTACGTGTGTGTGTCTATGAGTGTGTATGTGTTTATGTGTATGTATGTATCTATGTGTGTGTATGTGTCTATGTGTGTATGTGTATGCATGTATGTATGCATATGTGTGTGTATGCATGTGTATGTGTGTGTATGCATCATTATGTGTGTATGTGTCTATGTGTCTATGTGTGTATGTGTGTGTATATGTGTGTGTGTATCTATGTGTATGTGTGTGTTTCTATGAGTGTTGATGTGTTTATGTGTATGTATGTATCTATGTGTATGTATGTGTCTATGTGTGTATGTGTATGCATGTATGTATGCATATGTGTGTGTATGCATATGTATGTGTGTGTATGCATCATTATGTGTGTCTATGTATGCATGTGTATGTGGTTATGCATCATTACGTGTGTATGTGTCTATGTATGTATGTGTGTGTATATGTGTGTGTGTGTCTATGAGTGTGTATTTGTTTATGTGTATGTATGTATCTATGTGTGTGTATGTGTCTATGTGTGTATGTGTATGCATGTATGTATGCATATGTGTGTGTATGCATATGTATGTGTGTGTATGCATCATTATGTGTGTCTATGTATGCATGTGTATGTGTGTATGCATCATTACATGTGTATGTGTCTATGTGTGTATGTGTGTGTGTGTGTGTGTCTATGAGTGTGTATGTGTTTATGTGTATGTATGTATCTATGTGTGTGTATGTGTCTATGTGTGTATGTGTATGCATGTATGTATGCATATGTGTGTGTATGCATATGTATGTGTGTATATGCATATGTATGTGTGTGTATGCATCATTATGTGTGTCTATGTATGCATGTGTATGTGTGTATGCATCATTACGTGTGTATGTGTCTATGTGTGTATGTGTGTGTGTATATGTGTGTGTGTCTATGTGTATGTGTGTGTGTCTATGAGTGTGTATGTGTTTATGTGTATGTATCTATGTGTGTGTATGTGTATGCATGTATGTATGCATATGTGTGTGTATGCATATGTATGTGTGTGCATGCATCATTATGTGTGTATGTGTCTATGTGTGTATGTGTGTGTGTGTGTCTATGAGTGTGTATGTGTTTATGTGTATGTATGTATCTATGTGTGTGTATGTGTGTATGTGTGTATGTGTCTATGTGTGTATGTGTATGCATGTATGTATGCATATGTGTGTGTATGCATATGTATGTGTGTATGCATCATTATGTGTGTCTATGTATGCATGTGTATGTGTGTATGCATCATTACGTGTGTATGTGTCTATGTGTGTATGTGTGTGTGTATATGTGTGTGTGTCTATGTGTATGTGTGTGTGTCTATGAGTGTGTATGTGTTTATGTGTATGTATCTATGTGTGTGTATGTGTATGCATGTATGTATGCATATGTGTGTGTATGCATATGTATGTGTGTGTATGCATCATTATGTGTGTATGTGTCTATGTGTGTGTGTATGCATTATGTACATGTATGTAAGCATGTGCATTATGTATGCATATAAGTATGTATGTATGCATATGCATATGCATTATGTATGCATATGCATATGCATTATGTATGCATATGCATATGCATTATGTATGCATATGTGTGTATGTGTGTGTATGCATTATGTATGTGTATGTAAGCATGTGCATTATGTATGCATGTAAGTATGTATGTATGCATATGCATATGCAATATGTATGCATGTATGTGTATGTGTGTGTATGTCTCTCTATGCGTGTGTATGCATATATGTGTGTGAATGTGTGTGTACATGTGTCTGTATGTGTGTATGCATGTGTATGTGTGTGTATGCATCATTATGTGTGTATGTGTGTGTATATGTGTGTGTATGTGTGTATGTCTATGTGTATGTGTGTGTATCTATGAGTATGTATGTGTTTGTGTGTGTGTATGTGTCTATGTGTGTATGTGTCTGTGTGTGTGTATGTATCTATGCATGTGCATTATGTATGCATGTAAGTATGTATGTACATTGTATGCATATGCATATGCATTATGTATGCATATGTATGCATGTATGTGTTTATGTGTGTATGTCTCTCTCTATGTGTGTGTATGCATATATGTGTGTGTATGTGTGTATGTGTGTGTATATGTGTCTGTATGTGTGTATGCATGTGTATGTGTGTGTATGCATGTGTATGTGTGTATGTGTGCATGTGTGTGTGTATATGTGTGTGTATGTGTGTGTGTCTATGTGTATGTGTGTGTATGTGTTTATGTGTGTATGTGTATGCATGTATGTATGCATGTGTATGTGTGTGTATGCATCATTATGTGTGTATGTGTCTATGTGTGTATGTGTCTATGTGTGTATGTGTCTATGTGTGTATGTGTTTGTGTATATGTGTGTGTATGTGTGTGTGTCTATGTGTATGTGTCGCTACGCGTCTATGAGTGTGTATGTGTTTATGTGTGTGTATGTGTCTATGTGTGTGTATGTGCATATGCATTATGTATGCATATGTATGCATGTATGTGTATGTGTGTGTATGTCTCTCTCTATGTGTGTGTGTATGCATATATGTGTGTGTATGTGTGATGCATATATGTGTGTGTATGTGTGTATGTGTGTATGTGTGTATGTGTGTATGTGTGTATGTGTGTATGTGTGTATGTGTGTATGTGTGTGTGTGTATATGTGAGTCTATGTGTGTATGCATGTGTATGTGTGTGAATGCATCATTATGTGTGTATGTGTCTATGTGTGTATGTGTGTGTGTATATGTGTGTGTATGTGTGTGCACGTCTATGTGTATGTGTGTGTGTCTATGAGTGTGTATGTTTGGATATGTGTGTGTATGAATGTGTGTCTATGAGTGTGTATGTTTGGATGTGTAAGTGTATATGTGTGTCTATGTGTGTATGCATGTGTATGTGTGTGAATGCATCATTATGTGTGTCTATGAGTGTGTATGTATATGTGTATATGTGTGTGTATATTTGTGTCTATGTGTGTGTGTGTATATGTGTATGCATGTGTATGTGTGTGAATGCATCATTATGTGTGTATGTGTCTATGTGTGTATGTGTCTATGTGTGTATGTGTGTATGTGTGTATGTGTGTATGTGTGTATGTGTGTATGTGTGTATGTGTGTGTATATGTGTGTGTATGTGTGTGCACGTCTATGTGTATGTGTGTGTGTCTATGAGTGTGTATGTGTTTATGTGTGTGTATGTGTCTATGTGTGTGTATGTGTCTATGTGTGTATGTGTCTATGTGTGTATGTATGCATATGTGTGTATGTGTGTGTATGCATTATGTATGCATATGTGTGTGTATGCATTATGTATGTGTATGTATGCATATCCATTATGTATGTGTATGTATGCATGTGAATTATGCATGCATATGTGTGTGTATGCATGTAAGTATGTATGTATGTACGCATATGCATATGCATTATGTATGCATATGTGTGTGTATGCATGTAAGTATGTATGGATGTACGCATATGCATATGCATTATGTATGCATGTATGTGTATGTGTGTGCATGTCTCTCTCTATGTGTGTGTGTATGCATATATGTGTGTGTATGTGTGTGTGTGTGTATGTGTGTGTGTATGTGTGTGTGTATGTGTGTGTGTGTATGTGTCTGTGTATGTGTGTGTATATGTATGTGTATATGTGTGTGCATGTGTATGCATTATGTGTGCATGTGTGTATGCAACCTTATTTGTGTATGTGTGTATATGTGTGTGTATTTGTGTGTATGTGTGTGTGTGTATGTGTATGTGTGTGTGTCTATGTGTGTATATGTGTGTGTGTACATATGTATGTGTATGTAAGTGTGTGTGTGTGTGTGCGCATACCTGCTTGCTGTTAGTTTGTGCAGCCCTCTCTCTCTCTCGTGCTCTCTCTCTCTCTCACTCTCTATCTCTCTCGGTCTCTTCTTGCTCGCGTCCAAGTCCCGGCACAAATGTGCCGGGAGAAATCAAAATATTTTTTTTACATTCCAGAGCGTCGCATATGCGACGCTCTGCAGTTTGCTAACGTCGCTCCAACCGTCGCTAGGCAGCGATGAAATTAGCAACGCTCGTTAATTAATGTCACATAAACGACGCTAGCATCGCTTATGCGACGAGGGTTGGGGGAAAAAAAAATTCAAAATTCTGACCATCGCTTATGCGACGACCTCGTCGTATAAGCGACGCTTCCCGTTTGTTTTCCAATTTGGGGGCGTCGCTATGCCCCCCTTTTTCTTGTAGTGTCTCCCCCACACCTATATAAAGTCCCTCTCCAAAAATTTCTAGGGTTTTGCCCCCCCATGTTTCTTTGTGTTGGTACAAATGTATTTGTGACAAAAATGAATGTTGGAGGATTCGTCTCATAATTACCATTATTGTTTTGATAAGCTATGTATTCATTTTCTTTGTTTGGACTCCATGTGTCATCAACATATTCCCCATTGTAAGATGTTGAACATCTTTCTTATGATTCATCAAAATACATTGATGTTGTTGGAGTAATAGCTCTCTCCATGTTTTCTTCTAAAGGTAAGTACTTGATAGACAACATTTGTTGGAAAAGGAGGTTGTTGATCTAAAATAGGTTGAGGTGTATCATGAATTTGTTTGTCTTTTATTTGATAGGTTTTTTGTTGGTGTCTTCTTTCTCTACCTGTTGAGTGATTGATTGGTCCTCCTTGATAAACCTTTGTTGTGTAACATACACTCCATGTTGAGTGTAAATGATCTCCATGCCTAGGAAATAGGATTGATTTCCCAAGTCACTTATCATGGACTCCTTCTCCATTCGCTTCTTGAGCTTTTGGATTCCTTTGGTATTTGTACCTGTAAGTATAATATCATCATGTATACAAATATGTATGTACCCATCTTCACTTGCTTTCACTAGCAAGCTACTATCTGCCTTTGAAGCTTGATATCCAAATTCATTTAAGAACTTCACAAGTGTGTAATTCCAAGCCCTTGGGGGCTGCTTCAAACCATACAAAGCTCTTTTGAGCTTACACACAATCTGGTCCATTTGGATCTTTGAAGCCCTCTGGTTGCTCCATGTATACTTCATCTGCAATATATCCATTTAGAAAGGCATTTTTAACATCCAATTGTGATAGCTTCCATCCTTCGCAAGTTGCAATAGCTATCAATGTTCTAATGGTAGACATCTTAGCCATTGGACTATAAATTTCATCATAATCCACACCTTGTGTTTGAGCATATCCTTTGACTACTATTTTAGCTTTATATCTAGACACCTTTCCATCTGCAAATCTTTTTGTTTTATACACCCATTTACATCCAATTACCTTCTGATTCCTTGGTCTAAGTACCAATTACCATCTATAATTCTCAAATAGAGCATCATGCTCTTCCTTCATTGATTTTTCCTGATTCTCTTTACCTTAAGCTTTTGCACGTTGATGGATCTTCATCTATCTTCAATATGTATGCATAATATTTGGTTGTGATGTAAGAAGTGTCATAGCTATACATTATATGTTGCTTTCTTTGTCTTGATGACTTGCTTATCTATGCACTTCTTGAAGTCTCTGCCCCATCATGCTCTGGATCGAATCTTAGTCTATCTTCATATCCATCTTTATCATCACTCTCATCTTCATATACTTGCATCTTTGATTTTCCTTTCCTTGTCTTCATGACTTCTTCAAAATTTGCATGAATATTATTTGAACCTGTATACCATGTATTTTGTTCATCAAATGTCACATCTTTAGTAAAAAGAAATTGTTTTATAGATGGACTCCACAACCTATAACCCATTTGTTTATCATTATATCCTATGAATACATATTTCTCTGCTTTAGGTTCTGGCTTATGTCTCAATTGAGATGGAACATAATCATATGCCAAACATCCAAATATTTTGCAATGATCAAGAGTAGGTTTCTTATTCCACCATGCTTCATAAGGGATTATACCATCCAAAGCTTTACAAGGTAACCTATTTACAAGATAGGTTGCTATGTTAACAACTTCTGCCTACAAGTAATTAGGGAAATTCTTCTCCTTCATCATAGATCTAGCAAATTCCACAAGTGTTATATTTCTCCTTTTTGCAACTCTATTTTTTTTATGAGAGTACCTTCAAGTTAGTTCTCTTTTTATACCTGCATTCCACAAGTAATCATCAAATTCTTTGGAGAAATACTCGCCTCCTCCATTCGACCTCAATCTTTTGAGCTTTTGTCATGTAATCCTTTCTACATATGCATGATAATGTGCAAATGTATTAAACACTTCTGAGTTGTCCTTGATCACATAGAGTATGATCCATCTTGTTGCATAATCTAGTTGTTGTAGGATTGGTTTTGAAAGTTTCTTCCACCTCCTCTACCATATGTATTCCTACCACCTCTACCTTTGAAGTTACCTCTTTGGTTTCTTCCTCCTCTACCTCTTTGATTGTAGTTTTGATTGTAATTGCCATTGTTCTGATTATTGTGCCAACATTAATTTGCCAAATTATTTGTTTTACCACAAATCCAATAAGCTCTGACATTGTCTTTTTTCTTTCCACCTCTTCCTCTACCTCTACTATTTCCTTTACCTCTAGTAAATTTAGTTTGATTCGAGGTGTCTTCTTCTTCATTTGATTGTTGCTTGCCCTTAGCATTCTTCTTCTTATCCTTTGAATACATAAATTGACCTACAATTTTCTCATTTTCTCCTTTAATATCTAGTTCAAATGTTACCATGTGTCCTAACAATTGATTTAGATCTAGAGTGAAATGATCTAATATAATTCAGTTGACAATATGAAAGGATTCCACCTTTTATCTCCTCTTAATCTTGTAAGAATATGTCTTACCAATTTATATTCTTCAATGTCTTCATCAACTACACCTAAGAAATTTGCAATATCGTTCATCTTTGTTACATAATCAGAAATTGATTGTGAAGCTTTCTTTTTTAAGGTTGTAAATTCTACCCATGATGAGGCCTTCCTTAACTTAGCTATATTTTGGAAATGTTCCTCCAAGGCATTCCATATATTAGTTACACTCTCTATCCCTCTGATATGTGGCAAGAGATAATCATTGATAGCCATGTAGATAATGATCCTTGCTTGAGCATCTTGCTTCATCCAATTCTTTAAATCTACAAGTTCTTCCCTAGTTGGAAGACTAGGATCTTTAAATTCTGCCTTTTCTTCTTCTCCTGTGATGTATCCCATGAAATCTTTGCCCATAAGATAAGCTTCCATTCTCATAGAACATGCTGGATAGTTTTCTCTATCAAGATTCTCTATGTGGATGCTTTCTCCCATCCTTCTATGACCTGTGTTAAGAAATAAGTCTTCAATAGTTAGAGACTATACCTTTTGAGCTAATTCTTAGCTTCTTTTGATACTTTTGAATGTCCTTTGTATCACTCTAAAGTTCTTTTGCAAAACTTTAGCCTTCCAATCCTTTCTTTAGCTCCAATTTGAAAATCTACATTAATTAGGATCTTCTTCTTTAGTCTCTTGACTTGATCTACTTCTCTAGCTCTGATACCACTGATGGAGACCTTAAAATCTCCTTCCTTCTTCAATTCTGAATTTTTTTCTTATTCAATTATTCTACCTCAAGATTCAATTTCATTACCTACAAATGTCATAGATTTTGATGCTTCAAATTGCATAAGAATATTTGTATGATCTTGTGCAACCTTGAGGTACAATAAACCTTTGATTAGACTGATTAAAACTTTGATTAATCATTAAAATCAAAAGTATGTCTGAAACTGATATTCAAAAATGACAACTTTGACATAGGTAACTTCAACTTCTGATTTCTCTCAAACTCTAACATATTTTACAAAATTTTGCAAATATCCTCCTTAGCTCTCAACTTAGATTTATAATGCTTAAACACAAAAACATTTACATGCATCACTAGGAACTGAGCAAAAACATTAACGCTAGTGTTGGGCTTGGACGCTTTAGTGTCCCGAAAAAGAGACATTATTTGATGAATTTTTTAGATTACTAGAAGGAACTATTTATAAATGTAACTATGCAACATGTTAGCATAAGGATTGAATATTTTTAGAAAAATATAGTTTTAATTAAAGGATATAAAAATTAATATTTATTCACCAATTTTATGATGCTAATTTCAGTATTGGCACATAAATTACAGTGATGTAAGTGGTTCTTTTTTATTAAAATCATGCTCTTGCAATTTTCAATGGTGTAACTGCAATAAAATCTCTTATTTTATATATTTCAACATCTTTCTATCCACAATTAGAGATTTGTAATGATTAGATTTGTAATGATTAGATTTGTAATGATTAGATTTGTAATGATTAGATTTGTAATGATTTTTACTAGGTTTATGGCATAAAATGTATCTCATATGTGATATGACACTGTTATCATCTATGAATTATTTTGCAAAGTGATGGTATGAATATGCACCATTTTTTATCATCAAAATACTATTTGATATTATTACATCTGGAAATATTTTTTTGACAACCTTAGGAGTCAAATTTCTATGTCATTTCTTCAAGTTAAACAATACCATTGTTTTTCTACGCTAAGAAAAGGTCATTTTATGAGGAAATATTGCATATGATGCACGATTAAAGTTAATATGCTAGTTCTTCCTAAATAAAGTAGTTTATTATGTTTATAGAATTATTTTGATTGATAATATATACCTTGTATCATTGAGGAAACCTAATTTTTTAGGATGATTTTTTATTCTCGACAGAGTGGAATATGGCTAGTCAATGAAATGTTGAGATTTTTGGTGTTATGTGAGATACATACAAAAATTATTGGTTCAAAGGCATGTAGCATATCTTTATGATACTATATGATGGTTTTGTAAATAAAACACCATTTTAGTGTTTTTATGAATCAATATCATATAGAAGGGTCCTAAAGTGTATAACTATATAATGAGCACCCTATAATGTAGTTTTTTTTTTTATACAAATGATTTTTCTAGTTCCCAAGACGTGCCTTAAATGATTATACGACAGTAAATTAACATTAGAAAAATGATTGCAATAGGAGGAGAATTCTTTTTATGGAGATATTTCTTTCTTCTCATGTATAAATCTACAAAAAAACAGGTTTTTTGAACCATATTCAATCATTTCTATATTTTGAATTATCAAAAAAGGTTATTTTTTAAAATATATATTTTTTATAGAACATCTAAGTATATCTCTTTATGGGGATCTAAGGGTTTTTCATAATTTTATTTGATTAGTATGTGTGATTTTTTTTTCAAAAAAAGGACACTATAGTAACCTATTTGGTACAACACTAGTGTTAATCGACGGGATGTGCCATTTCTCAATCTTCACTTTAGAAAGTTGACATCTGAATGTTCCTATGAGTCATACACACTCTATGAAAATAATTAGGACATGAAACTTTAATCATAGCTTGATTTACTATTGAATTAGATCTGTGTACAAGGATTTTTGATCCATGTGATCATCTTGCGAGAAATGTGAATTAGACTGAGCTGTAATCCTATAGATTTCACTCATAAGCACTACATTTTTATTCACTTGCTTTATTAGTTATCTAGCTATAATGCACTAATTAATATCCTTTGAAGTGAATATATGCTCAGTCATGTCTCATTCTTTTTATACATTGTTCTCTTCATTCTTCTCGGTCTTTACTTGCACCAAACTTCTCTTTATCTTTGTCCATACTCTTACTTGAATTCATTAATCTTCATAAACACCAATTTTTTATTGGTTTACACCAAAAACCATGGTTCTAAGCTATGCATTTATTAATCCTTCTGTGATTAATGATATTCTTTTCTACATGGATGGTTACCCTTGAGCAGTGCATCTATTTAAGTATTGTTTGAATCTTCTAGATGTCAATGTCACAGATTCATTGGGGGTTTGTTTAAAGCTATGAACTAATGTAGAAGTATCATGTCCATTATCTCTCTTAAAGAATTCACCTAAGAAATCTTGTAAGAAAACTTTGATGTTATCAAAGCTTTCCATTGTGAGTGGTCGAAACCACATGAGAGCCAATTCCTTCAATGTCAAACCAAATGATTGATATTGAGCGAAGTAATCCTCTACTTTCTCAGATTATAATACTTGTTGGAATTTTTCCACATGATCATATGGATCAGTGGATCCATCATATTGATTTCTCATGCTTTTTAGCATTTGCATTGGTATGAGTCTTTTGTATTGTCCCACATATCTCTCCCTATTGTTCCTTCTAGGTATATTGAGGTTAGTAGTGAATTTGATCTAAGTCTGGCTACATATCTTTGGATTCCAATTTTATAGATGTATTTTCCAAATCTATCTATAAACTCAAACTTCAAAAGGTTGATATTGCTGATATGTTTAGGTAGTGATGTGTGTGAACACTCTAGGATTGTCGGGGCACTTTTTTCCCTCTTTCGGAGGGTTTTTTCCCCCTGCTTGTATATACGCCTACTACCCTAATGGGTTACTTATCTTTGTACATTGTAGTGGTAATACATTCAGTATTGTGTTGTGCTCCAAGCTTCTTCTTCTTCTTTGTGCTATTCATGTGCTTCCGTAGACCTCGAACTCAACCAATTGGTATAAGACAAGGTCCTCGCTTCATCTAGGGCATCATCCACACCCCTCCAGTCACAGTCTTAGAATTGCATGAAATTTGGTGAGCATACTCAGGGTGATTAGGAGATCAAAATAACTTTGCTATGTGTGCCAAAATCATGATCTGAGCTCATTTCACCCTTTGAATGCACTATCATAGCACTTGTGCAGGCTATTTCATCTTTTTGTGCCAAAGATATATACAACTTTTGGTTTGCGAGTATAAGAGTGTCGAATTCTACTACACGTTTAGTAGAACTCCTTAGGGTAGTTTTGTTCAGCTTTTTTAGATACAATCATTTTTCTACATGAGGGTCTTTTAGTCAGTGGACATGGCTGAAAGCAGTAACGTATTTCGTATGTTGGAGTTGGATGGTACGAATTATCCATTGTGGGCTTATATGATGCATCATGTATTGGTCACAAAAGGACTGTGGAATATTGTGCATGATGTTGAAAAATGTCCTATTAAAATCGCAAATACAAGTACTGAAGTTGATGCAGATGGCGTTGAAGATGACGATATTCTTCATGTTCTTGTTCATGGTGCAGTTTCTATTGCACCTATTGTAGAGAAAATTCATTGGGATGGCAGAGATGCTTAGGCACATGCATTGATAGCCTTGTTTGTCAAATTTTCCATTATTCCTCACATTTGCTCTTGCAGAACAGCTAAGGATGCTTGCACTACAAGAAATAGGGGGGTGTAGCGACGCCCCCGAATTGAAAAAAAAACAAACACCGTCGCTTATGCGACGCTAGCGTCGCACAAGCCACGGTGCTATTTTTGGATTTTTTTTTTTGGGCATTCGTCACATAAGCGATGCTTGCATCGCTTATGCGACGCTAAATTAGTGCGTTGCAAATACCGTCGCTAACTAGTTCATGATCCATCAAATGGTGATGTGATTATTGCTTTTGGCATTTTATGTCGTGGGCTATATAAGCTCATAGACTATGAAAAATATGGGAATGATTTGAAATGTGCAGTACATGATTCTCAGGATATGTTAGATGCAAAGCTTTGGCATGCATGCTTTGGTCATCTGAATGCGATGTTATTTGCGACATTGGCAAACTGGACAGCGTCGCATATGCGACGCTCTGGAATGTAAAAAAAAAATTCGATTTCTCCCGCACATTTTTGCCGGGACTTGGATGCGAGAGCAAGAAGAGACCGAGAGAGAGAGAGAGAGAGAGAGAGAGAGAGAGACGCATCTCGTTGAAGCAAGGTATGCACACACACACACACTTACACACACATACATATGCATACACACACATATACAAACATAGACACACACACACACACATACACATAGACACACACACACATACACATAAATACACACACATATACACACATACACAAATAATGTTGCATACACACATGCACACATAATGCATACACATGCACACACATATACACATACATATACACACACATACACACATACACACATACACATACACACACATACACACACACATACACACACACATACACACACATATATGCATACACACACACATAGAGAGACATGCACACACATACACATACATGCATACATAATGCATATGCATATGCGTAAATACATACATACTTACATGCATACATAATGCATATGCATATGCATACATACATACATACTTACATGCATACACACACATATGCATACATAATGCACATGCATACATACACATACATAATGCATATGCATACATAATGCCCATGCATACATACACATACATAATGCATACACACACATATGCATACATACATGCATACACATACACACATAGACACATACACACACATAGACACATACACACACATAAACACATACACACTCATAGACACACACACATGCACATAGACGCGCACACACATACACACACATATACACACACACATACACACATAATGATGCATTCACACACATACACATGCATACACACATACACACACATATACACACACACATACACACATACACACATACACACACATATATGCATACACACACATAGAGAGACATACACACACATACACATACATGCATACATATGCATACATAATGCATATGCATATGCATACATACATACATATGCATGTATGTGTATGCATGTATGCATACACATACATGCATACACACACATATGCATACATAATGCATACACACACATACACACACCTATGCATACATACATGCATACACATAGACACATAGACACATAGACACATACAAACACATAGACACATACACACACATAAACACATACACACTCATAGACGCGTAGCGACACATACACATAGACACACACACATACACACACACATATACACAAACACATACACACATAGACACATACACACATAATCATGCATACACACACATACACATGCATACACATACATATGCATACATACATGCATACACATACACACATAGACACATACACACACATAGACACATACACACACATAGACACATACACACACATACACACATACACACTCATAGATACACACACATACACATAGACACACACACATCCACACACATATACACACACACATACACACATACACATGCATACACACATACAGACACATATACACACCCATACACACGTACACACACATATATGCATACAGACACACATAAAGAGACATACACACATATACACATACATGCATACATATGCATACATAATGCATATGCATATGCATACAATGTACATACATACTTACATGCATACATAATGCACATGCATAGATACATACACACACATACACACATACACACACATAAACACATACATACTCATAGATACATGCACACACATACACATAGACACACACACACACATACACACACATATACACACACATACACACATAGACACATACACACATAATGATGCATACACACACATACACATGCATACACACACATACACATGCATACACACATACAGACACACATACACACACATATATGCA
This sequence comes from Ceratopteris richardii, assembly GCA_020310875.1. NCBI lineage: Eukaryota > Viridiplantae > Streptophyta > Polypodiopsida > Polypodiales > Pteridaceae > Ceratopteris > Ceratopteris richardii. Next base: position 180,370 of record MU260210.1, on the reverse strand, counting down.
TACACACACATAGAGAGACATACACACACATACGTGAACACATACAGGGGGTGACAGATCAGCCCCCACAAGGTAAAAGGCCTAAAGCTTTGCGAAAAGCTTCACACTTTTCTCGTGGAAGAGCTTTGGTGAATATGTCTACCACATTATCTTGTGTAGGCACATATACCAAATCAATATCTCCTACATGAAGGCGCTCTCTCACCTAGTGATAATGCACCTCAATATGTTTGGTCCGTGCATGAAACACTGGGTTTCGTGCAACAGCCAAAGCACTCTGACTATCTGTGAGAATATGCGTAGCAGCATTAATCTCCATGCAAAGATCCATCAATAGGCGTCTCAGCCATATACACTCCACTGTAGCTGTGAAAACTGCCCTGTACTCAGCTTCACAACTCGATGTCGCCACTGTAGGTTGCTTCTTACTCAGCCAAGATATGCATGAGTCTCCAAGGAAAAAGAAATTACCACTAGTGGACACGCGAGTATCATAACAACCAGCCCAATCACTATCTGTAAAAGCATGCAAGCATGGCTGAATATCTCTGCCATAAAAGAGACCTAAGCTCAAAGTGCCTCGAAGATATCTGAACACACGTTTCACCGCTTGCCAATGCTTAGTGTCAGGGCTATGCATGAATCGACTCAACTGGGAAACTGCATACTGTATATCCGACCTTGTGTTGCATGCATATATAAGACATCCCACAGCTTGCTGATAAAGAGAAGTATCAAATGCATCACTGGAATCCTCAACTGAGAACCTGAATCTTGTCTCAAATGGTGTAGAAACTCGCTTGCAATCCTCAAAGTCAAAACGCTGAAGTAGTTTTTCAACATACTTTGCTTGGCATAACAATTCCCCCCTCAACGGATACAAACTGGATGCCAAGATAGTAGCTCAAAAGACCAAGATAAGTGACATCAAAAGTATGCTACAAATCAGCCATAAGAATGTCAAGTTTTGCATCACATGATCCAGTCAAGAGTATGTCATCGACATAAAGAACAAGCACTATAAGATCAGCCCCATTTTTGCGTACATAGAGTGTGATTTCAATCGGACTACATGTGAAGCCAAGAGCAATCAAATGCTTATGGATTTTGTCATACCATGCACGTGGAGCTTGCTTGAGACCATACAAGGCTTTATGCAAGCGACAAACCATATGCTCTTTCCCTTTCATAGCAAATCAAGGAGGTTGCTTCACATAAACCTCTTCTTGCAAATCACCATTCAAGAAGGCTGTTTTTATGTCCAGCTGATGCACTTTCCAACCTCGATGGGAAGCCAATGCAACCACGGTATGAATGGTAGTCATGCGTGAAGTAGGTGCAAAAGTTTCCTCATAGTCAATGCCATATTGTTGCCAATATCCTTTGGCAACCAATCTAGCTTTGTAGCGATCAATGCTACCATCAGATTTTCTCTTAATCTTGTAAACCCACTTTGTACCAATGGCATTCTTTTCGTTTGGCAATTCACATAACTCCCAAGTACCATTCCTATGTATGGAATCCATTTCTGATTGCATAGCATTCATCCATTGTGGATCGTCACATGCATCTTCAAAAGAAAGTGGCTCTTCATTACATGCTGTAGCAATTAGAGAATAATCCACAAAATTACTCGATGCATGGTGAGAGCTTGATCTTGTTCTACCAAGTAAAGGTGCACTCAATTTGTTGTCCTCCAAAGTTTGTTTCGGCCATTTTGGCATAGATTGTGCACTCTTGATAGACATGCGTTCATTATGTAAAACATCTTCAATATGTACATCATGCATGGGCTGAATCTCGTGCTCAGTTTCAGCCATATTTTGACGCAAATGTTCAGCCATATGTGGCTGGAAATTTCCAGCAGTTTGGACATTTTGTGACTGAAAATTTTCAGCCATGTTTGGCTGGAAATTCTCTGCATTTTCAGCCCTATTTGGCTGGAATTTTTCAGCCCTTTGAACCTCAGTTGGCTGGTCTACATGGCCATAGTCAAGCGCACCATTTTGGAACAAAGGACTGGCTACAAAAGAGACAGAAAAAAGAGTCTAGAATGGTTGTTGCAGAGGCCTTTACACCAAAAACAGAGTCTCCTAATCTAGTGCAGAATGAAGAATGGGTGTTTACTATTGTTTGCAATTTCAACCCATCTTCTCCTGAATAGTGTACGTCTACACTAGACTCAGATGTTTGCCAGTACTTTGATAGTGGGGCAACCAAACATATTAGCTCGCAGCATAATTTCTTCACTTCACTCGAGCCTGCCCCTAGATGGGAATATTGCCACATGTGCCAACAACTCCTCTTATCTTGTCATGGGAGTTGGTAAAATCATTCTAACTACTCTTGATGGTAGTTCTTTCACATTGTCAGATATTCATTGGCAACTTCAAGCTCCGATTTCAAAGATGCGTTATCCTCCTGCACTTTAACAACATCTCTCTTCAACTTTTCCACTTCAATCCTCCTAAAAGAGGTACAAAAAAAATGCAAAACTTCAAACAATCAAGCAAAGGACTATCAATTCGAGTACTCTAGTTACTCGCATAACCATCCTTTCTCCTCAATTTACTAAATCTTTACAAAGGAATCATTGTCTTGTCTTCCTAATCATTATTGAAAAGAGAATACATGGCATGACTTCCTTTCACCATTGATATCCATAGCAATGATAGTCTAATTGTGATATGTAAAATGAAGTTTACTTGTGATTTTGGCACCACCAATCTAGGTTACTCATCCTTGGAAATGACACCGAAAAAGATGTTTATCTCCACTCATTTAGGAGCATCTGTCCCATTGTAGCACTAGTGACTTGATTGAACTTCTATAGTAAAAGGAAACCTCTTCAAGTTGTCAATCCAAGAACAAGTTAATATGATTGTTGCTTAAATACTAATGCAATAAAACACAAATCAATCATTCAAAAAAGAGATAAGTCAAACATGATATGAGATCCACTAAGAATTGATAAAAAGAGAAATTGATAAGAACGCAATTTTCTATAGCATGACTTTTTGAGAAGTTACTGTTGATACTTCAAATGATCATAAGTCAATGAATATAACACCAAATTGAGTGATTCAGGTGCCTAGTCCATGTCATTTTTCATGCAAAATCCAAATATATATTAAAAAGTACTTTTCTTGAGTAAAAACCAATTATACAACCACTTTGAAATAGAAGATTTTCTTCAAACCAAGAAAAGATATCCATAGAAACTATTAAACTCAATAAGGATCCCACAAACAAGTCTCAACTCAATCTACTATTGGATAATCAACCAAACAACATAGAACAAGTCACACAAGACATTACACAAAGGCATCACAGTGAAGAAGGAGATGACAATCAAAGGAAGAGCTCTCTATTATTAATGAAGGAAAATTACATATGACATTGTTTCCTCTACTTATTCGTTACATTGACTTATATACTACTTCCAAAATGAACTACTTTCTCACTTCTAAGCTTCTAGATCTCTCACTCTAGTTGTCCAATTAGCTTCTAACTTTATACATAGCAATGATAGTCTAATTGTGATATGTAAAATAAAGTTTATTTGTGATTTTGGCACCACCAATGTAGGTTACTCATCCTTGGCAACGGCACCAAAAAATATGTTTACTTCCACTCATTTAAGAGCCTCTTTCCCATTGTAGCATCAGTGACTTGATTGAACTTCTATAAGAAAAGGAAACCTCTTCAAATTGTCAATCCAAGAACAAGTTAATCCAATTGTTGCTTAAAGACTAATGACATAAACCACAAATCAATCATTCACAAAAGATATAAGTCAAACATGATATGAGATTCACTGGGAATTGATAAAAAAAAGAAATTGATAAAAACACAATTTTCTAGAAACATGACCTTTTGAGAAGTTGCTCGAAACTTCAAATGATCATAACTCAATGAATATAGCAACAAATTGAGTGATTCAAGTGCTTAATCCATCTCATTTTTCATGCAAAATCCAAGTATGATATTAAAAAGTACTTATCTTGAGTAAAAACCAATCATACAACCACTTTGAAACATATGGCTTTCTTCAAATAAACAAAAGATATCCATAAAACCCATTAAACTCAATAAGGATCTCACAAGCAAGTCTCAACTCAATCTACTATTGAATAATCAACCAAACAACACAGAACAAGTCACACAAGACATCACACAAAGGCATCACAGTGAAGAAGGAGATGACAACCAAAGGAAGAGCTCTCTATTCTCAATGAAGGAAAATTACAAATGACATTGTGTCCTCTACTTCTTCTTTACATTGAATTATATACTAATTCCAAAATGAACTACTTTCTCAGTTCTAAGCTTCTAGATCTCTCACTTTAGTTGTCCAATTATCTTCTAGCTTTATGCATACCAATGATAGTCTAATTGTGATTATGTAAAATGAATTTTACTTGTGATTTTGGCACCACAAATCTAGGTTAATCATCCTTGGCCATCACACCAAAAAAGATGTTTATCTCCACTCATTTAAGAGGATTTGTCCCATTGTAGCATCAATGACTTGTTTGAACTTCTATAGGAAAAGGAAACCTCTTCAAATTGTCAATCCAAGAACAAGTTAATCTCAATTTTGCTTAAAGACTAATGCAATAAACCAAAAATCAATCATTCACAAAAGATATATGTCAAACATGATATGAGATCCAATGAGAATTGATAAAAGGACAAATTGATAGAAACATGATTTTCTAGAAACACGACTTTTTGAGAAGTTATTGCTGGAAACTTCAAATGATCCTAACTCAATGAATATAGCACCAAATTGAGTGATTCAGGTGCTTAATCCATGTCATTTCTCATGTAAAATCCAAATATAATATTAAAAAGTACTTATCTTGAGCAAAAACCAATCATACAACCACTTTGAAACATACGACTTTCTTCAAACCAAGAAAAGATATCCACGCAGACCATGAAACTCAATAAGGATCTCACAAACAAGTCTCAACTCAATCTACAACTGAATAATCAACCAATCAACACAGAACAAGTCACATAAGAAATCACACAAAGGCATCATAGTGAAGAGGGAGATGACAACCAAAGGAAGAGCTCTCTATTCTCAATGAAGGAAAATTACAAATGACATTATGTCCTCTACTTCTTCTTTACATTGACTTATATACTACTTCCAAAATGAACTACTTTCTAACTTCTAAGCTTCTAGTTCTCTCACTCTATTTGTCCAATTAGCTTCTAACTTTATGCATAGATCTATCACAATTCAAGAAAGCACTTCCTGAGTTTGTGAAAATTTAGAGCTTTTCAACTCTACTTTTTTGCTATTTACAAGAGAAAATATTCAATTCTGACTATTGTCGATAAGTGCTCCTTCAACACCCTATCACTAGTGACTTCAAGTGGGCGCCCGAACCATGAAAATTTTTTTATACATGAACTTAGCTGCCACAAATGACGCAATGCAATCTGAAGTGGCCTTAGCCTCTACCCACTTGGTAAGTGGCTATCAAAATATACATCTTATTGCTGGTTTGAATTGTTGGATTGATGAGCCCAATGAAGTAGAGACCCCATCTCTCCAAAGGTTTCCATTGGGTTGAGATCACCAAGGGCTGAAAATTTAGCTTTGTCAAACAAGGAGTATACCTTTGACAAGTGTCACATTCTTACGAAGTAAGTGATTCATTGAGGTGCACCACAACAAAGCACCAAGTGGGCTTGGAAGCCTAAACATGTACCACATAGAGCCAAACTTCCTAGGAAACCAATTAGACCAACCTCACAGCAAGTTTGGGTAAAAAAATAGAGCACCTACATAAGAACCCAAAAATATAAAAAAATGGATCCCTAGAGCTAAAAATGACCTTTATTCATTAGATACACCCATGTTCGAGTCATTTTAAAAAAAAAGAATTTCGAACTTGACCTACTCTCTCTGACTTTAATTAAAAATGAAAAAAGTTACAAGTGAATGGGAGTAGTGCCCATGGGACCCCCGAAATCCCACAAAGTAGGGGTAGAACTAGCGGATCTAGATATTGTTACATAGGAGGTTAATAACCTTCTCATCCCCCTCATGTGGGGCCCACTCAGATTTAAGTTTGTTTTTCTCTATTAGAAACGCTTTATGATGCCTAAAGGGTGGGGATCTATTGCACTTGAAGATTCTTTTGTCAAGGAGGAACAAAGACTTTTCAATCGTCCACTCTTTGGGAGATTGACCAAAATCGTAGGCACATTGCTCCCTCCAAATCTTCTAGGGGGTTTTCCCTCTTATAGTATTCCACAATGCCGCACAAATGCCGATAACTTTGCCGAGGAGTGCTTGCTTCCAGGTGATTTGTTCCTGTAGAAGTAGAATATTCCCAAGAGTCTGCCAAAGCACAAGAGACTTAGGGCACGTAAAGAAGATGTGACCCAGATGCAAAGAAGATGTGACCCAGATGCTGTGGTGACAGCACTTGCACCACGATGGAGCCCCACAAATTTTGCTAGCCTTTAGATTGGTCCAGATACCATGGTGGAGAATTTTCCACATGAGAACTGACTTTTTGTTCTCACCCAACTCTTTTGTAATTAAGATTTTTTACTTCCTTTAAATAACTAAGGAAGACTTGGACCTCAATATGCATGAACCTAGTAGTTGTTGCCAACCTTGTCTTGTGCATTATTTGAGAACCCTTGCATTCCCATAGTAAGCAAGATGATAGGTCCATGTTTGGGCCATGCATAAACATGGTTGTGATGCCCATGCACATGAGGCTCATATACGTTATTCATACAATCTATCATAATATTTTTATTTTACTAACCCCATCACTAGCCCACTAACCAATATTATTTAGTTAAACTTGTGTATACTCATCATGATTTTGGTCCATAAGAGATGGAAAGAACATCAATAAGACCTCAAAAAAAGGCACCTTTAACAGTTGAAGAAGCCCAATGGTTACCTCTTGGTTGCATGAGGAAGACTCCAACTTACTGGCTAATATATCCAATGTTGTATAATTCATGGGTACAAGAGGCTAAATATATGGATTCTAAAGGTTATAATATGATGTATATTAGCCTTGGTCTAACCCTTGATATACCCTTGGAATATGCTTGAACCTTTGGGTTGAAACCTTGGACATAACCCTTGGGGTATTCATTCATATGAGCTCCCAATTAAATGGTTGCAAAACTTAGGCTTGATTTATCCTAAGGTGTGTGAACCTTAGTCTTGGGATAAGCTTCTATAAGTGCCACTTTGAGTGTGTACGTGAAAGAAGAATCTTCATTTGATTTAGAAGGCATGTGATGACCCTTGGGAAAGTGTTCACATGAGGGGCATTTGCTTGGAAACTTGGACAAACCCAAGGACATGCATCCCCTTGGCCTAGAGGTATTTATATGGGTAGAGTTGGATGGATGGATGGATGGATATGTGCACTATTTGCCCATTTTGGCCTTGCCAATTCATGTAGGAGATTTCTTGATAGGACCTTGTAGTTTCATGACATTGGTATTCATAGCTTCACATTGGATGGATACGTCAACTCTTTTCCCATTGTGGTCTTGCCAATTTGTGTAAGAGATTTCTTGATAGGACTTTGTAGTTTCATGACATTGGTATTCAGAGCTTGACATGCTTCAAGTGTTGTGCATTTGGATAGACATAGTTGTTGAACTTTGAGATTACTTGATGCACTTTCATGAGGTTCTTTGGATTCTTCAAAGTTTTTACACCCTTTATAGGGGTAAAAGTGTAAATGTTGTGTGAGATCTTCATAGCCTACACACACAGGACAACTAACTAGGAAAACCACAAGGGGGAGAGAGATGCACTTTCAACCCAACCAATCCCTCCAATATATAGCTCCAAAACCAAGGGGGTAAGTCCCTTTCAAGGGGACATGTGTACCTTCCATCACATGGGCCCTAAGGTGGTCACATGGTTTCCAAGCTTAGGAAATCACATGGCTTCTAAAAGAAGACTTTCCAACCTCTAACGCACAAATCACGTGGCTAGGAGAAACTTCCAATTAAGCCTAAGGTACTCAACCTTAGAGAATTAGCCCTAAGGTTCGTTCTATAGGTTTCTTGAAAGCTTTGGGTTGTAGTGGGAGCAAACACCGCAAGTTTATTCATGCATTTTGAGCCTAAAGAACAGAGTTGGTAGACACTTGCAAGTGTTTTTCGCTAGTGTTTGGGCTGTGAATTCAGTCTTTCAATGCCATTTTACTGCATATATTGAGCACATACACACTATGTATGCTTTTGTGCATATCACTTATGTACGTCCATGTGGTCATTGATATAGCAGTTATGTATTTGCATAAAGCCTTTGATGTTGATAAAGAGGGTCATGGTGAGGTTTTCTTAATGTGGAGACAACTAGATCTCAGGCTCTCTTTGGTGATGTAGGTGGAAGACTTACCCAACCTCACCATAGGAGATGTATGCTAGCTATTCATAGGTGCGCCATAAGCTTAGTTGGATTCTTTCAGTTAACTGATTATATCCAGTGGAGTCAATGATTGACTATGCAGGTTTACATGTCAGTACTTGAAGTTTTATGAGATTTTCACACTGGTCATATGATCATTTTGAAGAGGACACTCTGGTAAAATTTTTCCATATTTTTGTTTTGTTAACTATACAATGTTAATTTTTCCATATTTTTGGTACACTTTCTCACATAATCATTTTGGTTAGTAATTACTATTCATTAATCCATTTTTTGGGAGAGACTGTTGACTTTTCCTAGAATCTGACACTTGGTCATCCTTTTTTGAGCATTAGTGGTGTTTGGACTCTTCTAGATTGTCACTCTAGCATAATGGTGAGTACCAAAGTGAGGAGATCCACCTCATAATTGTCAATCTGTGGAGACTTGAGAATTGGTATGACAACCATGAGAAATTGAAGGCACAAGTGTGTGAGTGAGAAGCGCATCACCATGCACACACATACACACACATGTGCACAGAAGGCAAGAACAAAGAGTGGAGCAATAGAATCTTTGATTAACTTAAGTTTACAATACTCATGAAAATCTCCTATCTCTAACAAGATAACCCAAAACATGAGCTCTCTAGCTCTTTTTATAGTTTTTATTAGTTTTTTCCTTATCTATACCTTATGTCCATCCTAGTTAAAATATAGGTTCCTATGCCTATTTGGTGGCCCAAACGAGCTCATAAAAATACAAAATTTGATACATAGGTACTTCCATTCCTCCTCAAGATCAAGGACATCTCAGCTTGGACGAAATGAAGTTTGAACTATCAAAAATTATATTTACAATGTTGGTACAATGATAAAAATCACTCTTGATTGAAAATAGTTTTTGAAAATTTGATTGGGCCTATTCTTTGTGTGGTCTACATGACTGTTCTATCTTCTTGGTCCTTCTAATCCCTTTCTTTGGCCTTCTTGTCCTTTGACACTTCTAACACTCCCCTCTCTCTGGCATCTGTCATCCTTGACATGCCTGTGTTGGGTTTGACGGTCAATGTAGTTATGTATTACATTCGCTAGATCATGTGCATGTAAAAAGAGTCCCTTTGCTATATCAAATTGCAGATGTTCCCAATCAATGTTTCCTGGGATCTCAGGGTGGGGTGTTTTGTAGAATTTTGAGTACATTGCTTGCTCATAGACAAACAATTGAAGAAGAAGAGTGGGCTTTGATAGGAACACCTCATAATGGTACTCCCAAAAATCTGTTGCGAACATGTCTTCAAAGGTTTGCTTATAACAAGCTTGGAGGTACTCTATTCTAGCATGCCAGGCATAAAAAACACAGATAATGGGAGTGGTACTCATGTCGTAAACTAAATCATAATTGCCATTCACAAATCTTGGGGCTGAGATGTTGGATGCCTTAACCTTCTTGAATGTTTTGAATACAATCTGCATCATGTCAAAAATCTAACATCATTTGAGCTGCTAAATCTAGCATGGGCCTGAGATGAGGTATCCAATGGTGTATCATGGCCATCATGTATGATATAGAGGGTGCTATCTGTGGTGCTGCTAAGTATGGATAGTTTACCCGTTCATCACAAAATGCATTGTTTTGTACCTTGATAGTGAATGCTTTCCATGTTAGGCACATGGGGATTTGTTCATAACATGGATTGTAAATGATATGGAGTGGTGCATTGTTCCATGTTAGTAGCATTTCTAGATATGTCTCTAATAGATTCTTCCACCATGTTGATTGAAATTTTGTGCCCTTGCGTGCGGCAGCAGGTAAGTCCTCTAGCTGACATTGGGTGGAAAATGATGGTGTTTTGCTAGTGACCCTCTTAACCTTGGCATAATAATATGAGAGAATAAAAAAATATGGCTGATATTGTAGCTCAAAAGAGGTGATGAGACACCAATGAGCTAGTTTCTGGAAATATTCTGATTTGAGCACAGTCTTTTCCATAGTAATCATTGCAGGGACTTGGATCACTATGCGATCTTCTGCTGTACTACCTATCTCTTAGGGAATCAGATACCATATTTGAGTCAATTCCAAAAGATTTGGAAAGCAAAAGGAAATAACTAAAGCTATGTATTAACTAATCAAAACTTCTAAGATATCTATCTATTTATCTATCTATCTATCTATCTATCTATCTTCCAGCCTAAGCATGGCAAATTTTTCTTGATCATTAAACTATTAACTTCCATATAATCAATGTGCATCTTGATTGATCCCTCTTTCTTGGTAACGAATAAAATTGGTGTTGCTTAGGGAGAGTTATTAAGTCTAATGAAACCCTATTTAAATTAATATTTCGATTTGAATTTCCACTTATTTTGGGATTGGATCATCCCATAGCCTGCTTTACTAATGGGCTTCATATGAGACATTGGTTCAATAGCATGATCTATGTCTCCCCTATTTGGCCATCAACCATGAGGTAACTCTTGTGGAAATACATATATAGATTTATGGTCTGTATAAGCACCCCTTGGGCCATTAATATACATACATGCTTTTGGATATATACAATTGTGGAACATAGAGACACTTTGCAACCCTTTGAGAATTTACTATTGTAGTTTTTGAAGTATGTTAATCAATTATCTCCCATTGTAATGGAATGCATACATGTTTGGCTATGAAGTTTGAACAAACTACATTTCTATAAAGTTCTTTGTACATTGTAAAAATAAGCTAAGTGTTCTTGCAATCATTATTAGAATACCATATGAAAGCTAATTTCATTTTTCGTGTAATTTTTTATACACACTTGGATGTGTTTGTTCTTAGAAAGCCCCCTGCCTTGTGTTCATAGCTTCACTATTTACCACAAAAGATCCCTTGTCCTAATGCAACAACACCACTACTATGGTTTTTTGGGGTGTGCAGCTATGAATAAAACCATAAACATTTCCTATTATATGTTTTGTACTCGTTCAAATACAATATCTTATGTTGAGCAACTCGTACACAATATCTTTTGAATTGCAAAAGAGGTTCCACACCATTTGGCAACTTCTCCTACACTGCCACTAAGGCCAAGTTCAGAAAGGATGGTGACAGAGTTGCACCCACCCTCTCTTCCAATCACCGTGACACACCTATGCACCTCTACTCATAGAGGGTGATGGAACATGATTTATGAAGATTCCAACTCATGGTAGAAACTCAATAATCTTGTAGAAAATTTCCTCTTCCCCTTTCAATTTCATCCTTTTGTGTGAGCACATAAATGGTAGAACTAGTTAATTTCTCAATGTTCCACATGAATAATGCAATTTCGAGTGTTTGTTCCCCCAGTTTGGTATGAGGCCATCCTATGAGCTACTCAAAGTAAGGTTGGATTCACACATCCTACCGACACAATCAACGTGTCCAAATGTCAACATTTTATTTGAAAAAATAGAAAGCAAAAGTTTTGGGTCCACCATTCATTGAGGTGGCCTTCCCCCCTCAAAACAAGTTTGTGACACGCTTGTTGGAGTTTGAGGTTTGTGGAAGCATGTGAACAACATAAGGAAGAAGAAGAAGTTTGGAGCACAACACACAATACTGAATATATTACCAAGAGAATTTACAAAGATAAGTGACCCATTAGGCTTATAGGCATATATACAAGCCAGGGAAAAAAAAAACTCCTAAAGAGGGAGAAAAGTGCCCCAACAGTCTTAGTGTGTTCAAACACATCACTACGAAAATATATCGATAAATCCCCTCTAGGATTGATGTGGTGAACAAAGAGCTGGCACTCATATATAAGAAAATGACAAGCTATGTGGAAAGAGATCAATCCACAAAAGAAAGTAAGTCCAAAGCTTTATGGAAAGCTTGAAACTTCGCCTGAGGCAGAGCTTTTGTGAAAAGGTCTGCAATTTTCTCCTCTATGGGCACATATGCCAAACTGATCTTCCCAGCAGAGAACCTCTCCCTCACATAATGATAGTGCACCTCAATGTGCTTAGTGAGAGCATGGAACATAGGGTTCCTCACAACTACCAATGTGCTCTGACTGTTAGTGAAGATGGTGGTGGCAGAAGACTGATCAACACCCAAATCATCCAAAAGGCATATGAGCCACATACACTCAACAATTGCTGTGAAAACTTTCCTATACTGATCCTCACAACTAGAAGTGGCCATAGTAGGCTTCTTCTTGCTCAACCGAGATATGCATGAGCTACCAAGCATGAAGCAAAAATCACTGGTGGACACACAAGTGTCATAGCAACCAGCTTGGTCAAATTCTAAAAAAGCGCGTAAATTTGGCGCTAGTGATCCCCCTTGGGATAAAACAATCAAAGTAGTTGGGTACCACTCAAGTAGCAAAAGATGCACGTAGCCATATGCCAATGCTTGACACATGGGCAATGCATAAACCTGCTCATTTGAGAGTCAGCAAACTGAATATCAAGTTGTGTTATGCATAAGTAAATCAAGCATCCAATAACCTCTTGATAGAGAACAACATCAAATGCATCTCCAACATCATGAAGAAACTCAATCGTAGACCTCTCTCCATAGGAGTGGCAATAGGTTTCCAATCTTCAAGGCCAAAATGCTTCAATAATGTGTGAATATATCTTGTTTGACACAGGGGTATTCTTCCATCAAGTTGCATAATTTAAATGCCCAAATAATGAAACAAATGCCCCAAACATGATATCTCAAAAGAGGCATGCAAATCAACCTTAAAATTAGCAATATGCTTCTCATTAGGACCAGTAAGAAACATTTCATCCACATACACAACAATGATCAGAAGTACATCATTGGGATGCTTAACATACAAAGTGCTCTCAGTTCAAATGTTCTCAAAACCATGTGCAATCAAGTAGGCATATATCTTTTCATACGAGGCATGTGGTGCTTGCTTCAAACCATATAATACCTTCTTCAACTTGCACACTTTCTTTTCATGCCCTTTCTACACAAAACCACGAGGCTGAAGTACATACACTTCTTCATGTAAATCACCTTTCAAAAATGTTGTTTTGATGTCCAAATGATGTACATTCCAACCATGATGAGATGCATATGCACAGATGCTATGAACAGTAGTCATTCGACATGTGGGAGCAAAGGTCTCATCAAAATCAATGCCTCTTTCTTGAGCATAACCTTTTGCAACAAGCCTATCCTTATACCTGTCAACTTTTCCATCAGGTTTACACTTCAGCTTGTATATCCACTTAGTTCCAATGGCCTTCTTGCCAAGAGGCAAATGACATAATGAATAAGTATCATTCTTCATAATAGCATCATATTGTGATCGCATAGAATCCATCCAAATTTCTAAATTTTGTGCTTCATCAAAAGAATCAAGTTCATTCTCATCACAAAGAGTAGAGTTAGTCATAACATAGCAATCTGATGCAAAAGAAGCATTACAAGAGCCTGAACGAGTACAATATGAGAGAGCTGCATCTAATTTGCTATCTCACAAAGTCTGCACTAGCCATTTAGGCATAGTTTTTGTCTCCTCTATATCAACCCTCTCATCAACAAGTGGATCATGTAAATCTACATTAGAAATGGAATGATCTGTATAATCATGTGGAACCTATAAAGGCCAGGAAATTGCCTAATTTGGACCAACATTAGATGTCCACATGTAAAAAGAGGTAGCAAAGTGTCATACACATCTCTAGAGCTAACAGAAGTCTCCCTCGTACATGAAAGTAAGGGCTAAATTGCATCTTCCACAAAAACAACCTCATGGCTAAGCAAAATGTGCAGATGATACAGATGATAGCCTTTGCTTTCAAAATTGTACCCAACAAAAATACATTTCACTACTTTATCATCCAATTTCCTGCATTGTTTTTCAAAAACTAATGCATATGCCAAACAACCAAAGACACACAAATGAGCAACAAATGGCTTGCGATCATGCCAAGCCTCGTATGGAGTGATAGATTGCAGTGCTTTGGTGAGACACCTATTAAGTACATATACTACACACATAACAGCCTGAAGCCCCAAGCTATGTGATAAAGCCTGACTTTTGACCATACACCTTGCCATCTCCATGAGTCACCTGTTCTTTCTTTCAAAAACTCCATTTTGTTGAGGTGTATATGACACTATACACTAACGTTTTATCCCATGTTGAAGTAAAAATGCATTAAAATCAAAAGACATATATTCCCCCCCTTGATCAGAATAGAGGGTGCCCATTTTATATGATGACAAAATTTCAGCCAAAACTAGAAACTGTTTGAAGCACATAAACACTTCAGTCTTTGCTTTCAATGGATACACCCATGCATGCCTAGAAAAACAATCAATGAAAGTCGTGAACTAAAGGTATTTCCCTAAAGAATGTGTCTACATAGAACGACGAACATAATTGTGAACGAGCTACAATTTTTTAGTAGCTCTAACTGAACCATCTTTTGGGAAGGAGTAACGCTACATTTTGCCCAAAATACAAACTTCATAGGCATGTTTTAGTAGGTGCCTCAAGTTTGGGCAAAGAGGACACGATTTTAGATTTCCATAGGTGTAACAAAGTAGCAAAATTCAGATGGTCAAAGCGTGCATGTCCAAGCACACTGCTCATGACAAGATGGATCAAAACTACAAACAGTAGTAAACACCCATTCTTCATTTTGCACAAGATTAGAAGACTCTATTTTTAGGTGTAGAGGCCTCTGCAACAACCATTCTAGCCTCTTTCTTCTTTGCCTCTTTAGTAGAAAGTTTTGGATAAATCTTTATGACATGATAGTTTCTTTTATAGTACTTGCAAAACAATTTCTGATTTTGTGATTTCTTCTCATGTTTGTCTCCTTCTTTGAGTGTGTAGCATTAGCAGAGTTTTGCTTTCTAGTAGATGAGCTCCATTTTCCCTTGCCCCTTCAACCAACTAAAAAATCTTGATCTACAACACGCATGATCGACCTATTCCTTTTAGATTGATCTTTTTGCAACGAAACAAAGACTAACTCCTCAAATGTTAAGGCATTTGGATTGCCTTTCATCATCAACCGAAGAGTAGAAGCAAAACTCGCATATGAATATGGAAGACCATTAAGAACAGTCTGCACAAGTGAACTATCAAGTAAGACTTCATCAATAGAAATCAACTGCTCCTTCAAATCTTTGATCTTTGTCAAAAAACTATCCATGGAATCTCCTTCATTCATGTGCTCACTCTCCAACTGTTTTCAAAGGTAAGCAACACAAGCCTCGTTTCTTGCATGGTATAAAGTGAAAAGTGTATCCCAAGCATCCTTTGATGTTTTGCAAGAGTGAATGTGTGGAATAATGGCATGTTTGATAGACAAAGCTATCAATGCATGTGCCTGAGCATCTCTGCCATCCCAATGAAGTTTCTCTATAGTAGCTGAAGCAGAAACTGCAACATGAACAAGAATTTGAAGATCGTCATCTTCAACGCCATTTGCATCACCTTCAATAGCTATATTTTCAAGTGTAATAGGACGTTTCTCAACATTTACATCCAATCTATCCTCAACATCCAACATATGGAATACATCATTGCTTTTAGCCATGGCTATTGACTAAAATACCATGATGCAAAAAAATGACTATATCTCGAAAAGTTGAACAGAACTACCGTGGCGAGCTCTACTAAACTTGTAGCAAAGGTGCTTGTACTAGTGAACTGAAACGCTTATATATGTTTGGCACAAAAGGATGAAGCTGCCTACATAAGCACTATGATAGTGTGTTCGGAGGCCGAAATGAGCTCAAATCGCGTTGTCAACACGACATAGCAAAGTTGTTTTGAACTTCTAATCAGCTTGACTATGCTCACCAATTTTTGTGTGATTTTGAGACCGTGACTGGAGGGGTGTTGACGACACCCTAGATGAAGTGGTGACTTGCTATGATACCAATTGTTGGAGTTTGAGGTATGCGAAAGCATGTGAGAAGCACAAGGAAGAAGAAGAAGCTTGGAGTGCAACACACAAATACTGAATGTATCACCAAGAGAATATCCAAATCTAAGTGACCCATTAGGGTTATAGGTGTATATACAAGCTGAGGGAAAAAAGTGCCATTGACAGTCCTAGTGTATTCACACACACCACTATTGAAATATGTCAATAACTATGACAAGCCATTGTTATTGGCTATCCACATGATTCAACCAATAATATCACGTAATATAATTTGCTTTTGAGAGATTACTGCTGCTTTGTGTGAATTGAACATGGCAGAATTCCATTTGAACCCAAAACTCTACTGCATTATCTGAACACAGCTTAAGTACCATCAAGCATAGTAATGCTCATACTGAAATGTGTGCACGTGTAGGTACATGCACACACGTCTGTGGAACATCTCAATACTGACATATTTTCTTTTTTTCGTTCTCCATATTCAATTTGACAAGTTCTCTTTGCATTGCAAAATTTGGTTCACATTAAATTAAATTGGTGGAACAAAACACCGAAATTGGTGGAACAAAATTGGTTTGATGCCTTGAATCTCTAGAGGAAAGTACTGACTTCAAGTCTTGGCCGGACATATCTCTGAGTTCCTAAAAGATGGGTGCCTCTACCTTACGAGGTTGGGTGTGTGAGTGTGTTTCTAATTCATCGTGCTCTCAGAAAAAAAAAAATCTTTGATCGAGGTGGAACGATGAAAAATTAAGTTGTTCCTTCATCCATGTGAACTTCACAATGAAAAATTAAGTAGTTCCTTCATCCATGTGAACTTCACATAGAAGACGAAATTGTAGAAGAGTTTCCATGCCGCCTCCTTATGTGAGTACTTGAAAGTTGAGATGGCGGAACAATGTTTGTTTTTCACATGAAAATTTAGAGATGCACAGAAAAGATAAATAAAATGTAAAATAAAATATTTGCATTTGAAATTAAAAAATGATATATTTTTCTGATTCATGAGTCATTCGCGCTGAAGGGTGACCAGGGTGTCGTTATGTTCCACCGCTCTTCCCGAGTGCACACATGTATTAAATTTTTAGTACTTGTTTATCGACAATGAATTGTCTTGTTGCCAAATTATAGTGTGCGTGCTTTCCTGTATGAAGTTGTCAAGTATCCAAACTAGGTGGCATAATTGTTAGTTATTGGAACTATGGGCTGCATTGCAATGTTATGAACCTAGGTTGTTGAATCTAACTTCTAGCTTTTGCCAAGGATATATCTCTAGACATGTTTGCTAGAAATTTTTGACATGATAAAAAAATTTAGCAAAACACCCTCCCTTCCCTTTTTTTTTTAAGTACATACATACATCATGTAGCATAGATGACACAGGACATCAATCAAATTCAAACATTTAACATGATACATGTATGCACCATGGGTCCTATGACATATAATCCAATATAAACTATGGTATGTTGCATGCAATTTATTGTACAATTGATTTTCGTTTTTATTTCAACATGTCTCACAAGGTTTGTAGAGGAGAACATGCCCATACTTCTTTTATTTGTTTTGGAAATACAATACACATTGATAGAATTATAAGAAATTCGATGTTATGTCTATTTTATGTATTGAATTGAAACCATGAAGTACATAGATAGAAGGTTGCAAAGGTTGAGTCAAAAACATACATTTAACTTGATATTAGTAACCTTTTGTCTTGACATTTGGTGAAAGGTGCCCGATTATTCAAGTTACAACCATAACACTAACCATGTGTTTGTATGTTTATAGGTACATACATATGTATGTATGCATGTATGTACATATGCATGTATGTATGTATGCATGTATGTACATATGCATGTATGTACATATGCATGTATGTACATATGCATGTATGTATGTCATAGTAAAAGAAAAAACACATTTTATACTAAAAATAAAAAATGTTTAGGACGTTTGGATGTTGTGAACGCCCTGCTATGTTTTTTTGGCAAAGGGACCTTTTTCTCAATGAAGTTTAGGGAATGCATTTTTCTGGCTTGATGCACCCGCGAGTTGTGTCTTCAACATCTCCTTCCTTGAGCACACAATCTTGCCCTCTCTTGCCATCTTTTGCCCTCTATTGTTGTACGTACGTGTCAACTCGGGACAAGTGAGACTAAGTGGTCATCACACGTCCTACAAGTGCACTCAAGTGGTGGCTTGAGACACATGTCAATTTGTCAAACCGAGAGTATGACCTGGCCAAATGCATAGAAGCATGTAGTCTACAAGATGGTTAATGCATAAACAGGTCAAATAAGTGCATGCAAAGATAGTTTCACCTCATACCATCACCTTCTATACTCAACTCCATATTGAGTTGGCATGTTTTGTCTCTGGCATTTTAAGGTTCTTATTGTGATATGCCTTATAACCTACAATCTCTTAGCAACACCCAATTCTATCATGGTTGCCAAAATTAGAAATGAGCTTGCCAAGAGCATGGAGTAGGCTCCTCAAGCTTCTAATCAAGTACAAGTGAGGGGAGAGGCCCTCCTTATATAGATTTGGGAGGGGCTCTCAAAAGTACATCTCATGTGAGATAATTCCCTTGAAAGGGGAACAAATACAAATAGTATAAGCAAATGACAAGGTACCCAAATACAAAGGATATAATATAAAATGGAAATGGAATGGAAATAGAGTGACTCCAAGATACAAAAGGGAGATGCACTCTCATATTCGCAACACCCCCTCTGCAGCTCCATTTTGTAGAGTATGGAGGCTGCTAGGGTATGAGAGAAAGTTCCACCAAGAATGAATCAACAACAATAGCACAAGCACCAAATAGGAAGTCGTCGTTTGGGAATCCATAGCCTCCAAGTCGTATCTACCATGCAGGATCGCCATGTACTCCATAACATGTCCACTAGATGGATCAAGTGGATGCTCCATAGGTACACCACCAATGAGGTATAGGAACGCAACAAGATCTCACTGGACGAGATCACCTTCATGCAAGAGAGGTAGGATGACTCCATGTGGTACGTCAGAACCTCCAAAGCTTTGACAATATCACCATGAGATGTGTATCGCCAAGAAGTAGGTCCTGCAAGAGTGAAACATAAAGCATGAAGCATAAATCATAGTCACATGGTAGTACTCTGTATGCCGCAATCCTCAATGGATTGTACAAAGTCCTAATGTGTGTCAGGAGGACCATGGAATTCCCCTCTGAATCGAGAAGTTGGCTTAGAAAAGGATCCAACTGAGTGATGAATCCAGGTAGATGCAGGAGTATCATGTGGTAAGTGAAAAGATACAGGACTCCATGAATGGGAAAGTACATGCTCAGAATGTTACTGTAGAAGAGGTAAGTGGATTCTCGAAGATAGGAATGGAAAAGGTCGAGTCACTGATCCTAGAGTAATGCTCAACTGAAGCTGAGGAGAAATATAAGCCTTCGATGGTACGATAGGTATAGCCATCTGAGGTATAAGTTGAGATGATATCTCTTATTCCTCCTCCTCCAAAATTGTATCATGATCGAAAAAGTCATGTACAAAGAGAGCATGCTCCACACAGTGTGACTGTGCAAAGCTGGAATGATCCCCTTCTGAAGCGGAAATGGGAGGCTCCAAAAGGGATGAATACTTAGAGTATTCATCAAAGGTGCAGTCTTTGGTTACTATAAATGAGTGACTCTTTGGGTCATAAAGTTTGTATGCCTTTTGTCGTAGTGTACCCGATGAAAATGTACTACTTAGGCTGATCATCACCATGGCCTTGGACATAGGCATCACTACCAAAGACGCAGAAATAACTCACACTTGGCTTCTTCTTAAAGTAAGCCTCAAACAGTGTTTTGTTCTTCAAGCCATCTAAAAATCCTCTATTCTGAATGTGTACTGTTGTCTGTACTGCTTCAGCCCAAAACTTTAGTGGAAATTGCTTTTGATTAAGCATAACTTTGGCCATCTGGATCACACTTCGACTCTTCTATAAGGCAATACCTTTTTGAGTATTGTGCATTACTTGATACTTGATTCCATGTTGCTTCAAGTACTTGGAGAAGTTATAATTGACAAAGCTATTGTCTCCATCTTATCGGGTGATCTTCAAAGAACTTGGAAAGTCTTCCTGAACTACTCCTTAAACTTGGAAAGAGCATCCTCTTTATGCTTGAGTGAATAAACCCAGGTATATCTAGTGAAGTCATCTACAATCAAGAAGAAGTAAATTGACCCACTTAGAGAAGGTGTGCTCATAGGTCCACAAATATCGGCATGGACTAATGCTAAGGGTTTATATTGCAGAAATGGATGCTTCTTTAGGCAAAGGGCTAATTGTTTGCTTTGCACATGCTTGGCAATTCAATTCCACTTGTGCGATCTTGGGTAACCTCTTGACAAGATGATTGAAAGAGATTGTAGCTAAGCAAGAGGTATGTCCAAATTTTGAGATGAGATGGCAGAGTGCTGGAGTGGTCTAGAGACTCGTTGACTTCTTCTCTCGGGCCTCTAAAGGGCGTCTCCTCTTTCTCTCTCTCTATCACAAAGAAGGTTGTCGTGCCTTTTTCTCTATTGCTCTGACGGACATCAGCCAATACATCGCTTGTAGATTAGATGGCCAGTAGTCATAGACTTGCCAGAATCGACATGACCACTGACAAAAATTGACTGCTACAGATATCGTCGAGCATTTGTCGAGCTTAGGGGCGATCTCTGATGGCGGGTGCTGCTCTCCATGGATCTCTGATGCCACCAAACTGGTATGGGCTATAGTGCATAGGGCAAAAGTTTGTTCTGTAGAAATAGAGTGCTATCGATTGTGCTCCATTCTTCTTGAGTGGAGCACTGGTAACAAACAAATCACTCTGCTATGCGGACAAGCAACAAAGAGCAACCTCATGCGACCATAAACAGAATTGTATGATGATGAAGATACAAAGGAAGAACATGGGATAATAATAAGTGTTTATGAACACTCTAAAAGGATGATATGGACAACAAAAGATCAAGATAATTGGTAAAAGCCAGAATGGTGTTTATAAACACTTTAAACTATTGAGATGCACCACTAAGAATGCCCCCAAAATTGAATAGCAAAATAGTGGTTATAACCACTAGAAAATTAAAATGCACTATTAACGCACTTAATGAGCATTCCAAGTGACAAAAATGATACAGTCGCACACAAAGGGTGGGAAAATGGGGGTAAAAGGATAAGGGTGGGAGGGTGGGCAAATGAGCAAAATGAAGCCCTAAAGAGCAAAACTGATGGCAAAAGCTTCTCTCAATGAGGAGAAAGCAAAACCACCAAACTCAAGCACCACCACCACTAAAATGATCACCAAATGCACCACGAAGACCTCCACCTAGCACTCTGATACCATGTAGAGAGGACATGCATGGAAGCAAAATGAAAAGAAGAGTGTAGGTACAAAACAAAGAGTGTGTGAGACCCAAAATGAGTAGACCATGAAATGGGTAAACTCATGTGGATTAGAAATGAGCTTTCCAAGAGCATGGAGTAGGCTCCTCAAGCTTCTAACCAAGTACAAATGGGCGGAGGTGCCCTCTTTATATAGATTTGGGAGGGGCTCTCAAAAGTACATCTCATGTGGGATAATTCCCCTAAAAGGAGAACGAATACAAATGGTAGAAGCAAATGGCAAGGTACCCAAATACAAAGGATATAATATAAAATGGAAATGGAATGGAAATAGAGTGACTCCAAGATACAAAAGAGAGATGCACTCTCATATTCTCAATAATATATTCCTCCCCTCGATCAGAACGGAGGGTGCCCATTTTACATGCTGACAAATTTTCAAACTAATTGAAGCACATGAACACTTCAGACTTTGCTTTTGATGGATATACCCATGCATGCCTGGAAAAATCATCAATGAAAGTCATGAAGTAAAGATAGTTTCCAAAAGAGCGTGTCTACATAAGACCACAAACGTCACTGTGAGCAAGCTGCAGTTTCTGAGTAGCTTGAACTGAACCATCTTTTGGAAAGGAGGAATGTTGCATTTTGCCCAAAATACAGCATTCACATACATGTTTACCAGGTGCCTCAAGTTTGGGCAAAGAGGAGAATGTTTCAAATTTTTGCAGGCATAGCAAACTAGCAAAATTCAAATGACCAAAGTGTGCATGCCAAAGCTTTGCATCTTACATAGCTTGAGAATCATGTATTACGAATCATTCATATATTTTTTATAATCTACACGCTTATACAACCCACGAGATGAAATGCCAAAAGCAATAATCACATCCCCATTTGATAGATCATGGACTGTACATCTGTCATCAACAAATTTCACAACCAAACCAATCTTGGCTAAGGCCAGAACTGATAACAGATTCTTCTTGATGCTTGGCATAAATAAAGCATCTAACAATGTAAAAGAACTACCATGAGTAGTAGTCAAAATGATCTTACCAACTCTCATAACAAGATAAGAGGAGTTGTTGGTGCATGTAACAATATTCCTTATAGGGGCAGGCTTGAGTGAAGAGAAGAAACTCCACTGCAAGGTAATATGTTTGGTCGCCCCACTATCAAAGTACCAAACATCTGAGTCTACTGTAGATATGCACTGCTCATGAGAAGATGGGTCAAAACTGCAAATAGTAGTAAACTCCCATTCTTCATCCTACACAAAATTAGCAGACTCTGTTTTCAGTGTAGAGGCCTCTACAACAACCATTCCGGCCTCTTTCTTCTTTGCCTCTTCAGCATCCAGTTTTGGATAGCTCTTAATGACATGATCGTTTGCTTTACAGTATTTGCAAACCAATTTTGTGCTTTTCTGATTTCTTCTCATCTTTATCTTCCTTCTTTGATTGTGCAAAATTAGTAGATTTTTGCTTACTAGTTGAAGAGCTCCATTTTCCTTTGCCCTTCTGACTAGCCAGGAAATCTTGATCTGCAACGCGCATAATAGATGTGTTTTGCTTAGACTGATCTTCCTGCAACAGAACAGAAACTAACTCTTCAAATGTTAAGGCATTTGGATTGCCTTTCATCATTAGACGGAGAGTAGAAGCAGAACTATGATATGAGTCGGGAAGACCATTTAAAACAGTCTGCACAAGTGAACTATCAGGAAGGACTTCATCAAGAGAAATTGATTGTTCCTTCAAGTCCTTAATCTTTGTTAGAAAACTGTCCATAGAGTCATCTTCAACTCCAACTGTTTTCGGAGGTGAGTAACACGAGCCTCATTCCTAGCCTGGTACAATGTGATAAGTGTATCCCAAGCATCATTAGCTTTTTTGCAAGAGCGAATGTGAGGGATAGTGGCACATTTGATAAACAAGGCTATCAATGCATGTGCATGAGCATCTCTGCCATCCCAACAAGTTTGCTCTATAGTAGGTGCAACAGAAATCTAGCACGAACAGAAATTTGCAGAATATCACCATCTTCGATGCCATTTGCATCAGCTTTAGTACCTGTATTTGCAATACCTATATTCCCAAATGTAATAGGATGTCTTTCAACACCTTGCACAATATTTCATAGTCCTTTTGCAACCAATACATGATGCATCATATAAGCCCACAATGGGTAATTTGTACCATCCAACTTATCCTCAATAGCCAACATACAAAATACATCACTAGTTTCAGCCATGGCCACTGACTAAAATACCGTGATGCAAAAAAATGAATGTATCTGGAAAAGTTGAACAGAACTACCCAAACGAGTTTTACTAGACTTGTAGTGGACTTTGAGACGCTTATATTGGCGAATCGGAACCTATATATGTCTTTGGTACAAAAAAGACAAAATAGCCTGCACAAGTGCTATGATAGTGCACTCGGAGGCCGAAACGAGCTCAGGTCTACTCATTTTGGTCTCACACACTCTTTGTTTTGTGAGTACACTCTTCTTTTCATTTTGCTTCCGCACGTGTACTCTCTACATATATGTCTTCCGAATTTAATGCATTTTTGGCTCAATGTGGGATAAAACATCAATGTACAGTGCCATATACACCTCAACAAAATGGAGTTGCTGAACAAAAGAACATGTCACTCATGGAGATGGCGAGGTGTATGGTCAAGAGTCAGGCTTTACCACATAGTTTCTGGCTTGAGGCTGTCATGTGTGCAACATATGTACTTAACAGGTGTCCCACTAAAGCGCTGCAGTCTATCACTCCATATGAGGCTTGGCATGGTCGCAAGCCATCTGTTTCTAGTCTGCGTGTTTTTGGTTCTTTGGCATATGCATTAGTGCCAGAATTATAATATCGCAAGAAATTGGATGATAAAGCAGTAAAATGTATGTTTGTTGGGTACAATTCTGAAAGCGAAGGCTATCATCTATATCATACATAGACTAAACACATTTTGGTTAGCCGTGATGTTGTTTTTGTGGAAGCTGCTCTTCGGCCTTTACTTTCATCTACGAAGGAGACATCTATTAGCTCCAAAGACATGTATGATACTTTGTTGCCTCTTCTTACAGGTGGAGAATCTAGTGCTGGTCCTAATGAGGCAACTTCTCAGCCTTTACAGGTTTCATCTGATGATGCAGATCATTCCATTTCTGATGCAGACTTACATGATGCACTTGTTGATGAGAGAGCTCATATTGAGCAAGCACAAAGTATGCCAAAATGGTTGGTGCAAACTTTGTGTGACAACAAATTAGATATACCTCTATCATATCATACTCGTTCAGGCTCTCATAGTGCCTCTTTTGCATCAGATCGCTATGCTATGGCTACGTCTAGTCTCTGTGATGAGAATGAACCTATTTCATTTGATGAAGCACAAAATTTAGAAAATTGGATGGCTGCTATGCAATCTGAATATGATTCTATAATGAAGAATGGTATTTGGTCTTATGTGACTTGCCTCCTGGCAAGAAGGCCATTGGCACTTAGTGGGTATACAAGCTAAAGCATAAGCCTGATGGAAACAGTTGACAGGTATAAGGCTAGGCTTGTTGCAAAGGGTTATGTACAAGAAAGAGGCATTGCTTTTGATGAAAGCTTTGCACCTACTTGTCAAATGACTATTGTTCGTAGCATCTATGCAGTTGCAACTCATCATGGTTGGAATGTACATCAGTTGGACATTAAAAGAACATTTTTGAATGGTGACTTGCATGAAGAAGTGTATGTTTTTCATTCCCATGGCTTTGTGCAGAAAGGGCATGAAAATCAGGTATGCAGGTTAAAGAAGGCATTATATGATTTAAAGCAAGCACCACGTGCTTGGTATGAAAAGATACATGCTTATTTGATTGCACATGGTTTTGAGAACAGTCCAACTGAAAGAACCTTATATGTTAAGCGTGCTAATGATGTGCTTCTCATCATTGTTGTGTATGTTGATGACATGCTTCTCAGTGGTCAGCTGGAGATGCATTTGATGTTGTTCTCTATTAGCAGGCTGTTGGACGCTTAATTTACTTATGCATTACTCGGCCAAATATTTAGTTTGTTGTCTCAGAGATGAGCAGGTTTATGCATTGCCCAGGAGTCAAGCATTGGCAGGCGGTTAAGCGCATCTTTCGCTACTTGAGTGGTACCCGACTACTTGGATTGTTTTATCCCAAGGGGGGATCACTATTGCCAGATTTTCATGCTTTTTCTGACTCTGAACGGGCTGGTTGCTATGACACTCGTATGTCCACTAGTGGTTTTTGCTTCATGCTTGGTAGCTCATGCATATCTTGGCTGAACGAGAAGCAGCCTACTATGGCCACTTCTAGTTGTGAGGCTGAATATACAACAACTTTCACAACGACTCTTGAGCATGTGTGGATCAGACGCCTTATGGCTGATTTGGGTGTTGGTCAGTCTTCTGCCACCACCATCTTTACTGACAGTTAGAGCACATTGACAGTTGTGAGGAACTCTGTGTTCCATGCTCGCACTAAGCACATTGAGGTGCATTAACATTATGTCATTGGAGAGATCGTCTTGGCATTTGTGCCCACGTAGGAGAACATTGCAGGCCTTTTCACAAAGGCTCTGCCTCAGGAGAAGTTTGAAGCTTCCACAAAGCTTTGGACTTACTTCCTTTTGTGGATTGATTCCACATAGCTTGCCACTTCCTTATACATGAGTGCCAATTCTTTGTTCACCGCATCACTCCCAGGGAGGATGTGTTGATATATTTAGGTAGTGATGTGTGTGAACACACTAGGACCGCCGGGGCACTTTTTTCCCTCTTTAGGAGGTTTTTTCCCCCAAGCTTGTATATACGCCTATAGCCCTAACTGGTTACTTATCTTTATACATTCTAGTGGTAATACATTCAGTATTGTGTGTTGTGATCCAAGCTTCTTCTTCTTCCTTGTGTTGTTCGCGTGCTTCTGCAAACGTCTAACTCCAACAAGTAGAGGGAAGAACAATTAAAATTGTATTCATTCTTTTTCTCTGAAAATCAATACATGATGGCAAGTGGTGTTGCATGAACTTCCTGTACAACAATTATAGAATATCAATGGGATAGTTCCTATAAAGGCTAAGAGTTTCAAAAATTACAAAGTTAGATACTCACACTAGTGGCAACTTAACAGAGGTAAAGACTCAAGAATGGCAACACTTTGTTTAGATCCATTTGTATGACATCCTTAGAGATGATAGGTCCTAAATAGAAAACTTCTATTTTGGAAAAACTCGCACATGGATTCTTTTTTGTAAAGTGATTTTCCCCTTAGTAGTTGGGAAAATTTTCTTAAATGTTCAAGCTGTTCTTCCTTATTCTAACTATAAACAAAAAAAGATAATCTAAGCAATCTCTACAAAAAGTCCTAGCTAGGGTCTTAATATTTTATTGAGGAGTTTCATGGATTTCCTTCGAGCAGTTGTGAATCCAAAAGGCAATCGCCAAAAAATCATAATGCTCATACCTTGTTTTGAAAGCAGTTTTTGGGATATCATTTCCTTGATCCTAACTTCATGATATCCTTGTCTGAGGTGAAGTTTAGTGAAATACTTAGCTCCATGTAACTAATGAGACAAATATCCATCCTAGGCATGGGAAATTTTTCTTGATCATTAACCTATTAACTTCCATATAATTTCTTTTTTTCGTTCTCCATATTCAATTTGACAAGTTCTCTTTGTATTGTAAAGTTTGGCTCACATTAAATTGGTGGAACAAACACCCAAATTCTTTGATCCAGGTGGAACAAGGAAAAATTTAAGTAGTTCCTTCATCCATGTGTTCACGGAAAAGACGAAAATTGTAAAAGAGTTTCTGTGCCGCCTCCTTATGTGAACACTCGAAAAGTTTTTTTTTTTTTTCTTTTTTTTTGGAGGGTACAAGGAAAGTTGAAATGACAAGGAATTGAAATGTCCAGCCGGGCACGAATCGAACCCAGGCCATCAGCCCCATGGCATTCGATGCTATCCGCTACACCAAACCCATTTGGACTGAACACTTGAAAGTTTTTTTTTTTATAATTATTATTATTATTTTTTTATTTTAAATGGAGGTTCGGCCGAGGCCTACTCCCCCCGGACTTTAACTTTGAAATTGCAACTGTACAAGGACGGGCATAGTACCCATGGGACCCCCTTTATCCCACAAGAACAGGGGTTTACAAGACTGGGTTGAACGGCGGTCACAACTACCATGGAGAGGATCAAACGGTGGCTAACAGCCACATACAACAGTTTTTGGGATTCATATGTCCCTACATGTTGCTGCCAGGGGTTGAACCCTCGCCCCCGCCTCAAGAGGTGAGAGGCCCAACCACTAGGCCTGAACACTTGAAAGTTGAGATGGCGGAACAATTTTTTCTTTAACATGAAAATTTAGAGACGCACAGAAAAGATAAATAAAATGTAAACATAAAATATTTGCATTTGAAATTATTTTGCTGACACATCAGTCGTAAGCGCTGAAGGGTGTCGTACAAAATTCCTGAGTTCGTAACGTGAGGTTGAATCCGCAGGGAGTTATGTTCCACCTCTCTTGCGAACAGGGGTGCACACATGTATTAAGGGGGTTGGAAAAGAGGGGGTTGCAACTCTGCCGCCCCCCTGTCTGAACTCACCTTAGCTAGTCCACTTCTGGCACACAATCGGAGGATCGGTTACAAGAACGTCGATGGAATGTACATTGTGCAATTCAGTGCATGCTACGTAAATACAGGTTGAAACAATGAGATTAAGCAAGTTCTACTATTGTAATCGACGACGTTTTCGTATGAAAAGAAAAAAGCAACAGGACTAAGGAGTTTACAAATCTGTATAGACACACAGCATCTTTTTCAAAAACATATTTCGAAGACATAAAAATTCACCTTTTTACTACTTGTTTATCTACAATGAATTGTTTTGTTGGCAAATTGTAGTGCGCGCGTGTTTTTCAGTACATCGGCTGTATGAGATATGGTGGTAGGTGTAATGCATTGGCTTGAGGCAAATGACCGTTTAGATTGCAAGGAACTGCTGAAGAATGTGATAATTGGCACAATTTCGATAATTCAGAGGATGTTATTTTCTATTTCATCAGTTGATTCGAGTACAGTATGAGAGTATGCTGTGATAATGTCTTTGCACTGCATGTTTTACATTGTTTCTTGCTATGTATAGAGAGGCACAATGTACGATTGCATGTCTCTGCTTTTTTAGTCTACTTCTTCCATATGTTTATAGTCTAGAGCTAAAAGTAGAAGATCTCCAGTTGAATCTGAAATTTATGTTAGCCTCGCAGTGCACATAATTATAGCTTTCTTAATCCCCATTTTCTGATGTATTCATAGATTTCTACAGCTGGAAGTGCAATAGCTCCAATCAAACGGAAATTCATGTAAGTGCAAGAACATATAAAGATATAGTTCTTAAACTCAGTGAATCTGCATCTTACATCCAGCTGCAATATTTCTTGCAGCTCCATAAAATAATGATCAGTTTCAGTCATTTAATTGAAGTCTGACAGGAGGCTCTGAAAATCTCGGGTTCAGTAGACCTCAAATAATGCACCGGGCATTTGGAAACATTGCTAGGAGGGAAAGAGTACATGTTCACATTTTTTCGAAGTCCATTCGGTACTTCGGAAGCCATAGTGGTAGGTGCAACATCATTTTGCTTCTCCTATTCTCTGTATGGCTGAAAGAAACTGTTATTCAATTGTTCATTTCATGGGATCCTGGGGAAGCTTTTATATTGCCAGAGTAACCACTATCAAACTCATGAAAGTGACTAAGTTTACAGAATGATGATTCTTTTGATTTATACTATCTGATTTTGTCATCCTTCATTTGTCTTTACATAATTTTAGGCATGCAGAACTCAAGGTATTTGATTCCTGTTCATTTTTCTCACAATGGTTTTGAATCTAGCTTTTTAGCTTAAATTTGAAGCTATGAAGTTGTTAGCATAATTGTTAGGTATTGAAACTATGGGCTGCATTGCAATGTATGCTCTGTGTTGTGTTGCATGCAAACATCAATCATTTGATCCCCTTAATATTTTGCGGAGCTTCTATCTATAAAGAAGTTGCATAATAAAACAAGAAGAAACCTTGCGTGTCATAAATTTATCAAGACGCACCTTCTTGGTATGTAATGTTGCAAGGTATCTAATATTCCAAGACCTTGGTGTAGATGGTGAATTAGTGGGTGGGTCTCAGGGAATTCAAAATGCACTTCTCTTGGATTAGATAGCTCTAGCTAACTTAAGTTACACACTTAACACTTATGCACAAGAAGATTAGGACTCAGCTAACACTGCACATCCACACTTAAATCAAACTGGGAGACTAAGATAAGAACATATAATATACACTCATAGTATCAGAGAACACAATGCATTCCTCTCAATCAGTGGCTTATATACATCCCTTAGTGAAGGCAAGTTTTGCAGATACAACCTTTCCTGCTGACCCAAACTTCAAGGTTACCCTCTATGCCAGCACCTATTGGAAGGGCCTTCCTTGCTGGACTAGGAGAAGTCTGGCACAAATCAGCTAAGGGAATGAATGGGCACAAATGCTTAGAAGGAAAGGAGTGGAGGTATGGCAATGGTACAATCTTTGAGTATCTATGTCTTTCTATATGTCCAACTTGGGTTGCCACCTTTTTTTATAGCCCTTGGGTTGATTGGAGATGGCCCCGATATTTGGGCTGAAGCCTGAGTGGAGCTGCTGAAGTCAGGGAGTATGTGATGGGCTGAGGAGTGGTGGCCTTGGCAATTAGACTAGTTAGACTGGAAGTGCAGTGGTGCCCCTAGAAGTTGCGTTTGCTAGAGTATGCCTAGGCAAGTAACTACGTGCGGGACATGGTCCAAGCCTTCAAGGTTGGCCCAAGGGTGGCCATGGGTCACTTTGCAAGAGTTACTCTGCCAGTAGTCGCCTTTTAAGTGCAAATTTAGTCGCCCTTTGTTGTAAATGTAGTTCGCCTTGAAGTGACTCACCCAAGGTAGCTTGCCCATCCTATAATAAACCTAATATCACTTGCCCATAATGCGAGTTGTGAGGTAATCTCCCTTGTGTTAGTGGAGTATTCTCCTTTGGTGGCCCAAGTGTAGCCTCCCTACCCGGTCCAATGTAGTTGCCCATCTTGGCTTTCCACTGCAGGTTATCTTCACAAAAAGTTTTACACGTGGCACTACGATAAAATTCCACACACATGCAACAAAAACTTTAATTCTGTTTCTCCACAAGCAATCCTTTAGCATAGCAATGAATGTTGCAAAAAAGACCTTCGATCCATGAGTTCATACATAATGTATGGAATGAAGATGCTCTAGATGATTTTAACCTTTAAGTAAAAGGTCATTCATTGACTTTCCACGTATTGGATTTAAGTCATACGGAAATTGCAATATAAGAAAGAAGCATATGGCACTGCTATATGCGAAGCACATCATTCATACCCAAGAAAGCCATGCACTAACGAGAGTTGTTTTTCATGTGATTCTAACTTTCGACTTCTAAAGGGAATCTATCTTTGCATGCGCCCTATGCAAAAGGGCCATTCTTTGACTTTCCAAATATTGACTTCAAAGTCTTACATAAATTGCAATATGATACATCAAAATTGAAAATACCACACTAGGTTTGAGGCAAACCACATATTCATATTCAGGAAAGTCGTGCGCTAAACCATGGTTGTTGAATCTAACTCCTTCTAGAAATTCTTGACATGATAAAAAATTTTAGCAAAACATCCCCCCCCCTCCCCCCCCAAACCTTTTTTTTTGAAGTACATACATCATAGATGAGAGTGGATATTAATCAAATTCAAACATCTAACATGATACATGTATGCACCATGGGTCCTATGACATATAATCCAAAATAAGCTATGGTATGTTGCATACGATTTATTGTACAATTGATTTTCTTTTTTCTTTCAACATGTCTCACAAGGTTTGTGTAGGAGTCTGGAGAACATGCCCATACTTCTTTTATTTGTTTTGGAACTTAAATACACATTGATAGAAATATAAGAAATATGGTCTTATGTCTATTTTATGTATTGAACTGAAATCATGAAGTACATAAGATAGAAGGTTGCAAAGGTTGAGTCAAAAACATATATTTAACTTGATATACTTACCTTTTGTCTTGACATTCGGTGAAAGGTACCGATGATTCAATTTACAACCATGGCACTAACCATGTGTTTGTATGTCTATATGTACATACATATGTATGTACGTGCATTTGTATGTATGTATGCATGTATGTATGTATGTACGCATGCATGTACGTATGTATGTACATATGCATGTATGTACGTATGTACATATGCATTTATGTATGTCATAATAAAAGAAAAAACACATTTTTTACTAAAAAGAAAAAATGTTTAGGACATTTGGACGTTCCGAACATCCTATTATGTCTTTTTGGCAGTTAGGGCCTTTTTTTCAATGAAGTTTAGGGAATGCATTTTTTTGGCTTGATGCACCTACAAGTTGTCTTCAACATCTCCTTCCTTGAGCACACAATCTTACCCTCTCTTGCCCTCTTTTGCCCTCTGTTGCTATATGTACCAACTTGGAACAAGTGAGACTAAGTGGCCCTTACACGTCCTACAAGTGCACTCAAGTGGTTTCTTGACAAGCGTCAAATTGTCAATCTGAGGATGACGTGGCCATGTGCTTAGAAGCATGTGCTCTACAAGATAGTTAATGCATAAATAGGTCAAATAAGTGCATGCAAAGATAGTTTCACCTCATACCATCACCTTCTACACTCGGGTATGCTTCAGGATACCTGGTGGAGCTGTAGAAAGGAAATCGATGTTTCCTCTTAGCTCCGATGTCCGAATATGGTCAGTGGCAAGTTTCTTTCGAAGCTCTCGACGAGACACATCTATTGGATGTGCCTTGGATGCATTCCGAGTTCTATGTGCGAAGTTATGTTCAGAAACCAAATGTCGGGAATCACCTACCTTCACTACCGACTCCTTACTTCACATGCGCAAGAAAACAATGAAAAAAGATGGGGAAGAGATAGACAACACATCCATGTACACATTACACACCATAAACATGCATACAAGCTCACAAAGAAGGAGATAAGAGGGCAAGAGAGAGAGTTACAAGATTTTTTTTTTCAAGTTAGTTCTCTCGTACAAAGGAAAAAAATTCTTTACAAAAGAGTAAGCAAGTTACTTATATACATGCGCCCTTCTTTTGGTCCTTTCACATGAGTAGATCAGCACTTTGGAAAAATTCCGAAGAAAAACTAATTTTTTACAAGGATATGATACACTTTTGGGGCTTATGCAACTAGAGGACTCCTCTAGTGCATTTACAAGGCTTGAATACATTCATTGGCTTTGTGTGGAAAAGAAGTAGATGATTTTTTTTGAAATGGACCCCTGCACTTGTTCTCTTCTTCTCTTTTGTCCTTCTTTCCTTTCTCCTCTTTGTCCTTTTGTTTATTTGAACCTCTGCAACACTCTTTCCCTCTTAGTCTTTTTTGTTCCAGACAAGCTTCAACCCGGTCTCCTTGACAGGCCACCAGTAGCTGGAGATGTTGATAGAGACGTTGGAAAGAGGGGTCTTGCAACTTCTCGAGGAAGGTCTTTCTTCATCTTTGTGTGATTTTTAGAAAGCTCCCCTTCTTTCTTTTGATTTTCACCCATTGGGACTTGCTTCATTGTCTTTGGCCTTCTTTATCTTTCCTTGTGGATCTATTTTAGCTTGATGCATGCCTTGCGGGGCTTTGGGCATAGGGTGGTTTACCTTATATGTGATTGATTGTTGTTTTCTTTTTCTGTCTCTTTTTTCTTCTTCTCTTGCTTGATTCTTCTTCCGCAAACCCCTCTTCCACACGTCCCTCCTCTTGAACTCTATCGTCCTCTATAGGCGTTGTTGGTGGCACGAGAAAGTGTGGAAGATCATATGTTCTCTTGTATGTTGATAATATTTGCTTCTCTGATCATGAACTGTTCCCATTGTTCTAACTTTACCGAATCATATGGTGCTTGACGATTATCCGCAAAAAGGTGTAATTCATAAGTTATGAGTCTTGCATTCAAATTAACCGACATCTTTAAGATTATCTTCGAATCGAGTTCAAAAGATCTAGTAAAAAATGTTTCTTCGAATGTTTGTAAGTAAGAGCTCAATAGAAACATTAGGCACGAGAAGTAGGCCATAATGGTGGCTCTGCTTGGAGTTATGCTTGTAGTTATGCTTGGAGTTACAGATAGATAAAGTAATAGTGCGACGCCTTGATTGATGCAGATGAAATTAAGAAATGTGTACTATGTGAACTTGAAGACTTTTAATACCGTCAGGAGCATGTTTATATTTTGTTGGTAATTTTAATAGTTAGATTTGGAATGGTTGCATGCTTGTCCAACCAAAATCCTATTGTGTGCACCATGTAATGCTCTATCTGAAGATAACCATGAAGTGGGCTCGGTAATAGGGGAAAATTGAGCCACCTTTTATCGATGGTATCTTTGTGTTTTCCTATCCAAAATTCTGGCCATGGTTGTCTTTTGGCATAGGGCAAAAGATGGATTTACCTACAATAATTAATATACACGAATAGTTTGGTTTTTTTCCAAAATTTTGTTTCTCAAGACATGATTGACTTCATTGATTTGCTCTCTTGTATAATTGAAAGTGTTCACTGTAAAATGGAGATCTTCATCGGGAGCCTGATGAGTTGTCTTGCGTATGTACCTTCTTATCTTTTCCTTCATAATTCCATAGGGTACATTGAATGTCTTCATTATATTTTCCAATAATCAAAGCACCGTTGCCTCTTTGCTGGAATTTCTTAGAGTGTTGTTTCAAAGTGTGTATATATAGTACTAAATTTCCAACACAAAGACCATTGTCTTTGATATGGGCATCATAGTAGGCCTTTTGCATGCGTTTGGAAGCATAGATTCTGGCTACTGTTTGCAACCTAGTCTTTTGTAACTTCTGTATTTGATCCATTTGTTTAGACTATTCATGGCTCCCCATTCATACTTTTTGGCTACTTGAAGAGTAGGGATTAAGAAGTCAATTGGAAGAATTGCATTTTGTCCATATACTAAGTTAAAAGGAGCAGTTCCTATGGCTATCTTGTATGCTGCTCTAAATGTCCAAATTGCATGATGTAATTGTTTATCCCAATCGGATCTACCAAGGTTGAGTATCTTAGTCATTAAAACTTTTTTTGAACTCTCTACTTGTCCATTGGCTTACGGATGATAGGATGCAGACTTTTTGTGAATCGCTAAGAACTCGATCATTAGAGATTCAATTATTTCATTGATGAAGTGTGTACCTTTATCATTGACTATCTCAATAGGTAGTCCAAACCCAATAAAAATATGTTCAAATAAGAATTTAGAAGCAATTTGAGCATCACTTTTTCTCGTGGCCAAAATCACTTTTTCTTGTGGCTTTGGCTTCTACCCACTTTGTTAAGTAGTTTGTCGCCACTATGATATACTCAGCATGAGAGTTTCTCGCTTGAGGATTAATGGGTCCAGTAAGATCAATTTCCCATTTAGAGAATGCTCTTGCATAGACCATTATTGTAAAGGCATGCCATCTCTTCTAATTGGGTATTTCGTTTGTTGACACACATCAAAACTTCTAAGATAAGTTTCAACATCCATGTGGAGGGTTGGCCACCATAAGAACCATCTTTACAGTTTTATGAGCTGAGAAATGACCTAGCTTCCCCAGTATGTGCCATTTCCAAGATTAGAAGATATTCTCCTTCATGGACACATAGTCGTAGTTGATTGTCTTTTCCCCGCTTGAAAAGTTGTCTACCGATTATTACATAATCCTTACTTCTCTCTTCTAGGGCTTGTTATCTGGCTAGGCTTGCTCCTACCGTATATCTTCATGATTTTAGGAATTCAATCATAGGTTTACTTCACTCAAGTGCTATTGTTGAATAGCTCATAGAGGACTGTTCCTCTGGGTAAGATGTTTGACATGTGTTGCAGCTAGACACATATTCATGAAGTTCTTGCATATCCAGCCAATTAGGTCGTAAATGTGGTAGTTTGTGTGTGGTTCCATTTATACATTTGTGCATTTTTCAATGATTTATATGAGCTCGATGAATCTGGTGCTCTTTCTCCATCCTTTACACATCTCAATAGGAATCCATTCGAATCTTTGAAATACAATCTACACGCCACAATGTGAAGGTCTCTTGTTTTCCAAAGTTCTTTGCCTGTCTTGGGATTGATCTTATGACTTGGTCCATGTGTAAGCATAGATACCAATTTTTCAGCCCAAGATGGATACACTTAGGTTGAACAAACATGTATCTGGGAGCTCATCAGCTACTCGAGCTGGTGGTTTCCTAGTGATTGGCTCTAATGTGTGTGTTTTCCTTCTTGACCACTACCTCAAAATCAAACTCCATTAACAACAAGAACAATCTGACTAGCCTTCTCGTGCTGCAAGGTTTGTTGACCAAATATAACAAAGCTTAATGATCAATGAAAAACTTGAATTTATTGGCTAGCAGGTAATGTCGAAACTTCTTCACTGCATAGACCATACCTAATCCTTCTCTCTCAGTAGTAGAGCAATTTTGTTTAGCTCGGTTAAGCTTCAAGTTGGAAGGAAAATCTACTTTTTCTCACTTATGATGTGCGGTAGATATAAGAACCTTCCTTAGCCATCCACTCTTCTTTGGATAAAATTCAAGTTCCAATCTAAGGAATTCTTAGTTAGCTCTTTGAACGATCAATCTTTTAAGTTCAGAAATTTTTAAAGAATATTACTTTTCTTAGACAGAATACAAGAAAGGTCTTTGTCTTTCAAAATATTTGGAGATTATAACAAAAGATTCCTTTTCAAAAGTTTATGTATCCTAAGAAATAGGATTTGGGTCACATTGTTCTATTCATCCTTGCACTAGTTTGAAGAGTTTCTTTCTAGAGGAATAAGATTTAGACTTCATACCTCTAAAGATGCATGCATCCTTAAAGATATAAAAAAGGCAATTGATAATTTTATTCTAAGGTTTGAAGAATCTTTAGGTATTCGTGGAATTTTCACACATTGGAAATCTCTAGTAATGAAGAAATTTTCTATGAAGGTTGATCTGGCTTGAGAGAAAAATTATTCTTCATTAGTTAGCTTATTGGAAAGTGATTTCACTTCACTTAAAAAATTTCATAAATGCTTTGTAAGTCTAATAAATATCCAAATAAGTTTGTTTTCACTTGTAAAAAGTTTTATGTAGAGTGCCTTATGAAAGAACTTCACTCCTCTACATATAATATTTGCAATGTTTCTTTTGTAGAAGTTATTTCTAATCATCAAGATGTTTGTAAATCTTATGTTTTTAATTTGCATGCAAGTTTATCAATTTTGTACAAAGTTTGAAAGTTCCATAAAAACCCCATCAAATCGAGATTATAGCTGCATCTTGTAATACATCTCTCACAGATGTTTTCAAATGGTAAAGCAATTGTTTTAAGACCATCTTACATACTCTTCATGATATATAGGAGTTACTCAAATAAGCAGATGTGCAAACATCCTCTATTTGGATCTTAGATAATTCTCTAGATGTTATCCGTAATTAAGTGTTTGAGCTCTACAAGAAGTCTAGAAGAAGAATTGTCCCTTTGGGGCTTTAATATTTGGCTTCATCATTTTATAAAGTTAGACTTGAATGATTTGAAATACAAAATTTCTTTTTTAGTTAAGAAAGTGCTCTCTTTTAAATTCAACAAAGGTAGATGTAAGACTCTCTTTGGTAGAAAAGTCTGGAGTGAATTTTAATTTGCTATGGTTGAAATCCAAGTTTGCAGATATATATAGTAGAAAGAAACATTATACTTAAGTAGTAGATGAAAGCGATATTCTTGTTTGGTTAAGTTTTCTTTTAGAAAACTTATATATTTCAATTAATGACACTTAATTCAAACAATGTATTGGAATTCCTATGGATATAAATTGTGTTGTTTTTCTTGCTAATTTTTATCTTTTCACTTATGAATTTGAATTTATGGAAAGGTTTGTTTTCACTAATACTTGCCTTATCATTTTACACAAACTTTCTAACATTAGATGCTTCGTAGATCATTCGTAGATGATCTGCATGTTCTTGATTTTAGTTCTTTTCAAGATTTTATGTGTTTAAACAATGATGCATTTGTGGTGGTCTTGATTCCAAAGATCTTTGTGAACCAAATTGTACTCCACATAGTGATAGTGATTGTTGTGCTTTTCTAGATCAAAAAATATTTCAATCTCCTTTTGGTTTGGAAGTAGACATTTATGATAAAAGGTTAGAACCGGAATTTGCTAGTATTAACATGATTCAAATGCCTCATACTGATTCAAATCTTTCTCATTTAGCAAAGTATGGCATTGTTTGCTCTCAATTGTTTTGATTTTCTCGTCTTTGTCCAAGCTTGTCTTCATTTTTTTTTTGTAGTGCAAGGCTTTATCATGGCTTAGTTTGCCCTTCACTTTCGGAAGTGATAGAAACTCAGGAGTCAGCTCATTGACTGTATTAGAATCTTTATTTAGAAAAACTCTTTAAAGTTTACAACTACTCTAAGGCACTAATGACATGAGTACGGATGTCATAGCTAAAGTTATGCATAATAAAGTTCAAATTCTGGTACTTCTTGTTTTGTAGAGGCTTTATCATGGCTTAGTTTGCCCTTCACTTTCGGAAGTGATAGAAACTCAGGAGTCAGCTCATTGACTGTATTAGAATCTTTATTTAGAAAAACTCTTTAAAGTTTACAACTACTCTAAGGCACTAATGACATGAGTACGGATGTCATAGCTAAAGTTATGCATAATAAAGTTCAAATTCTGGTACTTCTTGTTTTGGTGCAAGGCTTTATCATGGCTTAGTTTGCGCTTCACTTTCGGAAGTGATAGAAACTCAGGAGTCAGCTCATTGACTGTATTAGAATCTTTATTTAGAAAAACTCTTTAAAGTTTACAACTACTCTAAGGCACTAATGACATGAGTACGGATGTCATAGCTAAAGTTATGCATAATAAAGTTCAAATTCTGGTACTTCTTGTTTTGTAGAGGCATAAAAGTTGAAGATGCACTTTTTGTTGTCATTATTGTTGTTCATTTATTTACTCTTTTTTTTTCTATGTATTTATTGATCTTTTCTTTTTTATACTAATAATCTATCATTTTTCAATTATTATCTTTATTATTATGATTTTTAAAATTTTGTTATTTTTTGTATATATATTTATTTATTATTCAAACAGAAAAAAATCTTCTGTTAAAAAAAAAAGTCTATACATATATGTATATCTTTTGTCGAGGTTGTTTTGTTTGACAATACATTAAACGATCCTTTTTTTTGGTGAATTTTTATTTGTTTGTTTTTTTTTTATGTGTTTATTATTTTATTCTTTTCCATCATGTATTGGTTTTTCTATTTGTTTGCATTTTTCATGACTTATATTGATCTTATTTTTTGTGAAGTCTCTTGCTTTGGTGTGTTGTTTTTCCTTGTGTTTGTGTCCATGCTCTTTATCTTGAGTGCATAAATTTGGATAACTCTGAATTTATGAGGGTATATATAGAAACAAACTTTTTCATATTATTGTATCAATGTATTGAAATGGGGAAAATGTTTTATGAAAATTATGTCATGTCATATATTAAAAAAATCTTCCAGTGGACATGTTTGGAGATATATCCTTGTCAAAATTTAGAAGTTAGATTCAACAATTATGGTTAGTGCATGGCTTTCTTGAATACGAATGATGTGCTTTGCTTGTAGCTTAGTGTGGTCTTTAAATCTCTCATGCTGCAGTTTATGTATGGCTTTGAAGTCAACAAGTGGGAAGTCAAAGAATGGCCCTTTCACATAGGGGCCACTCAAAAGATAAATTCCATTAGAAGTCAAAAGTTAGATTCACATAAAGAAACAACTATGGTTGGTGCATGGCTGTCTTAAGTATGAATGATGTGCTTTGCTTGTAGTGTAATGTGCAGTTTCTATATGGCTTGAAAGTCAGTAAGTGGAAAGTTAATAAATGATCCTTTTACTTAGGGGATCAAACCATCTAGAGTATTTTCATTCCATACATTATGTATGGACTCTTATTCATGGATCGAAGATCCTTTTGCAATATTCATTGCTATACTAAATGATTTCTAGGAGAAAAAGAACCCCTAAAGCTTTTGTTGCATGCACATGGAATTTTGTTGTAGAACCAAAAAAGAATAGTGCTCTTGGAATATTAGATATCTTGCTATATTACATACCAAGAAGAAGGTGCACCTTACCTGTTAGCTTTATGGGACCCCTTTGGGAAACTAAGCTTTCTTATGAGTATTACATGAGACCTATGAAGGCAGAGTCCAGACTGCATATAAAAAGACACAGTCTTGTCCATTTGAAATTCAAATGTCCTTGTAGTGGGAAAATGGGATCTATGTATGATGTTATATGACATTATTATAGCATAGGTTTATATGCTCCCCATGCTCATTGTGGCTTTCTTTTAATGGAGTTATTAAAACATAATCCTTGATCGATTAGCCATCTGAAGAATTTGGAAGCAAAGAATCCCTTTGAGAAACTGAGCTTCTTTGTGAGCGTTACATGAGATGCATGAAGGCAGACTGTGTTATCGAAAGACAGAGTCTTGCCCATTTGAAATTCAAATATTATTGTAATGAGAAAATGGAGTGTATGCATCATAAGGGGCTCCAAAGTTTTTGTGCTAACAGTTAGTGATAGGAGGCAAACAATTGGTGACACATGACTTCGCTATAACATAGTTTGTGATGCTCTCCTTGCTCATCGTGGCTCTCTTTTAGCTTGTGTGTTGAATCACCAAGATACAAAGCTTATCACCATACATACCATTCTACAGGGCTTTTGAGGCATATAGATTCTGTCTGAGCATGGGGTCATGAGCTGCTGTTATACTCACATGGTAGTATGGCTTTCAGCACACGGGCTAGATATTGGCTACATACTTCTGCCCTTAGGTATAAAGAATATACACTCATGCCCAGTTTTGCACAGTTAGCAGAATAAGGTGACGGCAGATATACATTAGAAGCGATGATCAGCCAACAAGAGCCTCTCCCACAGAAGTTGCATACTGAGAGTGTTTTATGAGGATATCTGAGATGGGGCTCATTGAAAGGCCTGGTTATTTGTATATTTGCAACATGCTATAAGAGTTGCCATTGGTCAGTTCTTAGTCTCTTTTCACCAGCTTGAGGTTGAGAGAGGCAGAGCTCAAGGGATCCCCAAAGAGAGGAGGTCATGTAGATAGTGACAGATTGGGACAGGAGCACTTGACTAGCAGGTGTCCAGTATGTACATAGATCATGGAGAGATATAGTGACATTCTTGGTGCACCTCACAGTTACACTTACTGAGCACTTCTGAGTTTAGGAGGCTGGGCAGATATCTCCTTGAGATAGAGACACAGACATGCATTATCCATGCATCTGTGTGTGTAAATTTTTTGTTTACTTTATTGATTGAATTTTGGTCAATGTCTTTATGTTCTGAATCTTATGTTGCAGAGTAGATTTGAGAGAGCATATCAGTTGGCCTAAAGGAGGGGGCTTGGTCCATAGGCTGGCAACAATTGATTCATCAGTCACGGTAGAAGTTGGAGCTATAATCCATGATTATGCAGAAGTTGGCCCCCATTCACACATTGGCTCAGGAACTGTTATTGGGTCTCATGCGAGAATTGGCTCACATACAAAATTATGGTATCTTTTAATGATTCTTTTTTTGAGTTTTTGTGGATGCTCTATTTACTCTGAATGATGTAATTTCTTCCCTTAAATTCAAAGGTTAGTGCCATGTTATGTCTATAGCAGTATAGAATATCAAATACAACTTTGTGAACGCTGGGACAAGGGTTGCAGTCTTACAGTTATTTTGGCAAACAGGGTCAAATTTTTCAAGCAAAGTTGTAAATGGGAAGAATTTTTGTGGGAAATCAGGATTTACTAATGGTACCTATTAATTAATCATGATTCACCTTTTTTGAGACAAGTGTGCAATGACCTTTAGAGAATTTTTATTTTTTTTTAAATGTTATAATCTACATCACATGCTGTTGAGTTACAGTTTGTAATCTCGTATACAGAAGTGTGTTGCAGGAGGAAGCTACATTTTCTTCTCTATTAGCATAATGTACCTGAGAACATAGATCAAGATAACCTTCAAGCTTCCATAAGAATACTAAAAAAAATCATTGCAGGTAGTCGATGTAACTAGTTTCCAAAGTTATTGTCTAGTTATATGCCAGATGTTAGTGGAGCACTCCCTGGAAGTGTGTGGCAAGTAGGTAGTTCCACCAATTCCTTGGGCGACTCCATTTTACTCGCATGGAAGTGCCTGGGTGAGTACTTTTTGGTCATCCCATTGACACCTTGGGCGAGTGCACCACTTCTAGGGTGAGTACTTTGGGCGACTTCAGCATGTGGAGCAAGGGAGACCACAATTGGGAGACCACAATTTTGGAGTTAGGCGGCCACAAGTATTAGGGGCACCCCAATTTGGCCGACTTCACTTTGGAATGCACCATGACCTGGGTGACTACTTAATTATGTGTCTTGGGCGAGTTCAAGGGGTGACCACAAATATCATGCCCACGGTCAGGTCCCTAAAACCAAAGGACATCAATGATGAGCATCCGGCCAAGTGCCACCTTTTTGAAAGAGACTACAAATAGGACCCATGGGCTCATTTGTTATTCAATCCTCTCATGAGGCTCTTGGACTCTTGGCCCATGGTGGAGTCCTCCTCAGACCTGTAGGGTGTGGGTATGGTGGAGGGGGCACCATGCCCTTGAAAAAGCTGCCACCCGCTTGGTTGCAAGCTCCCGGGCTCGGGGGTAGGAGGTGGGTCTGTTGTCCACCTTTCTATGTTTGTGAATATGGCTTGTGTCGTGTCTTGTGTTGTAGGGCTGATCTTGGAGGGATCTAACATTGGTATCAGAGCCTCGTATTGCAAGGAGAAAGGAGGTATGACAACGTGCACATATCCACTCATGGGGTTGGGATGGTTCAGCTTGACATGCTTCTGAACCACCTATTGGAGGTGGTATCCAATAGGACGAGGAAGCAAGGGGAGCATATGCAAGCTGATGGTTAAGATGGAATTCCAGGAAAGTAATCTATCCTAAATCAAAAGGTGGAATTCTTTATGCCACGCCATACTATGAAGGCAGCCGTGCCTTCACCCTCCACCTACTTGGAAAGGAAGGGGGTGGGGGCAGAGGGCAGCCCATGGGGCGGGGTGGCTCTGCCTTTATCCTTCCATCTGTTTACTCGCGAAATTGGCAGCAACAGGACCTTGCTCCTATAATCTGTTGTTTCCCAGCAGGAGGGGGCAGAGGCAGCAAGGCAGTGGCCTGGACAACAGGGCGCTGCTGCTCGAAAGTTATTTCCTGGCAGCCCAGGGTTGACGTGCAGCGCATGTGAAGTATTTCCATATTTCTCCAGGGCCATGCTGATTTTGCGTTTTCGTGCCCCTAGCAAGGGAGAATTTAGGTGGCGGCCTGATGAAGAAGATCCCCTTTCATAACCAGAAGGCTGGCCCCCTCCTCGTTGCATGAAGGGAGGACATCTCCAAACCCGCTCTTATCTGAGATATTCTTCCCTAATAGGCAGGTGCTCTGAAAATAAAACATGCTCTGGGAGGTATGGAAATCACATAGGCAGCATGCTCAACTGTGGGCCTGGCAAAGAAATACACCACCCTACTGT
Source organism: Ceratopteris richardii (assembly GCA_020310875.1). NCBI lineage: Eukaryota > Viridiplantae > Streptophyta > Polypodiopsida > Polypodiales > Pteridaceae > Ceratopteris > Ceratopteris richardii. The sequence continues at coordinate 136,883 of MU260210.1, read as the reverse complement.
TCGGATCATTTTCGGGGGTCACCAATTAGGAAATGCTTCTGAAAGCAAAGTCACAAGGGGACTGGTCCTCGGAAAGGTGATCTCCCGGGGATGTGTTGGTTTTTAGGCCCAAAATCAATATAGAGACATAGAGACGATAGAGACAAGATATAGAATAGACAACATGTGAGAGCTTTCCTCCAAATATTTTGATTACATTCCATGATGAAGTGCATGAAGTAGCATAGCGAATATGCATGTTATACAAGCTGCCCATAACTTCACAATCTCCATAGCTGAAGATGATGTCCTTCCAATAGATAAGTTCCAAGCTGCTGCACCTAAAGAAAAAGCAGCTGACAACTCTATGAAAAGCACTCTATGCAAATACATAAAGCTATTATTGGATTTCTCCACTTGGAGAGGTGGAGTTGTGATTTCTTCATCTTCAAGAAGGTGTGCAACAGCCTTAGAGCTTATAACTTTTTGGAGGGGGTTATGTTCAGCTATGGAGATTGTGGAGTTATGGGTAGTTTGTCTCACATGCGTATTCTTCATGCTACCTTGTAACGTCATGTACTTCATGATTGTAATGTATGGAATATATTTGGAGCTTGGCTCTCCTCTCTCTCTCTCGCTCTCATGTTTTGTCTATTCTCCATCTTGTCTCTATTTTCTCTTTGTCTCTATATTAATTGTAGGCCTAAAAACCAACATCATATGATAGACCAAGTGATGCGCTATTCATTAGAGTTAGTGGGATGCGGTTTTGGAGGATTTAGGGTAGATTTGGCTGCTCACTTCTTCTTTACACATCCTATGAAGCTCATCTTAAGAAGTTTCTGCTATATCTAGTCAATCTTCTTCTATTTGCTGCTGTACCAGGAGAAGCTTCTGTGGCTGCTTACATATGGGAAGAAACTCTAATTCTGTTAGGGCTGCAGATTTTGGCACTTTCTCATAGTATATAGATTGAATTTTCCATATTCAATCTATTTTATTCCACAAACTAAAGAGTTGGCCAGAGGTTGACCTAGTTGACCAAGGTCAACTAATTAGTCAACCAAGGTTGACCCATCGGATAAAAAGTTGACCATTCGACTTGATCAATTCGTTGGACGATATTCCATCGACCATATTATTCGTTGGTCCACTGCAGCCCTCAACTTGGTCAGTTTAGATTAAGTCATTGGCCCACAACTCCACACATCCCATAAGAGTCCTCCATAATTGTCGATCCTTTCTTCAAGTCAACCAACAATAGCGATCTCTTGATTTCCCATCAATCTACCTACTTTTGAGTCTCTTCCTCTATAGGATGCAGCAAGGGAAGCGCACATGAAAGTTACAACACTCAAACTTACTCCTTGGAATACACCCTTCCAAGCTACTCTTTTGGCCACTCAATTGTCTATTCGAGCTAGCTGCCTTCTTCTCCTAAGCAACCAACCATTCCCACAATTATACTTGTGCCACACACATCTGCCGGATAAATGCTGACCCCTCAACCCTTCTTCAAACCTCCCATCTTCCAATTTTCAAACCTCCCTTAATATCCAACCGGTCTCCTTAATATTTAGGCGACCTCTTCATCCAATCACCCCTTCACAAGTCCAATTAATCCCTTCATCCATCTACCTTGCTTTTCTCGATCTCCTGTCACTCTTCGTCCTAGTCCAATGAGTCATAACCTCCTCTATTGTAAACCCATGACCTCCTCTATTGTAAACCCATGACCTCCTCTGTCTTGACACACCTCCTCTATGTTAACCCCATCACCTTCTATCTTAACTAAGCCATATCATCCATAAGCAAATAACACCTTCTCTATTTTTGCAGGAAGCTCTACCCTTTATCCGCACGCACTCTCTAATTGTGCATCGTCTCACTTTCTCTACTCTTTTTTCACCTTCATCTTCTCTAGTCACTTTCTCTACATGTCCTATCCAACATTGGACACTCGTCACCGACATTATCTTCTCCTCTCATTAGTTCATTTTTGTATTTCCTCTCACTCACCCTAAACCTTAAACCCTAAACTATAAACCCTAAACTCTAGCCCTAACCCTAAACCCTAAACCCTAAACCTTAAACTCGATTACCTCACTTGTACTTCATCACCTTAGGTATCTCACCATACGGGTCCTACTTTGGGATCAATTGACCATTGCCGCGTCAATTGGGCGCAAGCTAGAAGGTCATGTATGACTCTTCTTTAGAAGATGAAGTTGTGGATAGATTCTGTTGTCTAAGTAGGTATTTGCCTTGGGTATCTCACCACACTGGTCCTACTTTGGGATCAGTTGACCACTGATAGATCGATTGGGCACTACCTGGAAGGTCATGTATAAGTCTTCTTTGGAAGATGAACTTGCAGATAATTCTGTTTTGTGAGTGGGATAGCTCTTAAGCCCCCATCCAAGATTCAAAAAACAATCATCCTTCCATCATCCTTCTTCTCCTACTCTTGGGACGTCTTCCTCTTTATTCGACACCATCTATTTATGACTCCTTAGATCATAACTATCAACAATCCAAAGGTTTAATGCACAATTTGGGCATGGTGCATTATGTTTCCACATATACTTCTCTTCTCTGATTTTATGGATCAAGGAACTTCTAGTCAGCTTATGCATTGCATGCTCTCCCTTCATCATCATAAGTGCAAGCTCCAATAGCTGCATTGACCAGCTCCAATATCTATATCAACTATCACCACCATGTCTATTTCTTAAATCCACAACATTGACACTGCAGGGTAGATACTCTTGTAAGCGGGTACGAGTTGTTCAAGTTATGTTTGAGCAATTAGAGAAGCTTCCATGGGCCGACCAAGGCTACATAAAATTATCTCTGTCAGCACCTACTCCTCTTCTCATGCCAGAGAAAGAAAGATAAGCGATATCTTCTCTCTGAAATGGAGTGTGTTTCAAAGGGGGGCAATCTATAGATCTCTATTTTGATGAGTTTATTTTCATAAATATATTTTCATGTATATAATTATAAGTGCAATAGGTAATTATAAGGAAGGATATGGGAAAGTAAAGAATCAAAGCTATGGAAGCATGGTCCAACTGCTCATCTTGGACCATGGACCATCTTAGTGGACCATGGTCTAGCCACTCCTCTTGGACCATGGACCACCTTAGTGGACCATGGTCTAGCCACTCCTCTTGGACCATGGTCTAGCCACTCCTCTTGGACCATGTACACATGGAGGCGATGGCCACAACTACTTTGGCGAATTTGGCACTTGCCAGTATGCAATTGTTTGTCAGCCAAATTCTTTGAACCACACAAAGCCTACAATTACTCTACGTCGGACTACTAGGTCTATAAATATTAAGGATATCTCCTAAATTACAACCCCCTCCCCCCCCTCTCTCTCTTCAAGAAGTGAGCTTTATAAAGAACATTGTATCCAAGAGAAGAGAGTCATGAGAGAGGTGAAGCTTTTCGTCAGGAGTGAGTAGACAAGGTCTTGCACTAGCATCATCCATGTACTAGGATGATCCTTCCTTGTATGCATAGTTGCCAACATGATTGGAAACGCTCGGTTTAGACTGTTTGGAAACAGAGTTTCAGAGTTTCCAAAAATCAGGAGACAATAGGAAACGGGAAACGGTAATATGTGTGTACATACATACATATGTACATATACGTACGTACATACATACATACATACATACATACATACATACATACATACATACATACATACATACATACATATGTCATACATAGAGAGAGAAGAAGAAGAAGAAGAAGAAGAAGAAGAAGAAGAAGAAGAAGAAGAAGAAGAAGAAGAAGAAGAAGAAGAAGAAGAAGAAGAAGAAGAAGAAGAAGAAGAAGAAGAAGAAGAAGAAGAAAGAAAGAAAGAAAGTGATATTAATGTGTTCTGAAGGTCAAAATTTGGCCTATGAGACAAAACCATGTACAATTGTAGTAACCCATGTGTAGAAATAAAATAAAATAAATTGGAAAAGTACTTGCTACACAAAACTATGTAGGTTGAACATGGAAACATCCAAAGGATAGTGTACGAGGTTGCAGAGAGGTGGTGGGGATAATGTAGTGGTGCATGGGGAGATGTGGCTCTAGCTCTGTAGATAATGGCCACCTAATACATGGGGGCTCAACGACGGAAGTGAATATGTATATCCTAACTACAGATGATGGGTGGTAGTGCTGCACCTCTGCTCCAACATGTGGTCATGGGCTATTGTCATGGACAAAGGAAACCATCTTGAATCTCAGATTCCATGAGAATCCTATATCTCATGATTGGTTCAGAATTTGGGGAAACTAATGCTTCCATTGCGTCTGGAACATGCCAAAACCCTAAGATCGACTGTCTTCTTGCTTGATTCTGACATCCGGAGACCATGCTTCGAATTGATGACATCATCAATTCGTAACCGCCCTAGAACCGCCCTTGGAAAACCTATATAAGGAGGGGTTGACCACATTCAGAATCAGTCTTGCCAATACCAGTCTTGGGAGCTCAAGGAGTCGTGACTTCCAAGTAAGTACTCTCCAAGTTCCAGTTCCACTTCTTGTCTTGTTCCTTGTTCTAGCCTAGTTCCTGGACATCCTGTCTTGTCCTCTTGTAATCTCGTAGTACGAGATCTTGTCAAGTTCTTTCTTGTATTCAGTTCATCTCCCAGAAGGGAGTTCTTGTAATCCAGACATCTTGTCTTATGCTTATGATCCCGGGTTGTGGGATCTCCTGTATCATCTCTAGTCCAGGTCTCCATACCTATTGGTCTTGGGTTGTGGGACGTCTTGTATCAAATCCATCTTCTTGTATTATTTTCCCTACGTGGGTGTTCTTGTAATCATAAGTGTATTTCTGAAATCTTGTCTAGTGAAGTCAGAGAGCACAATCTAGTGCTCCCCTGACATTTTGGCAAGACTATCTTCTATCCAAGACCAGGCATCATGGAGAACGCTTATGAACAGATCGTAGCATCACTTCAGAGTCTCCAACAACAAGTCGAAGACCTAAGTCATCGACAGACACAAGTCGAGATGGGACATCTAGTGCATGTAGGTGAACTCCTTCAAGAATTACAAGAACGAATATGGAGTCTTCAAGCAAATCAAGGGAGTATTCAAGTGAATCAATGGCCGAGTACATCATTTATGAAGGAACCCAAGATTTGCATGCTAGAAAAGTTCGATGGGGATCGCACAAAGTTTCGTGGATTTTTGCAGCAAGTTAAATTGTACATCCATATGCAACCTGATAGATACCCTGACGAGGCATCCAAGGTCGGGTTTATTGGAACCTTGCTCTGTGGCCAAGCATTATCATGGTTTGCCCCAATCTTGGAGAAGAACATGGAAGTACTTCAAGACTATGAGGGGTTTCTTCGAGAACTCTCTGCCACATTTGGAGATGCAGATACAAGTCGAGTAGCAGAAACAAAACCTCGGAAGTTCGTCAAGGTAACCGCCCTGCCTCTACCTATCCATCTGAATTTAGGTAGTTGATATGTGATCTCACTTGGCATGAAGATTATTTCATAAGCCAATTCAGACGGGGTTTAAGAGATGATGTGAAGGACCTTTTGCTCACGATGCCAGAGGTTAAAACATTGAATGAATATATCATGCAGGCTATTCAATGTGATAACCGACTTTTTGAAAGGAAACAAGAAAAACAAGTAGAAGGAAGACCTCGCCAGTGGAAACCTTTTCAACCCACTACTAAAGATGAGTCCATGCCTGAACCTATGCAAATAGATGTAACTAGGTTTCAGCCTCTAACACTAGAAGAGAAACAGAGAAGGAGAGTTAATAAGCTATGCCTCTACTGTGGAAACCCTGGACATATTGCAATCAGTTGTCCGAACAAGAGAACAAACTCCAGAGTTGCACCCACCCTTGTAGAGCAGCGAAATGAGGAAGTCCAGTTGTAAAAGACACCCTGCAACCTGACCATGATATAAGAAAGGGTCTCATAATTCCAGCTACACCCATAGAAACATGTCTTGCACCTGTCAAGTTAATCATGCCCAAGAAGACCCTTTCCCTTACAACCCTAGTAGATTCAGGAGCCTCCTCATGTTTCATCGATGAAGGATTGGTTAAGAAACATGGAATTCTTGTACTACGGAAGAACAAACCAGTAGTAGCTGAAGTAGTAGATGGACAACCTCTAGCATATGGGAGTATAACCATGGAAACCACACCATTAAGAGTACACCTTGGTGACCATGAATCCCACATATGTTTCAATGTAATATCGAGCCCAGACTCCAGTACATCTAGTTATCATGGGAATGCCCTGGTTAAAGAAGCATAATCCAGATATTAATTGGAAAAAGAATAAAATCACCCGTCGAGATATCCAGAAGAACCCAACATATGTCGCAGCCAAAGCCTTCATACATGCAGTAAGGAAGGAATTTACATATATGATCTATGCCATACGAGCTCAAGAATCCAAGAAAGATGATCCAGTACAACTACCCAATCAGTACAAAGGCTTTGAAGATGTTTTTGAAAAGAAGAATGCAGATATCCTCCCAAAACATAGACCCTACGATTGCCCCATAGATCTTCAAGAGGGAGCACAACCACCCTTTGGACCAATCTACAGACTATCCCTAGAGGAACTTACAGAACTACGCAAGAACATTGATGAGAATCTAGCAAAGGGGTTTATCAAACACTCGAAGTCTCCAGCAGGAGCTCCTATCCTATTTGTAAAGAAGAAGGATGGGACTCTGCGGATGTGTGTAGACTATCGTGGATTGAACAAAGTCACTATAAACAACAGATACCCTCTACCACTCATATCAGAGCTCTTGGAACGCCTTGGAAAAGCAAATTTTTTCACGAAAATTGATCTTCGAGGAGCTTACAACCTTGTCAGGTTCAGAGAAGGAGACGAATGGAACTTGGAAGACATCATTTCGAACAAGGTATGGGCATTTTGAATATGTAGTTATGCCATTCGGCCTTACAAATGCTCCAATTGTCTTCCAACATATGATGAATGATATCTTTCAAGAATATTTAGATGATTTTGTTGTAATATACCTTGATGATATCTTGATATTCTTCAAAAATCTAGAGGAGCATGAATGTCATGTAAAGATAGTCCTAGAGAAACTAAGAGAAAAATAATTATATGCGAAATTGGAGAAGTGCTCTTTCCATAAGACATAAGTGGAATTTTTAGGGTACATTGTATCAGATAAAGGAATTTTTATGGACCCTAAGAAGATTCAAACAATCCTTGATTGGCAACCACCTTCATGTGTTCGAGATGTACAATGTTTTCTAGGGTTCGCCAACTTCTATAGGATATTCATCAAAGATTACTCCAAGATAGTGACACCTCTTACCAAGCTTATAGGGAACTCCAAATTCTCATGGACCGAAGAAGCAGAAAAAGCATTTCAGACCTTGAAATCAGCATTCACTACTGCTCCAATTCTAGTTCATCCTGATTCTACTAAGCCCTTCTTCCTAGAGACAGATGCATCAGACTTTGCCCTAGGGGCCATTCTTTCACAATATGGAGATGATGGACACCTAGATCCAGTTGCATATAATTCTAGAAAATTTTCTCCTCCAGAAATTAATTATGAAATTCATGATAAAGAACTTCTTGCCATAGTGGACACGTTTGATACTTGGCGTCACCATCTAGAAGGAGAAGCTCATAAAGTTATCGTGTATACAGATCACAAGAACCTAGAGTATTTTATGACCACCCGCATCCTCAACAGAAGGCAATCTCGATGGAGTAACTTTTTATCCAGATTCGATTTTGTCATCACATATTGTCCAGGACGGCAACAGTGTCAGTCAGATGCCTTGTCAAGAAGATCTTATCTTGCACCAAAGAAGGGTGAAGAGGCCTTCGATCAACAAGAGAGTGTAGTACTCAAGCCTGAGCATCCCCAGTTAGCAGTTATCTCTTCAACCCATCCTGAAGATTGAGCCTTGAATCATTTGATTCGTGAGAATTTACCACAAGATGAACTATTTTGTAATGTTAAGCAAAAAAATCAAGAAGGAAAAGTCCAAGAAGTAAATGAATTTCAGGAAAAGGACGGGTTACTATTTTATAAGAACCTATTGTATGTCCCTCTAGGAAAACCCAGGATCCAAGTGCTTCAACAACGTCATGACAACCCCCTTGCAGAAGGACATTTCGGAGTAAATAAAACAATAGAACTCATATCCATGGATTTTTGGTGGCCTCAAATATGGAAGGAAGTCAAAGAATATATCCGAGCTTGTGACACTTTCAATAGATCTAAGGTACCACGACATAAGCCTCATGGCCTCTTGCAACCTTTACCTATTCCAGAAAGGCCATGGGCTTCATTATCTATGGATTTCATCACGATCTACCAAAGTCAGATAAGTATGACACCATTCTTGTTATTGTGGATAGATTCACAAAGATGGCACACTTCATTCCAACTACAAAGGCAATCGCAGGTGTAGCCACTGCTAGACTCTTTCTCAGATACATCTTTAGGCTTCATGGATTGCCTCATGATATTGTCAGTGATCGAGGTCCACAGTTCATATCCAGCTTTTGGAACAGTCTTTGCAAGCTCCTTTGTTCAAGTTAAACTATCTACGACAAATCATCCACAGACAATGGACAAATAGAACAGGTGAATCAAGTCCTAGAGCAATATCTCCGTTGCACTAGCAACTATCACCAAAATGATTGGTTTGAGTTGTTACCCTTTGCAGAGTTTGCTTATAATAATAGTGTTCATGCATCTACTAAGCAAACTCCCTTCTTTGCAAACTATGGACAACATCCAAGGATGGATATACAACTAAATCATGTCAAGAACCCAGTTGCCAGAGACAAGGCCCAGTACCTGATGGACATTCACAAAGAACTCAAGGAAGAGATCCATAAAGCTCAACAACAATATAAGTATTATGCAGATCAACATCGTGTCCAGAATCCATTGTATCAAATTGGGGATAAAGTATGGTTACTCAGAAACAATTTGCAAACTTCAAGGCCTTGTGCAAAGTTAGATCATCAAAGATTTGGTCCATTCACCATCTTGGCCAAGATTAATTTAGTCACCTTCAAGCTCCAGCTACCAAGTACCATGAGAATACATCCAGTTTTCCATGTATCCATGTTGGAACCATATCAGATTTCACCATTGAGGGGGGAGAGACCTAGTCCTTCACTACCTATCGAGATTGATGATCATGAAGAATTTGAAGTCGAGCATGTCCTATATTCGAGAATATCCCGAGGAAGATTAGAGTACCTTATTCATTGGAAAGGGTATGAAATCAGTGATCGTACCTGGAACCTGCAGAAAACCTTCAAAGAGCACCAATCAAGGTTCGAGAATTCCATATGAAAAATCCAATGAAGCCGAGACCAGAGAACGTGACCGCTCCTCGTGGAACTCGTCGCTTGAGGGGGAGGTAATGTCATGGACAAAGGAAACCATCTTGAATCTCAGATTCCATGTGAATCCTATATCTCATGATTGGTTCAGAATTTGGGGAAACTAATGCTTCCATTGCGTCCGGAACGTGCCAAAACCCTAAGATCGACTCTCTTCTTGCTTGATTCTGACATCCAGAGACCATGCTTCGAATTGATGACATCATCAATTCGTAACCGCCCTAGAACCGCTCTTGGAAAACCTATATAAGGAGGGGTTGGACACATTCATAATCAGTCTTGCCTACCAGTCTTGGGAGCTCAAGGAGTAGTGACCGCCAAGTAAGTACTCTCCAAGTTCCAGTTCCAGTTCTTGTCTTGTTCCTTGTTCTAGCCTAGTTCTTGGACATTCTGTCTTGTCCTCTTGTTATCTCGTAGTACGAGATCTTGTCAAGTTCTTTCTTGTATTCAGTTCATCTCCCAGAAGGGAGTTCTTGTGATTCAGACATCTTGTCTTATACTTACGATCCCGGGTTGTGGGATCTCCTATATCATCTCTAGTCCAGGTTTCCATACCTATTGGTCCCGGGTTGTGGGATGTCTTGTATCAAATCCATCTTCTTGTATTATTTTCCCTACGTGGGTGTTCTTGTAATCGTAAGTGTATTTCTGAAATCTTGTCTAGTGAAGTCAGAGAGCACAATCTAGTGCTCCCCTGACAACTATCCTGATATGTGAGATATCCTCCTAGTATAGTCGTGGTCGTCTGTATCCAGCTCTATGTGGTGGATGTCGTACTCTCTGTGCCACTGCCCGCTGGAGCGTTAGCCCTATGTCTCTGGAAGGTGGGCTCCTCTGATGTAGCCCGTCTCGCTGAAAGAACTGAGTAATGGTCCGCTGTGTACTCATCTGTGTCTGATGCGTGGGCTGTAGCAATTGCTCTCGTCTCTCATACAGTGCAGTGAGGAATCCTCCCAGCCTCCACTTGTCTCCAATGGTCATGCATGACTGTAATGACTCCTCTATATGGAACTGTGCTCGTAGATCTGAATATGCTCGGTATTGGGGGGAGAGAGAGAGAGAGAGAGAGAGAGAGAGAGAGAGAGAGAGAGAGAGAGAGAGAGAGAGAGAGAGAGAGAGAGAGAGAGAGAGAGAGAGAGAGAGAGAGAGAGAGAGAGAGAGAGAGAGAGAGAGAGAGAGAGAGAGAGAGAAAGAAAGAAAGACTTTTTAATGTCTATTAGAGGCCAAAATCGGCCTATGAGACAAAACATATACATCAGTATGATCCAATCCACTGTGATCCAAAACGAAAATAAAGTGTGAGTACTACAAACGGGTATAAAAGGAGGGATAGTAGCTGGCATCAAGGGTGTGGGGTGCTATGGGTATGCACTCTATATGCTCAATGGGTGAGATACAAACATGATATGCATAAGGAGGGGAGGCTCGATGGTGTCACAACCCCCTAAATGCCTGGAGTGGGTGTAGGATATAATGCATCGGTGGGTAAGGCATCATGGCGATCCTCAAAATGCTCTGGGCGTCCAAATCGATAGGGGTGCGCTGCTGACGTCTCTGTATCTCCATGTCATGGCGTGCGTGAATCGCCTGAATCTCTCTCTGATGTGGACGAGCTCTCCGGACAAGGGGTCTCGGTCGTCGACGCTGTCGTCTAAGCTCCTCTGCTCTGTGTAATGTGACACCCCGCATCGAGCTGGGCCCTCGAGTGTATGTGGGTCTGAAAAAATCTGTAATATGAGTCTGAGGGGGGGGGGGCAGGTGTATCTCCATCTGCTGCTGGAGGAGTGATGCGCGGTGGTGCTGGAGCTCTACTAGGAAACGACCTAGAGGGCGCTGGTCCTCTGTCCCCAATAAAGCCTTGATCTCTCTAGGCCCCATGAAGAGATGTGGGTAGCGGTCTCTGATGTCCTCATATGCATGGCATCTACATGTGTAGTGCTCCTCGTCCTCCACCTCCTCTCTACATATCCTGCATAATCGCTCATCCCTGGGGGTATGTGTGGCTCGCCCAATCTCAATCTCGAGCTTGTGTGATGATACTCTGAGCTGCCCAATGGCCACTCTCTCAGCTGGTGCCATATATGTATCCATGTATCGTGGTCTCTGAATGAAACCATCCGCTGTCACAGTTAGGAAGTGCTCTCTGTAGTGTTGCCTCTTTGTGGGAAGAGGCTCCCGTGGTGCTATCCATGTCTCCCTGACGTGTATCTGTAGTAGGTCCTGACGGATGATCCTATTCCTCTCCGAACGAGAGAGGGTAATGTGGGGGGAAGAGAGGTCATACTGAAAAGGGGGGAGATCCGTAATGCTCATGCCATGGTCTGCTAACCATCGGTAAGTCTGTGCATACCATACTCTCTCCTTCCCTGTCTCTACCAAATGTCTAGAGCTCTCAAATGCAAGCCTGGTGAGTCGGCTAGTGGGGAACTCTCTGACTCTCAGTATAAAGGTCACCAACTGGAAGAGGGCCTCCACTAGCATCGGTGGTGTGCCAAGCTCAGCTCGTATAATGTCATGTGGAACGGAGGGCTTGCTGCGCAGCAAGCGTGATATCATGGTGATCTGGGGCCTCTCAATCTGCGTCCACATCGCCTCTGTGATCCCTGGTGCCCATACTGCTGCTGCGTACATCAATGCGGGTGTCACTAGAGTGTCAAAGAGCCACCCCTTAGTCCGGGGCTCCTGAAAATGTGTCTGAAAGCAGCGTCTCTCCAATCCTGCAAGTGCCGCATAACCTCGCGTCAATCTATCTCTCGCAACCTGTGCCATGGAGAATACCCCTGTGCTGCCCGAGAAGGTGATACCTAGGTAGACGTAGGAGTCCACTACCTCTATCTGTCCTCCAGCTCCTGTGAAAGAGGCGTGATGGCGTACTGTCCTGGAGGTATGGAAGATCATGACCTTGGTCTTGCCAAGGTTCACTGTGAGTCCTCTCTCCATGCAAAAGGTATCGAGCGCCTGTAAATGTGACTGCAACCCCTCCTGTGACTCTGAGAGTAGGACAATGTCATCAGCATATAATAGGATATGTACTGGCGTACCTCCGATGTCTCCTCCTCTCCCTCCTGCTCGCTGTATATACTCCGTGATCTCGTCGATGTAGAGACCGAAGAGAGTGGGTGAGAGGGGGCAACCTTGTTTCACACCAATGGTGCTAACAAGGCTGTCTGATAGACCGCCGGGGCAGCGTACCCTGCCTGTCACTCGTGCATACAAAGCGTGGATGGCCCATAGCATGTCTGATGGAAGCTGTAACTCCTGGAGCCTCCGTAGTAGTCTCTCTCGAGGGACCATGTCGAAGGCTTTGCAAAAATCCACAAAGCAACAGTATAGTCTCTGCTTCCTTGCCTTCGCGCTCTCAATCAAGCAACGAAGCACGAAGATGTGGTCGATGGTGGAGAAAGTGCGGCGGAAGCCTGCCTGGCCGGGTGATCTGATCCCCGCTGCCTCAGCGTGTGTACTGAGCTCTGCCTCTAGTACTGCCCCATAGATCTTGGCCAGGATATGGCCTATCATAATAGTCCTGTAGTTCCCTGGGTCCATCATATCGCCGGACATATGGATAGGCGTAATGGTATGCATAGTCCATGAGTCGGGTAATCCCTCAACCAAAGCACGGTTGAAGAGATGGGCGATCAAGTGGGAAACTACATCTGCTGCGTATATAAAGTGCTCTCCCTGTAGCCCCGTGTGGTCTGCTGAACGGCCATGCTGTAGCCTATGGATGGCCTGTCGTACCATGCCTGCTGTGAAGAGGGTGGATATCACCGGACGCGGTGTGGAAGGAATCGGTAATGGTGGCTGTCTTGGGACGTCATATAACCTCTGGGCGTAGGTGTGCCAAGTCGAAGGATCGGCTATGGGTGTAGGTGGACGTGGCTCACGTAGTGCCCTCCACGTGGTGGCACAATCCCTACTCATGAGAAGGTCGATCAACTCTGCCTCCTGTCGCTCCTCGAAAGCTCGCCGCTTCCGGCGTGTGAGGGCTCGCATCTGTCGTCGTGCCTCCCTCTTTGTGATGGATCCCAAGATACTCTGTGCTCTTAGATGTCGGTATAGTCGCCTACACTCCTCATCGTACCATCTATTCTGGGGTGTATGCCCCAACCGTGTCGGATGTGCAGTGCTGTGGGTGGTGTATGGGAAGCTGAGAGTAGCAGATGTATGGAGGATCGAGGAGAAGTGGGCGGTGAGGGTATCCAAGGAGGCAGAGGGATCAAGGGAGTAGATGCGCTCTCGAACATGGGAGCTATAGATATGTGCTAGCTCATGTCTAAAGTGAATGGTGGTACGGGCTCGTGGATGTGTGGTAACGGGGTGGGGTATGCATGGTGAGCCGCGAATGGATAGGGCAAGATATGAGTGATCAGCTCCAATCGGTAAGGGTGGGATAGTGAATGAGGTGATCAGATGTGTCGCATCCGGGGGCCCGATAACATAGTCTACCACACTGCCCCCCTGTGGTGTCGTGGGTGGAATGCAGGTGAGACCGTGCGAGGTGGGCCAGCTCCCCATCCCATTATATATGACGAGACGGTGTGCTGCTCCCATCTGGAGTAAGTGTCGGCCATATAAGGTGGGTGTGGCGGTGTCGGCTGAGGCTCTGAGTGTAGGCATGTCCTCTATGGTACGAAGCATCTCAGGGTCGTCAAAGTCGTAGATATCACACTGGTGGCTCTGAGTGCGGGCATTGAAGTCTCCTACAAGGAAGACTTCACCCATCCCTGTATACTCCATAATCGTGTCACTGAGGCAGTCATATGGCGATGTGGTGTCTGGTCCCTCCCCTCCTGATGGCTGCTCAGGAGAATGTGTGAAGTGTGAACCAATGGGTGCAATATAGCATACGGCGAAGTACACTGCTCTCTCCTCTGTTAGCTGCAAGCGTATCCACATGAAACGTGCCTCTGGGTCTCTGGCTACCACCTGTACCCTGTGCTGTAACGACTGTCTATAGAGCACGGCTACTCCTGATCCTCGTGTGGTGTGCTGTCTCATCTTACGGCGGTGAGCTGACTCCCACATATAGCCCTCAATCCTCGGTAGGCTCCTCCCCGGGCTCTCGTGTGTCTCTGTCAAGAAGATAATGTCTCTGCCCTCCATCACCTCCTCGAGACGCACTGGATGTGTCCATAAAGATCCATTGCAGTTCCAGACTGCAATGTGCACCTCCTGCTGTGCTGTCTCATAGGCCGCGAATCCCTAGTCAATGGGCCGTCCATCAATGATGATCCGACCGTCTCTGTAGAGGGCACGATGTCCCTCTCGTCTGGCATGGAGGACACGTGGCATGCATGCCCGTCTGTGCTCTATCTGCATCCGTGTGAGGTCATCATCCAAATAGATGGGGGTGCCCGGTGTAGTGCGTAGTACCGCCCGTCGTCTGAGAAAGTCTCTCCTACTGGCCTCATCTGAGAACTGAAGGATAAGTGCTATGCTCCGTGTGGTGTCCCGTCCTGCTCTCCATACTCTGGTGAAAGGGAGAGGCTCATCCGCGCGGTATCCAAGTAATGTGCACAAGCGACTCCCGTCCTGCTCAGGTGATCCGTCTATCTCTGTGATGCCGGAGACGCGAACATTGAGCCTGCGGGCCTGTCGCATCCGCTCCTCCTCAATGGTGGTATGCACTATGTGGATCTCCTCATGGTGGTTGTTCTTCTTTGCCTCCTGTCGAAGGTTCTTTTTGACAACCTCGACCCATCCATCTTTCTTAGTCTCAAGCTCGTTCTGCACCACCTCCATACACTCCTTCTTGATAGTCACCCGAATGTCCTCTAGATGTGGAGCGATCTCCCCGTCCTCGTGCATGCTGTCCAGTTTCGTTTTCATATCAGTAAGCGCAGTGTGCAACTCCTCCAGGTCGCGTGAGTGCTGCTTGCGGGTAGCGAGAAGCTCTTCCCGAAGGGATTCGTTTTCCTTCTCCAAGGTTGCCACCTTCGCTTCGAGGGCGACAACTCTACGGGTAACCCCGTTCAGTGCAGAATCTCCTTCTTTCTTGTGTTTTCCTATCAACTCTCGGAGGGCATGCTCTAAGGTGGCCAACTGTTCGTCCAGCTTGGGAGCCATGAGAGAGAGAGAGAGAGAGAGAGAGAGAGAGAGAGAGAGAGAGAGAGAGAGAGAGAGAGAGAGAGAGAGAGAGAGAGAGAGAGAGAGAGAGAGAGAGAGAGAGAGAGAGGGAGGGAGGGAGGGAGGGAGGGAGGGAGGGAGGGAGGGAGGGAGGGAGGGAGGGAGGGAGGGAGGGAGGGAGGGAGAGAGAGAGAGAGAGAGAGAGAGAGAGAGAGAGAGAGAGAGAGAGAGGGAGAGAGAGAGAGTAGGTTTGAACTAGGGTTAGGTACGGATTAGGGTTAAGGTTTCAAGAGGATCCTAAAAAAGAGGAGGTTCAGGGTCGGCAAGGATTGGCTTAGGGTTAGGCTTGGGTTTCTTAGGGTTTGAGATTAGGGTTAGGTTAAGGGTTGAGTTCTCAAGTTAAGGTTAGGGTTCAGGTTCGGTTTAGGGGTAGGTTTAAGGTTAGGTTTAGGAATGCTAGGAGGCTCAAGACGATGGTGTTGGGGGCGACGAAGGGGGGCAGATCCATGGTCGATCTCTACACAAACCCTAATGGGCAGAGGGCTGACGGTTGACGTGGTCAGAGGGCAGAGGGCTTCAGGAGGGGCAGAGGAGGTCGACTGGTTTAGGGTTTTGCGCAGCAGGTCGACGGGATGAATGGGGGCAGCCGGTCGCGCGAGAGAGAGGTTCTGAATGCATGCGCTTCTCCTAATCGGACGGTATGGTGCAGAGCTTGCGACCGGTTTAGGGTTTCGAATTCGACGGTCTGCTGCGACAGAGGCAGTGGCGGGAGACTGCGACAGAGACCTGCGACGGGTTTAGGGTTTCGAATGTCTGCTGCGACAGAGACAGTGGCGGGAGCTTCTGCTGCTGCTGCTGCTGCTGCTGCTGCTGCTGCTGCTGCTGCTGCTGCTGCTGCTGCTGCTGCTGCTGCTGCTGCTGCTGCTGCTGCTGCTGCTGCGAGAGAGAGAGAGAGAGAGAGAGAGAGAGAGAGAGAGAGAGAGAGAGAGAGAGAGAGAGAGAGAGAGAGAGAGAGAGAGAGAGAGAGAGAGAGAGAGAGAGAGAGAGAGAGAGAGAGAGAGAGAGAGAGAGAGAGAGAGAGAGAGAGAGAGAGAAAGAAAGAAAGAAAGAAAGAAAGAAAGTCATATTAACGTCTTCTGGAGGCCAAACGTGGCCTATGAGACCAAAACCATGTACAAGTGTAGTAACCCTGTGTAGAAGATAAAATGAAATAAAAAGTATATCGCTACACAAAGCTATATAGGGCTGGAAAAGGCTGGGGAGATGTGGCTCTGATTCTGCAGATAGTGGCCACCTAATACATGGGGGGTCCAAAATGTGAGTAAAACGCCCTAGCTACTGGTGATGGGTGGAGGTGGGTGTAGTATGTGGTACATCGGTGGTGGTCTGAGTGCCTCCTGAAGGAAGACAACCCAGGGGGTGGTGGTACGCTGTGTACTCATCTGTGTCTGATGCGTGGGCTGTAGCAATTGCTCTCGTCTCTCATACAGTGCAGTGAGGAATCCTCCCAGCCTCCACTGGTCTCCAATGGTCATGCATGACTGTAATGACTCCTCTATATGGAACTGTGCTCGTAGATCTGAATATGCTCGGCATTGGGGGGGGAGAGAGAGAGAGAGAGAGAGAGAGAGAGAGAGAGAGAGAGAGAGAGAGAGAGAGAGAGAGAGAGAGAGAGAGAGAGAGAGAGAGAGAGAGAGAGAGAGAGAGAGAGAGAGAGAGAGAGAGAGAGAGAGAGAGAGAGAGAGAGAGAGAGAGAGAGAGAGAGAGAGAGAGAGAGAGAGAGAGAGAGAGAGGGAGGGAGGGAGGGAGGGAGGGAGGGAGGGAGGGAGGGAGGGAAGGGGGGGAAGGGGGGGGGGAGGGAGGGAAGGGGGGGGAGGGGGGGGGGGAGGGAGGGAGAGAGCGAGGGGGAGGGAGGGAGGGAGAGAGCGAGGGGGAGAGAGGGAGGGGGAGAGAGGGAGGGAGGGAGGGAGGGAGGGAGGGAGAGAGAGAGAGAGAGAGAGAGAGAGAGAGAGAGAGAGAGAGAGAGAGAGAGAGAGAGAGAGAGAGAGAGAGAGAGAGAGAGAGAGAGAGAGAGAGAGATGAGAGAGAGAGAGAGAGAGAGAGAGAGAGATGAGAGAGAGAGAGAGAGAGAGAGAGAGAGAGAGAGAGAGAGAGAGAGAGAGAGAGAGAGAGAATCTAGAATCTAATCTCTAGATATACATTATACATACAACACATAGAATGCCATACATGTCTCTTATTCTCAAGACTCAAGTCTCAAACACACACATGCACTTGAGATTCATAATTCATTATAATTTATCGTCTGTACACATGCATCACTGCATCATGCAAACACAAACACAAACATATATGCACATTGCATGGACGAACTTTATGTGACATGTCACATGTGTACACAATACACACACATACGTACATGCATTGCATGATGCATCATGCAAACACAAACACTAACACATGCACATTGCATGGACGAACTTTATGTGACATGTCACATGTGTACACAATACTCACACATAGGTACATGCATTGCATGATGCATCATGCAACATATAGAATTCCATACACAGGATCCTTATTCTCATTGCTCAAGAGTCAACACTCAAACACATGCATGCACGTGAGGTTCATTATTATCTAGATTCTATATATAATCAACCATATGCACACATTAGTAATTACTAATTTTAGATCAGTTGTAAGTTATTTTTCCATCAAGTTTCATCGTTAATCTCTTATGTCACATGTGTGCACTACGTCATAGATGCATCATGCACTGTAGTCTGTGCACATAAATTATGTACTTTGAAGTTTGCTCTACTTAAGTGACCACTAACAAGTAGGCTTGACTCTCGAGTTTCTCAAGGCTTCAACAAAAGCATTTCCGTTCAGAAATAGTCAAGGGAAACGGCCGAACCGTTTCCAACAACTATGCTTCTATGGCTTACCAATAATGGGAAATTTATCCCTCATGTCTTTCTCTACTTGGTGTGTTCGCCTCCCTCATGTCTTCCCCCTCTTTTTATTCTCTTATGATTGAAATTTTGTTTGCATATAAGTGGTCGGCATTTTCAATAGGAATATATTAGTGTGTTAATTTTATTCTATGATTGTCATTAGATTTTGTGTAAAATTTTCCATTCCAGCAAGGCTTGTATGCATACTCCATCATGGCTACCCACTTCAAGAGAAGAAATGGAATCTAGAGTGAGCTAGTGGAAAGAAGGTTGAGTGGTTATGAAATTTTCATTGTCAATGGTTGAGATTATAGAACTTCTCTTCGTTCAATTTGTTTAATAGAATTATAGAAGTTTGAAGATGCGCACAAGATGTTACTTGCATATAAAGTGCCTAGTAATGGAAGGATAGTTTTGAAAGATAGTATTAGATAGGAGGGGATAAGCATACTTTAGACATGGTTTTCCAACTTTGTTTTGGCTTTCAAAGAGGCTTCTTAAGAGAAAGGATAATGGGATCACCAAACAAACATGACCTCCTAATGAGCTTCAAGAGAAGGAGATGTGGTATATTACGACTTTTTGGCTTCCAATTTTGCATTTTTGCCACATGATGACCTTAGGAAAGGATGTGTGAGGGGGATGGATAAATGCACACAATGTGGCTAGGAGGAAGAAGTTTATGCTGTCTGCGTACATGTTGGGCTTGACAAGATCATCAATCTCATCATGAACTACAACAAAAAGGAGTCATCATAGATGGGGAATTTGTATGGCTGCATGGATGCATGAGGGGAGCTATATGGAGACAGAGATGTATGCATAGATGAGAGTTGTATAAAACTTAACGATCCTAAGAAATTTGAGCCCATGTGAAATTGAACTGCACATATATGCTGGGCAATATGCAGCTCCTGGCATCTCTTTCTCTCCTCCCTCCCCCGGAAGGATAGAACCTTGTTGGAAATGATTTGTGAGGTCTATTGTCCATTCAAAATGCTTCACAAACTAGGAAAATGGCCTATAATGTCTAACTTTCAGAGGGTGGTCATACACATTGAGTTTTATATGTGAGTTGATTGAAAAGAAGGTGATCATGAAAATTTCAGTCCAGATGGTGAGTTTATAGAACCCACCTTTGTTCAATCTATTTCATATGAGTTTGGAAGAAACACGCAAAAAGTCACTCATACAAAGAGTGCCTAGTAATATGGAGAGAGAGTTCAAAAGATAAGGCTACATGAGAGGAGGTGAGTACACTTTAGAGATGCTTTCCCAATACTGTTTTGGCTTCCCAAGGGGCTTCTTAAGAGGAATGATAATCGAAGCAATGCATAAAGATGACCTCGTTGTATGAATAAGGTTGAACGGAGCTAAATATTGTTATGGTCTTAGCCCATCCACTTTGCATTGTTATTATGAGGACAAAAATGATCTCATAGGAGATGGAAATGTGATATATAAATGCCTTTAGACTTCCAAGTTTTCATTCTATCCACAGGGTGACATTTGGAAAGGATGTGTGAGAGGGATGGAATGATACGGATAGATGCATGAAGTGTGGGTAGGAGGAAGAAGTTTATGAGGTGTGATGTGTTGGGCTTGACAGCATCATCAATTGGAGAACTATATGGAGAGACAAATGCATGCATAGATGAGAGTTTGTGTAAAACTTAAGAATCCTAAGAAATTGGAGCCAACGTCAATTTGAATTGCACATATAGGTTGGACAATATGGAGCTTGTGGCATCATCCCCATCCATCCCATCCCCCCCCCCAATCCCCCCCCCCCCCCCGCAAAATCCTCCCCCCCCCCCCCCCCCCCCCCCCCCCCCCCCCCCCCCCCCCCCCCCCCCCCCCCCCCTTCCCCTTCCCCTTTTCCCTTCCCCCCTCTCCCCCCCTCCTCCCTTTTTCTCCCCCACCCCTCACGTGCGTTCGCACATGTGGACACATACACACACACACACACACACACACACACACACACACACACACACACACACACACACACACACACACACACACACACACACACACACACACACACACACACACACATGCGGCAGGCTTACTTCTCTAGGTTATTGTTAGACATTTTCATTCTGCTGAGATTGCTCATTGGAAGTAGTACTTTTTTTGTTACTTAGGTATTTTTCATTTTGGTGTCCTAGTTCACAATGAGATGTTTTCTGTTTTCTATGGTGCACAGGTATAATGTATCATTACAGAATTCTTATGTGGGGGACCATTGTATCATACATCCTGGTGTATGCATTGGTCAGGATGGTAAAACTTTTTGCTTCTCTGCTGCTTGTTTACACAGGCCTTGAATTCACTTTCAACAAGTTAACCTTCCAAATAATCAGACTGGTCACAAAGCTGTCGATGGTGCTGATAATGGATGAATGCTGGTTGATCACTAACTGTGATGCCCTAGGACTTTGCATTTGTGTGCATTTTATGAGGATGGACTGCAGTTGAGCTCATGTTTTTGACATTCTAATCATTTAGTGATAAACATGTAGGTGCATGTCATTCATTTGTGCTTGACACAAACCTCAATTCTTTTGCAGTTATACTAAGTATTTTGTTGCATTCCATAAGATTTTCCTTTGTTGTTTGCTGGTAATGGCACTTGGTTGATCTTGATTTGAACAAACACTATGCTTGGATTGTGTTTGGAGAGAGGTGACTCCACAATTATCAGGAATTGAAATGTCACCACTTTTGTGATAAGAGAACTTGAAATGCAGATCAGAATGCCTTTGGATTAAGGGAAGTGAGCTAAGATAATGAGAGATAATGAGAAAGTATACATGAGAATAGCGAAAGAAGCTAGAGAAAAGATATGAATGATGGAGAGGGAGAGAGGTGCGTGAAGAAAGAGAGGTAGGTGTACACAAGATCTTCAAAGTCCTAGTCTTCAAAGTCCTAGTCATGTGTATTCACCCTTGTTTTGATGTGAATCCAAACGGCCTTTTTATACAAGTGAGGAGGAAGAATTCTTCAAGGATCCCAAAAGTATCTTTTTACAAAAGAATCTGGTGAAGTTTCCACACACTTCTTTTACAGTATCTTCTTCAAAAGTTCACCTTTTAAAATAAATTTGACAGTTCTTTTCTGTAAAGTCAACATAAAAACTTATTGATTCTTTTTAAAACAAAAGGTACTATGATAATATTTAAGCCTATGCTTTAAAAATTTAAACCCTATTGTTACAAAAAATTATAACAAGCCTACAAAGGGCTTTATCCCAACACTATGTGAGAAAGTGTCTTAGAGATTGCTGAGGTGCCCCCTAAGTTCTACACCGAATAAATTGATTGGATGCCAAAGAGACCTTCTTGACAAACTTAAATGAGAAGCTCATCCTTAAAGAAACAAAGGTTGATTATGAAGTATCTATGTGGCGATGCACAATGGTAGACTCTCCTTCGCAACGATACCCTTGCTCTAGAAATCCGAACTCCAGCGCTGCACATAGTACTCCACACTTGGGTTGCAAAATACACAGAAAACACAGAGTATATGTACCACGAACATAGATTTCTTAGGTCGTACAAATGCAGTCAAACATAGAGTCTATGGCTGACTCCACTATGTTTTATTAAAGAACATATACAAAAGTGTTTAGCGACCATTTGGCCTTTCACATGGACACTAATAGTAATAATCTCCCACTAAAGGTCAATATGGCCAAAGTGACTATGGGAGAAAAATAAAGAATGATAAAGAATACCCGAGTGTAAGTATACAAACTATACTTCCCGCTTGATGGGCATGTTACACAGTATACAAGTAACTGTGTAAGATCATGAATCAAGTAACCCCCATCAAGTCACAACGGAGTCGAAAGCGAACGTGTGGTAGAGCTTTAGTCAAAGCATTTGAAGCATTATCACGAGTATGAACCTTCTCAAGAATAATGCACTTACTGGCTAAGCAGTCTCTTATGAAGTGATACCGCAACTCAATGTGCTTGGTCTTTGCATGATAGAGCAGATTCTTAGCCAATGCAATGGCACTTTGACTATCACTGAGCAAACGAGGTACACATTGAGGTAAATCCATATCACAAGCAAAACGAGAAAGCCACAATGCTTCCTTACATGCCTCACTTGCTGCAACATACTTTGCTTCTGTGGTGGAAACAACGGTACATTCTTGAAGACGAGATCTCCAAGAGATAGCACCTCAAGCAAAATGAAAAATGTACCTTGATGTGGATTTATGATTGTCTACACAACGAGCATAGTTAGAATTTGTGTAACCAATAATGGATGCTTTCTCTCTACCTAAACATAGACATTTGTCCTTAGTGCCACTCAGATATCTCAAAATCATCTTAACTGCTCTCCCAACGCTGCTTGCTAGGATTAGACATATATCCGCTCACAACTCCCACTGCAGCGATGTCTGGTCTCGTAGCTACAATAGCATACATGAGATTACCAAGAGTAGACTGATAAGGAATTTTGGTCATGAATTCCTTTTCCTCATCTGATTTGGGGCAATCGTCCTTGCTCAATTTCATATATGTGGGTAAAGGTGGACTCAATGCCTTTCCACCTTGCATATTGAACCTGTGAAGTACTTTGGATATGTACTCACTTTGACACAAGTATATGCATCTTTTACTCCTATCACGAGTAATGTGCATGCCAAGAATATATTTGGCATCCCTCAAATCCTTCATATCAAATGTTTGACTCAATTTCTTTTTGAGAATTGACAATTCATAAGAGGACTTCCAAGCAATCAACATATCATCGACATAAAGTATCAAGCATATCAAGCTTCCATATGAGCATCTCTTTGTGTAGAGACAATGATCCTCATTGTTTCGAGAATAGCCTTGAGACTTCATAAAAACATCAAACTTTTGGTACCATTGTCCAGGGGACTGTTTAAGTCCCATATAAGCTCTTCTTCAGCTTACAAACTAGCTTACAAACTAGACTGTCTTTGCCAGGAACTACATAACCCTCTGGTTGTTCCATATAGATCTCATCTATAAAATCTCCATGCAAGAAAGCATCAAACTTTTGGTACCATTGTCTAGAGGACTGTTTAAGTCCATATAAGCTTGTCTTCAGCTTACAAACTAGACTTTCTTTGCAAGGAACTACATAACCCTCTGGTTGTTCCATATAGATCTCATCTTGATTTTCACATCCATTTGGACTAAGCTCTAAGTCCTCCATTGCAACGAATTGAAGCAACATTCGAAGGGTAGCCATCTTGACCATTGGAGAGAAGATTTCCTCGAAATCAACACCATGTTGTTGCTTAAAACCCTTTGCAAGGAGTCGTGCTTTATACTTTGGAGAAGCACTATCTGATGTGAATTTCAGCTTATATACCCATTTACATGGTAAAGCTTTCCTTCCCTTTGACAAAGGTACTAAATCCCAAGTACCATTCTTATGAATAGAATCCAACTCACTCGTTATGGAACGCTCCCACTTGACATGATCGTTTGTCTGCATGGCCTCTTTGTAGTAAGAAGGCTCATCGACATCTGTTAGCATAACAAAATCGAAACCTAAAACATATCTATCAGGTGGATGTGAGAATGTGTAGAGCATCTCAATGGTTGCTGAATAAGAACATTTGTAGATTGATATGATCGGACGTTCTCTTGAACATTCCTATTTGCGGCATTTTTATGCATGCTAATTGGAAGACTAGTATACTCTAACACCACTCTTCTCACTTCAACCTCCTGGAACAAATCTATAAGGTGGATGTGAGAAACGTGCAGAGCATCTCAATGGTTGCTGAATAAGAACATTTGTAGATTGATATGATCGGACATTCTCTTGAACATCCCTATGTGCGGCATTTTTATGCATGCTAACTGGAAGACTAGTATCCTCTAACACCACTCTTCTCACTTCAACGTCCTTAATGGGCTGTTTACGCATCTTAGACTCATTGAAAATGACACTTCTGATCATTGATGGTGTTTCAGGATCCCATAAGCGATATCCAAATCGTCCTTTTCGACCATATCCAAGAAAAATGCTTTTCTTTGACTTATGGTCCAACTTTTGTCTAAAAGTCTTGGGTATATGAACATGTGCTTCACACCCAAAAACTCGAAGATGATCATAATATGGTGGCTTCCTTGTCCTTAACTCTTGTGCCACTTTCAAACCTTTGGCAGTACTAGGTGAAAGGTTAATCACGTTGTCGGAGAGATTTGCTTTTTGTTTATGATAAAGATGAAGAGAACAAGAGGCTTATGCTTATGTGCTCTCAGGGATATATGGTGATATACAAAATCATGGGAGTGGAAATGCTACCTTGTTCGTTGATCGGATCGGCATCCACAACGTGACTCCCACATTGTAAAATGACATTTGTATATATAATGGTGTGAATAAACAATGGCTTACGTAACATTTTGAACATGTTGTCTAATCTCTCTCTATTTTTGTCTCATCATTTGTATGATTAAGTGTGGTATGATCATGTTTGTTAATATTGGAAGATTTTGAAATCTATGTTGTAGTTCCAGGACCTGTGGGACCTGTGGAATTAAGTTATGGGTCTACCTAATTTCCAACATTTGGTATTAGAGCTTCCAAACTACCAACATATGGTTTCAGAGCATCTTCTAACATTTGACATATGACATATGCACTTAATCTAGATGAGTAGAGATTTGAGAATTAGACAATTCAGTCATATGTTGATTTATCAGTGTGGAGTATGAAGTTGATAATCTGTTAGTAGCCAAATACTTTTCGAAGTATGAAGATACTTTACAGAAGTATTGCTTGAAGACCAAGACTTGATGAAGAGAAGGCTACTTCAAATTCAAGGAAAAACAATGGTTTGGAGAAGATGAAGGAACCAGATCAACATCAAATCACAGGTATTAGTTTCTACTATCAGATTGTCATTTGCAGGTTATATCTTAGAAGAGCAGTTATGAAGAGATTTGAAGGATTCCAGAAGTGCTTTTAAACACTTTCATTACTTTGAAAGTTAAAGCATTAGCTACACCAAATCAGGTATCTAGAGGTTGTTCTTGATAGTTTTGATAGAAGATCTCTTTCATGACGAGAAAGCTCATCTAAGAAGACAAATTTGGAGATTAGATTAGTTTTGTTTTCAGCCAACACATTGTTGGAAGTTTTTTATCTAGGTACAAAATCTAGGTATCTAAATTATCTAGAGAGGTAATTCAGTATTTAGCCAACTCAAAGAAAAAGTTGGTGAATTCAGACATATCATTCACATTTGAAGCAGAGTATTGATTCCTCATATGCTGAGAGGAGATGGAGCTGAGATTGTAGAAGCATGTTTTATCTTCTATGTTCACTTCCATTTATATACTATGTTTGTTTTGACTCTTACTCTTAGCACTAGAGGAAGAGAAAAATTCATTTCAAGAAGTTAAGAGTGCTTGCTACTTCAAGATGAAGAGAAACCGAGGGAGAATGGCTTCTTGACCTACACATGTTCAAGAGTGATGCCAGATAGATAAGAAAATTGATGTGTGTTGTCGTCGATCGATCAAAGCTCTGCTTAGTCCATCTGTATCGTCTATTGAATGCATTGATAGTTATAGCTGTGTTTGTTGTGCCAAGGTCTCCAAAGGATCGACGGAAGTAGTTTGTCGAAACTTTCAGAGCTTGTCAGGTTCAACATAGTCCAATCAAGCATCAAAAACCAATGGATTACTCTTCTCCATTCCCCCCCTCAGATCGTGTGATCCTTGCACTTCTATAGAGTTTAAATTGCTAAACTTAGCGTTTCAAAAAGCTCCCCACTTTGATCGCGGAAGAACTCACGCTATAGTTGTCAATCTCAAGAAAAATCAGGCATCCAAAACAACTTTGACTAATTTTCCTTAAATTAGAGGAGTTCGTGGAGCTACGTCTAATGTGGAGCATTCCAAGAAGATAGCGCTTACACAAGGCTTCTCTTCCGTGGTCAATGGTCGAACCCGTACAAAACACTAATGTTGTTACTTTTGCCATCAGCAATGGATATACCCATGCATGCCTAGAAAAATTATCAATGAAAGTCACGAAGTATAGATAGTTTCCAAAAGAGGGTGTTTGCATAGGACCATATACATCACTGTGAACAAGCTGCAATTTTTGTGTAGCTCGAATAGAACCATCTTTTGGGAATGAGAACGCGGCATTTTACCCAAAATACAGCCTTCACATACATGTTTACCAGGTGCCTCAAGTTTGGGCAAAGAGGACACCATTTCAGATTTTTGCAGGCATAGCAACCTAACAAAATTCAGATGACCAAAGCGTGCATGCCAAAGCTTTGCATCGGACATAGCCTGAGAATCATGTACTGCACATGTTGAATCATTCACAGATTTTTCATAATCTGTGAGCATATACAACCGACGAGATAAAATGCCAACCGCAATAGTCACGTCACCATTTGATTGATCATGAACTCTCCATCTGTCATCAACAAATTTCACAACCAAACCAATCTTGGCTAAGGCCGAAAGTGAGAATAGATTCTTCTTGATCCCTGGCACAAATAAAGCATCTGACAATATAAAAGAACTACCATCAGTAGTGGTCAAAATGATCTTACCAACTCCCATAACAGGATAAGAGGAGTTTTTGGTGCATGTAACAATAGTCCCTGTAGGGGTAGACTCGAGTGAAGAGAAGAAACTGTGCTGTGAGGTACTATATTTGGTCGCCCCACTATCAAAGTACCAAACATCGGAGTTTATTGGAGACATGCACTGCTCATGAGAAGATGGGTCAAAACTGCAAACAATAGTAAATGCCCATTCTTCATCCTGCACAAGATTAGTCTAGTAGACTGTGTTTTTGGTGTAAAGGCCTCTCCAACAACCGTTCCGGCCTCTTTCTTCTTTGCCTCTTTAACAACTAGTATTGGACAGCTCTTAATGACATGATCATTTGCTTTACAATATTTGCAAAACAATTTCCGTTTTTCTGATTTCTTCTCATCTTTGTCTTCCTTCTTCGATTGTGCAGAATTAACAAATTTCTGCTTACTATCATAAGAGCTCCATTTTCCTTTGCCCTTCTGACTAGCAAGGAAAGCTTGATCTGCAACACGCATAATAGACCTGTTTTGCCTCGAATGATCTTCGTGCAACAGAACAAAAACCAACTGTTCAATTGTTAAGGCATTTGGATTTCCTTTCATCATCAAACGAAGAGTGGAAGCAAAACTCTGATATGAGTCGGGAAGACCATTCAGAACAATCTCCACAGGTGAACCGTCAAGAAGGACTGCATCCGCAGAAGTCAACTATTCCTTCAAATCCTTGATCTTTGTCAAAAAACTGTCCATAGAATCACCTTCATTCATGTGCTCACTCTCTAACTGTTTTCGGAGGTAAGCAACACGAGCCTCATTCTTAGCCTGGTACAATGTGGTAAGTGTATCCAAAGCATCCTTAGCTATTCCGCAAGAGTGGCGGTGAGGAATAATGGAACGTTTGACAGACAATGCACGTGCTTGAGCATCTCTTCCGTCCCAACGAATTTGCTCTACAGTAGGTGCAACAAGGACCGCAACATGAACAGGAATCTGAAGAATATAAGCATCTTCAACGCCATGTGCATCAGCTTCAATACTTGTATTTGCAGGTGTAATAGGAGCGTTTTTCAACACCCTGCACAATTTTCCACAGTCCTTTAGCAACCAATACATGTCCCATCATATAAGCCCACAATGGGTAATTGGTACCGTCAAACTTATCCTCAACAACCAACCTACGGAATACATCACTGCTTTCGGCCATGGCCACTAACTAAAATACCCTGATGCAGAAAAATGACTGTATTTGAAAAAGTTGAACAAAACTACCCTGACGAGTTCTGCTAGACCTGTAGTAGACTTCGAGATGCTTATACTGGCGAACCAAAACCTGTATATATTTTTGGCACAAAAAGACGAAATAGCCTGCACAAGCACTGTCATAGTGCGTTCGGAGGCCGAAATGAGCTAAGATCGCAATTCCGGCACCACACAACGAAGCTATTTTGATCTCCTAATCACCCTTAGTATGCTCACCAAATTTCGTGTGATTCTGAGACTGTGACCGGAGGGGTGTCATGACGCCCTAGATGAAGCGGCGACCTGCTCTGATACCAGTTGTTGGAGTTAGACGTTTGCGGAAGCACGCGAACAGTACAAGGAAGAAGAAGAAGCTTGGAGCACAATACACAATACTGAATGTATTACCACTAGAATGTACAAAGATAAGTAACCCGTTAGGGCTATAGGCGTATACACAAGCCGGGGGAAAAAACCTCCTAAAGAGGGAAAAAAGTGCCCCGACGGTCCTAGTGCCAGCAACCATCTCTGATAAGCCTTAAGCCTGAAGTTTGTAGCACCTCAAGTTTCAAGCTATCTACTATAAGTATAGTCTATCATCATAATTCATTACTTTACGATGCTACAAATTATTAGACTACAATACAGGTTGATCATTGACATAGTACAGTATATGTGTATGAGTCATGAGCCATAAATTATATATGTTGATAGGTATACCTTGACTCTTATGCTGCATGCATTTATAATGTACAACAGCTGCCAACTGGCAACACATCATACCAGTGATACCAAATACACATAACAGTTAATGTGTAGAATTCACCCGAAGTTCCAGAACTTAATCGCTATTATAAAGTGAATAAGTGTTTAGTTGGTTCAAACAGATTTGAAATTGGACATCAGTTAATTGGTCTTTGTGGTCTTCTGTTTCCCAAATGTTATTGTTGGATCATTTAAGTATCAGTTCATGTGTGTGTGGCCTAGTGGTTAAGGCATTCGAGCCTCTAGTGTGAGGTCTTGGGTTCAAGTCCTGCAAGGAGTAGGCAAAGTTGAGTATATTTTACTTGAAGCTAACTAGAATCTTCCAGAAGTTTCTAACTCCAATTAACTGGGACATTTCGAGCACATGGAGTTACTTGGTTGTGCAGTATCTACTGGGACATTTTGAGCACATTTCGACACTTGGTTGTGTAGTATCTACCTGCCTGAGTTGGCAGACTCTTCGAGAGAGTTATATATAGAGACATTTGGTTGGGAGGAGAGTCATCTCTCTTGGCAGGTGGTGGTCGTAATCCCATCATTCTTTACAATTAGATATAAAGAAAACAGTCCACGGAAGAAGAAATGATACTTTGAAAAAAGAAAAAGAAGCTACTACATATGACGAAGTCACACAACATGTTTCATGGATGAACCATTTATTTCAAATATGTTTTTATGAGTATATATCTTTTTTCCCTTAAATTGATGTTAAAAAGAAAAGGTTACATCAGTAAACGTTGTAAATGTTTTACTGGATTTGATAGATCAGAATCCTGTCAGAAATCAGAAGTTAGAATCCCTGTCGGTAATAGCTATGCTTGTACAAAGGTGTACCTTGTAAATTTGCTCTATACGATAATCAATATATTTTTAGAAAGACTATGTGGACTGATGACTCAACTAGTAACTCATGGACCAGTGGACCAGACCCAAGCAAGTGGACCAAAGGGACCAACTGGATGAGAGAGGTCCAACCTGACAAGACTTATCTTGGTTCTTCGAATGTGCAACATTTGTAGATTTCTGCTTACTAGTAGAAGAGCTCCATTTTCCCTTGTCAGGTTGGACCACAATGTGGACGTGACTTGAACAAGGACAAGGGTAAGGATGAGTTCGCGCTTGACCAGACAAGTCACGCAGGTAGGAGGCATGCAGAATCCACATGAATGGTCAGGAAAAATCCTTAAACTAGGACTAATATCTGAGATATTGTCCTTTGAGAATAGGAATTACAAGTAGATATCAGCACCTCAAGGTGACCTCTCTGAATATACAGGACCAAAATCTGTATATAAAAGGAGTGCCAAGCCTAAGGGCTACACGCATATAGACACATGTGTGCACATAATATGCACATATATATCTAGAACTTGGAGGCTGCACAGAGACTGTCTAGAGGATACGAGAAGGGCAACTAATGAAAGAGCATCTGTGGACAACAGTTAGGGGAGAAGGAAGTTTGAAGAGGCACTTGTTCAGAGTGGTTATGGGCTGCTTGGTGGGTCACTGTAATCCAGGAGGTTCAGTTGGCGTTGAGTCAGAGTGTTCAGGTCTCTTTCTCCCTGCTTATGGTTGCAGCTTTTCCTATTTCACTTATGGTTTACTCTCTTATATCAATTATTTGTCATTGTATGATGATTAGTTATCAATAATCGTTTTTTCTTGCCTAATCGATTGCATTATCCTGTAGCATGCGGTCTCTATAGCTTGGTTTGATTTCTTAATCAGTCAAGAATTGCTTACCACTCAAGCGCTGGGGCATACTGCACTCTACCATACCTATTGTCATATCATATAATCACCGGTCTCTCTCTTTCTCTCTCTCTCTCTCTCTATCTTTGTATGTCTTTGTTCGTCTGCATTCTTTCACCCTTTCGAAGTTAAGATGCTCCAATTGGCTCCTTATCAGTGCTCTCTGCTCTCTGCTCTCTCTCTCTCTCTCTCTCTCTCTCCTCCCCCCCCCCCCCCGGGCCTTTTCTTTTTTTTTTCTCTCTCATATTGTCTCTCCTCATTCACTTATGTTTTGTCTATGGGTTATTTGTTTGGGAAGTACTTTCAAGTGGTCCACATTATTTTGCACAGGATACTTGATGTTTCCTAAGTTCATGTGCGTTTGTCCCATTGCCATTTTGTCATGTTTCCTTACAAGCTGCCTTGGCTTTTAGCAGGATTCGGATTCTTCGTTGATGAAGAAGGAAATGTCAGGAAAAAGCCTCAGGTATCTCGTTTGCAGGCATATGTATATCCATTGTAATAGCTTGAATGATCTATGAGCTTGTTCAATACTGTATTGCAGATGCTTCAGGTAAACATTGGCAATCATGTGGAGATTGGAGCCAACAGCTGTGTTGACAGGGGGAGGTATGTATGGTGATATTCTGTTAAACCAGCTATGTTCCTTGTTAGGGTTTGAGCCTAATTTTTATATTCTGCATATAGTATCTTTCAATGGCCCACTGTGGAAAGAAGTGAGCTTCCTGTATGCAGTTGCATTTATGGTTCATAGGCACAAACCTTTTTTTTTCTTTTCGTTTTTTAATTTTCTTTTTATGGGTGGGTAGCTGGCGTAATACTGTGATAGGTGACCATACCAAAATTGACAATCAAGTTCAGGTATATTATCAAATGTTATGCTTGCCATCTGCTTAGTTTTATTTTAAGATGGTTAACTTGGTTTCGAATTCCAGATTGGTCATAATGTGATTATCGGGTGTTGTTGCATGATTTGTGGGCAAGTTGGCTTGGGAGGTTCATGCACGTTAGTACATCTAGCCCTGCTTAATTTAAGATAGCATTTCTGTGAACTTATTATACCCTCATCTCACAGAGTTGGAGATTTTGTTGTTCTTGGAGGCAAAGTGGGTGTAGCTGACCATGTTTCGATTGTTTCCAAGGTAATCATACTATAATTTGTGGTTTTTTTGAGTTCTGTTGTTATTTACTGGTTGCATATCCTGCATACATTTGTATTTGCTATGTGCTGTCTAATATGTAGTCCTATGTAGTGAATACTTCCTTCACAACTTTGATATTCTTTCTAAAGCAGATATTGCACTATAATTTGGAAGACTTGCACACATATATGAGTGGATCACATGATGCCTGAATTAATAAAGGTGAGATCTAGCATATGTATTTTGTGATGGAAGCAAGTTTTTTAAAGCCGAAATAGACAATTCTAGCAGCAGGGATACATAATGATGTTAGCTTGTATCAAAAAGCAATCTTCATCCATTGACACTGCCAGAGCACATAGATTTGTTGCTTGATGAATTGTTGTAGATATTGTTTCTCTCTTTTAGACAACAGCACTTACTGTGGCTTCTATGATGCAATCTCGTGGTGTAAAAAACTTGTGCAAAAACTTTGGTTTTCATCTCTAGCATTGGAATTGGGCAATTAAACCTTTCCAACATGCTTGATGATTTGAGAACACTCATGTCAATGTGAAGTGAAAGTGATCAAACCAATAAAGCATATCATTTTGACAATCTCTTGCTAAGTCCAATTGTTTCTCGTCAAAAGCTATATAGAATTTACAGGTATACACATATAACTCTTTTATATGAACATTTATCCCACTTGAAACATTCCTCTTTTCTCTCTTCTTCATCAGCAGATTGGTATATGTCCTCATGTTCATGTGAGATCTATTGATCAGTGTTGCAATGCAGTGTGTTGTGAGTGGTTTGCAACACATTCCTAATGTTAGGATGTTACGAACGCGTTCGCAACGCGTTGCCTATGGAACAAAAAAATAGGGTCTACTCATGTCATTTCATTGACACTATTTGTTTGCCGTTTGGACATGTTATGTGATTCATGGGTGACGGGTCTCATACTTTTAGTGATCATGACATGTACTATTTAGATGATTTGTGTTTGTCATTTGTATTTTCATTTTGATGATGGTTGATGTATGGATGTCAGATGTATCAGGTTTGATGATCATTGATAGACCATTGTGCATAGAGTGCTCATTGTTTAGTATTGTCACTTGTGACTTCTCATTTTCGAGCTGTTCATCTATGATGGTTTTGATTGATGTCATGGTTTATGTAATATGATTTGAATGTAGCTATCTTCTAACTTCTTATTTAATATTGATTGTCGTTTCTTGAACAATTACATTTGGATTTTCAATCTAATCGTCTATAATTCTAATTTCTAATATGTACCATCACATGTGATGATATTATGTGATGAGTCATGAAATGTCATGACTCACAACTCTTGATCTATATGTGATAATATAAATAATAACATATATTGTCTTAATGTGTTTTTTGATTGTATTTAGAAGTTTATAATAGAATATATACACTAAGGATATCTAAAATTCAAAATGAAAATAAATAATTGAAGAAAAAAATTCATACACAACTTTATTGCAACTTGGGGTTTGCAACTCCAAGCTGTTGCTAATGCATTGCCTACCACGTTGTTTTCTCGTTGCTAACCACACTGCTATTGACTATAGGCTCATGTAGAATTCATCTTGATCTCCCTTTGCTTTTTGTACTCTTTCTCCAAAGGTTAATAAACTTGTACACTTTGGTTTTCATCCTTGAGGCTTTTATTAGCGTAGTTTTATGCCAAGTACAAATCAATGTAATTTCCATCGTTTGAGAGCTTTCTCTAGCTTTTGGCTCATCGGAATTTAAAATAATCATCAGCCAAGTGTCCAACAAACTTGAGATAATTGTAAACTTTGGCACTATAGTTAACAAGCTAGCTAATATTAGGGAAGTTTGCTCTCTCTCTCTCTCTCTCTCTCTATATATATATATATATATATATATATATATATATATATATATATATATATATATATATATATATATATATATATATATATAGAGAGAGAGAGAGAGAGAGAGAGAGAGAGAGAGAGAGAGAGAGAGAGAGAGAGAGAGAGAGAGAGAGAGAGAGAGAGAGAGAGAGAGAGAGAGAGAGAGAGAGAGAGAGAGAGAGAGAGAGAGAGAGAGAGAGAGAGAGAGAGAGAGAGAGAGAGAGAGAGAGAGAGAGAGAGAGAGAGAGAGAGAGAGAGAGAGAGAGAGAGAGAGAGAGAGAGAGAGAGAGAGAGAGTTATATTAACATCTTCTAGAGGCCAAACTTGGCCTATGAGACAAAAACCATGTACAAGTGTAGTAACCCTGTGTGGAGGATGAAATGAAATAAAAAGTATATCGCGACACAAATATATATATATATATATATATATATATATATATATATATATATATATATATATATATATATATATATATATATATATATATATATATATAGAGAGAGAGAGAGAGAGAGAGAGAGAGAGAGAGAGAGAGAGAGAGAGAGAGAGAGAGAGAGAGAGAGAGAGAGAGAGAGAGAGAGAGAGAGAGAGAGAGAGAGAGAGAGAGAGAGAGAGAGAGAGAGAGAGAGAGAGAGAGAGAGAGAGAGAGAGAGAGAGAGAGAGAGAGAGAAAGAAAGAGATATTAACGTCTTCTAGAGGCCAAACTTGGCCTATGAGACAAAAACCATGTACAAGTGTAGTAACCCTGTGTGGAGGATGAAATGAAATAAAAAGTATATCGAGACACAAAGATATATAAGGCTGGAAAAGGCTGGGGAGACGTGGCTTTGACTCTGCAGATAGTGGCCACCTAATACATGGGGGACATGTGAGTAAAAGTGTGAGTAAAGCACCCTAGCTACTGGTGAATGGGTGGAGGTGGGTGTAGTATGTGGTACATCAGGGGTGGTCTTAGTGCCTCCTGAAGGAAGACAACCCATGGGGTGGTGGTGCGCCGATGCTCCATCATGTGGTCGTAGGCTGTCCTGATGTGTGAGATATCCCCTGATGTGTGAGATATCCTCCTGATATAGTCGTGGTCGATGATATCCGCCCATGCGTGGTCGGCGCCGTGCTCTCTGTGCTTCTGCCTGGTAGAGTGTGAGCCCTATAGATGGACCTCTCTGATGTGGCTCAGCTCGCTGAAAAAACTGGGTAATGGTCTGCTGCGTACTCACCCGTGGCTGATGTGTGGGCTGGAGTGACCGATCTCGCCTCTCGTAATCTGCTGCGAGGAAGCGTCCCAAGCGTCGTTGGTCTCCCATAGTCATGCATAATGGGAGTGACTCCTCTATCTGGAACTGTGCTCGCAGGTCTAAGTATGTTGGGCATCTGATAACAAAATGCTCCTCACTCTCTACCTCTGTCTCGCATACTGGGCACCACCTCTCCTCACGGGGGACTCCCTTGGACCCACCCCTCTCAATCTCCAGGTGATGTGATGAAACTTGGAGCTGCCCGATGACTACTCGAAGGTGGTGGGGTAGATATGTCTGCATGTATCTCGGAATCTCGATGAAGCCCTCGTCCGATATATGTAGAAAATGCTCACGGTAATAGAGCATTTTCGGTGGCAATGTATCCCTAGGGCTCACCCATGTCCTCTGTATGTATGTATGCCATATCTCCTGACGAATGACCCTATTCCTCTCCTGATGAGAGAGCGAGTAGGTGGGTGCATGGGAGTCTTACTGTAGTGGTGGTAGCATGTCTATGTCAAAGCCGTGGTGGGCCAGCCAATCTCGTGTCTGTGCATACCATGAGGTGTCGCCGCTAATGCCATGTCCCGTGATGCCTGGAAAGCCCGATAAGCAATGCGCTCTGTATCCATGCTCCGGAGTCTGTGTAATAGGCATACTGTCTGGAATAGTGCCTCAACTAGCATCGGTGGTGCAGCGAGCTCTTCTCTAATGATATCATGTGGTACTGAAGGCTTGCTGCGGATAAGTCTGGAAATCATGAGGATATGTGGCCTCTCTAATGCTGTCCATACTGATGTGGCTAATCCAGGTCCCCATATGGCTGCCCCATACATGAGCGCTGGTGTAACTAAAGTGTCGAAGAGCTACCCCTTTGTGCGGGGCTCCTGAAAATATGCCTGGTGGCACTGTCTCTCCATCAAGGCAAGTGCTGCATACCCACGTGTGATGCGGTCACGTGCTGCCTGAGACATAGAGAAGACCCCTGATGCTGCTGTAAATGTCACTCCCAAGTAAACATATGATCCGACCACCTGAATCGGTCCACCTGCTGCTGTGAACAAACTATGTCTGCCTACCTGTGCTGATCTATGAAAGATCATGACCTTGGTTTTACCAAGGTTCACAGATAACGCTCTGTGTGTGCAAAAGTCATCTAGGCCATGTAGAGAGAGAGAGAGAGAGAGAGAGAGAGAGAGAGAGAGAGAGAGAGAGAGAGAGAGAGAGAGAGAGAGAGAGAGAGAGGGGTATATTAATGTCTTCCAAAGGCCAAACTTGGCTTATGAGACAAAATCATATACAACTGGGGTATCTCTGTGTAGCAATGGAAAGGAAAAATACTCGTTACACAAAACTATGTAGGCTGAAAAGAACAAAGGATGGTGTACCTGGTAAAGAGGTGGCAGTGGGAATAAAGTAGTGGTGGCTAGGGGGAGCGTGGCTCTGACTCAGCAGATAATGACCACTTAATACAAGGGGGACCCATGAGGGAGTGAATGTGTATACCTTAAGTGCTGAGGATGGGTGGAGGTGGGTGGAGTATGTAGTACATCGGTGGCGGTACGAGTACCTCCTGGAGGAAGGCTGTCCAAGTGATGGCGATGTGCTTGTGTTCCATCATGGAGTCGTGGGCTATCTTGATGCGTGAGATATCCTCCCGGTGCAATCGTGGTCGTCGGTACCCAACCAGATGGTGGTCGGCGTCGCACTCTTTGTGCGGCTGCCTGCTGGAGTGTGAGCCCTATGCCTCTCGGAGGCGGGTCCATCTGATGTGGCCCAACTTGCTCAAAAAACTGAGTAATAGTCTGCTGGGTACTCACTCGTGTCTGGTGTGTAGGTTGTAGCATCTGATCTCGTCTCTCATATGCAGCCATGAGGAAACGCCCCATCCTCTGCTGGTCTCCAGTGGTCATGCACAACTGTAGTGACTCCTCTATTTGGAACTGTGCTCGTAGGTCCGAATATGCTGGGCATCTGATAACCAAGTGCTCCTCACTCTCTATCTCCGTATGGCATACTGGGCACCACCTCTCCTCTTGAGGGACTCCTCTAGCCCGACCCCTCTCGATCTCGAGCTGATGTGATGAAACTTGAAGCTGCCCAATGACGACTCGAAGGTGGTGTGGTAGGTATGTCTGCATGTAGCGTGGAGTCTCAATGAAGCCCTGGTCTGAGATCTGTAGAAAATGCTCACGGTAGTGAAGCATTTTCGGTGTCAATGTTCCCCTCGGGCTGATCCATGTCCTCTGTATGTATGTATGCCATATCTCCTGACGGATGATTTTATTTCTCTCTTGGTGGGAGAGCGAATAGGTGGGAGCCTGGGAGTCGTACTGTACTAGTGGTAGTCTGTCTATGTCAAAACCATGGAGGGCAAGCCAATCCCGTGTCTGTGCATACCATGAGGAGGTGTCTCCGTCTAGTGCCATGTCGCGTGATGCTTGGAAAGCTCTATAAGTGATGCACTCTGTGTCCATGCTCTGGATCCTGTGTAATAGGCATACTGTTTGGAAGAGTGCCTCTACTAGCATCGGTGGTGCAGCAAGCTGTGCCCTGATGATATCGTGGGGTACCGAAGATTTGCTGCGGATGAGTCTAGCAATCATGAGAATCTGCGGCCTCTCCAGTGCTGTCCATGATGATGTGGCTAATCCCGGTCCCCATATAGCTGCACCATACATGAGTGCTTGGTTAACTAAAGTGTTGAAGAACCACCCCTTTGTGCGGGGCTCCTGAAAGTGTTGAAGAACCACCTCTACTAGCGCTGCATATCCACGTGTGATGTGATCACGGGCTGTCTGAGACATGGAGAAAACCCCCAAGGCTGTTGTGAATGTCACTCTCAAGTAGACATATGAACCGACTACCTTCGATGGGTCTGCCTTCGGCTGTGAAAGAATTGTGCCTCTTCACCTGTGCTGATGTATGGAAGATCAAAACCTTGGTCTTACCAAGGTTCACTTATAATCCTCTGTGTACAAAAATCATCTAGGCCATGTAGATGACGCTGTAGACCCTCTGCAGACTCTGAAACAAGCACAATATCATCAGCATATAAAAGAATGTGGATAGTGGTCCCGTGTACCTCAATGCCCTCTCCTCCTTGCTGTTGTATGAAGTCCACTATCTCGTCAATGTGTAAACCAAAGAGGGTGGGTGAGAGGGGGCACCCCTGCTTCACCCCGATGGTGCTAGCAAGTGAATTGGATAGACCGCCTGGGCATTTGACTCTACCTGATACTCTCTCATACAAGGCATAGTCTATAGATCCCCCATATCATCTCATCTGGAGCCTCGATATCGTGTAGACATTTGAAGAGCCGCTCCTTGGGAATTGTGTCGAAGGCTTTGCGGAAGTCCACAAAGCAGCTGTACAATCTCCTCTTCCTCACTCGTGCGTGGTCGATCAAGCATCTCAAAGTGAAGATGTGGTCAATGGTAAAGTAATCTCGTCTGAATCTTGCCTGTCCCCGGGCCTTGATACCCTTCCTCTCGGCAAGAGTGCTCAACTCTGTCTCTAGCACTGCCCCATATAACTTGGCCAATATGGGCCCAATCATGATCGTCCGGTATGTAGATGGATCCATAACATCGCCAATAGGGAGGGAGGGAGGGAGGGAAGGGGGGGGGGAGGGGGGCGGGAGGAGGGGGGGAGAGAGAGAGAGAGAAAGAAAGAAAGAAAGAAAGAAAGTGTTTTTACGTCTATTAGGAGGCCGAACTCGGCCTATGAGACAAATCAATGTACATGGGTGTATCTTCTTTCAATCGGAAAAGATAAAAGTATTGAAAAAAAAAGCTGGCAAGGCTGATATAGATCTCTGTAGTATGCATGTAGAGATACCCATGAAAGTGGGAAGGGGGGGATGGTGAATGGAGTGCTATATCTATGGCCTATATGCAAAAGGGTATTACAACCATGATAATGCATCTGAACGACTAACTAGCTCCATCTTGTACTAGTGAGCGGGTGTAAGATGTGGTACATGGGTGGAGGTGGAGTCAAGGCCGCCCTGATGGCTGCAGCGGGATCTTCCATCGTCCGGGATCGTCTCTCCTCCATGGCGCGATGGTCACGAGCCTGGATGTTTGCGATCTAGTGTCTGTGAAGTCTGAGGGCCCGATATCCTATAGCACGGGGTCGTCTCCTAGCTCGAGTGTCTGTGAAGTCTGAGGGCCCGATATCCTATAGCACGGGGTCGTCTCCTAGCTCGAGAGGTCGAGAGGGTTGTTGTACGTCGTGCAATGAAGAAGTCAGTGAGCTGACTCTGTCTCCCTCGTGCCTGGGCAGCTGCAGTAGGCTGGAGGAGAGAATCTCAGTGACT
Organism: Ceratopteris richardii; assembly: GCA_020310875.1. Lineage (NCBI taxonomy): Eukaryota > Viridiplantae > Streptophyta > Polypodiopsida > Polypodiales > Pteridaceae > Ceratopteris > Ceratopteris richardii. Next base: position 97,527 of record MU260210.1, on the reverse strand, counting down.
CTGAATCTCTAGTAAGAATCGCCCCAGCTGTCGCTGATCTCTAGAGCCCATGATCTCTCGGAGGGTCGGCTGCCCTGTAAACAGAGTCTCGTATCTGCCTCTAATGTCATCATATGCGCTACATCTGCAAACAAAGTGCTCCTCATCCTCCATCTCTACTCTGCATATCCTGCATAGCCGCTCCTCTCGGGGAATGTCAGTGGCTCTGCCTATCTCAATCTCTAGTCCGTGTGATGAGACCCTAAACTAGCCAATAGCTACCCTCGAGCTATGAGGCATGTAGGTATCCATGTAGCGTGGTCGCTGGATGAAACCATCCACTAGTATGTCCAAGAACTGGTCTCGATAGTGCGATAGTCTCGATCCCATGTGTGGTGTGTGCCATGTCTGACTAATGTAGAGCTTCCAAAGGTCCTGTCTGAGCACAAGATTCCTCTCATGACGCGAGAGGTGGATGTGAGGTGAGTGTGGATCATACTGAAAAGGCGGCAATCTATCCATATCAAGTCCATGACTGTCAAACCATGCTCTAACCTGAGTGTACCAAGCTCTCTCATATCCCGACTCTGATATCTGTATAGATGCCTCAAAAGCTCTATGTGTGTCTTTCTGTAGGGAGCTCCCTCACCCTCTGAATAAAGGAGATAGTCTGGAATAGTGCATCTACTACCATGGGTGGTACAGCTAGCTCTGCCCTGATAATGTCATGTGGCATTGACTGTTTCCCACGAAATAGTCGCGAGATCATACGTACTTGTGGCCTCTCGATCGCACTCCACTGGGTAACTGTGAGGCCTGGTGCCCAAACTATCGAAGCATACATCATAGCTAGTCTCACTAGTGTGTCAAATAGCCATCCCTTTGTGCGGGGCTCCTGGAAGTGTGCTTGGTGACATCTCCGCTCTAACATGGCTAAGGCTGCATATCCTCGTGTGAGTCTATTGGTGGCTGCCTGTCTCATGCTGAAGGGGCCAGGCAAGCTCGTGAATGTGACTCCGAGGTAGACATAGGAAGTGACCACCTCAATCTGTCCACTGCCAACTGTGAATCCTTCTCCATTCCTCACCATGGGGGAGGTGTGGAAGATCATGACCTTGGTCTTGCCAAGGTTTACTGTAAGGCCTCTCTGTGTGCAAAACTCATGGAGGGCATCTAGGTGGTGCTGTAATCCCTCGGGTGACTCTGAAATCAATACAATATCATATGCATATAATAAAATGTGGACCTGTGTACCTCCAAGATCTGCACCCTCCCCTCCAGCTCGGAGAATGTAGTCCTCAATCTCGTCGATGTAGAGCTCGAAGAGAGTGGGCAGCCTTGCTTAACACCCACTGTGCTAGCAATGGCCTCTGATAGTCCCCTTGGGCATCGAACCCTCCCAATCACCCGCTCATAGTGTGTAGATGGCCCAAATCATCTCTGATGGTATCCCCAAGCTATGGAGTCTCCGAAAAAGCTTCTCCCATGGCACAGTATCGAAGGCTTTGCGGAAATCCACAAAGCTTCAATATAATCTCTTCTTATGCATCTTTGCCCCGTCAATGAGGCAACGCAGAATGAAGATGTGATCAATAGTGGAGAAAGCCCGTCGGAACTCTGCCTGACCACGTGCTCGTAGCCCTTCCATCTCTGCATAAGAGCTAAGCTCTGTCTTGAGAACCGCCCCATAAAGCTTGGCCATGGTGTGACCAATCATGATAGTCCTGTAGTTCCCTGGGTCCAAGGTATCCCCAGATTTGTGAATGGGTACAATGATGTTTTTCGTCCACTCCTCTGGGAAGCCCTCCCCTATAGCCCGATTGAAGACATGTGCAATCAATGGAGCTATAGTGGGGGCAGTATATATGAGGTGCTCACTTTGCAGTCCCGTGTGGTCAGTCGAACTCCCATGCTCTAGCCGCTCAATGGCCCTCTGGATCATCTTTGCTGTGAAGAAAGAGGAACGAGTAGGGAGTGGTCCAGGTGGTTGGGGGATGGGAGGCTGTCCAGGTATCTCATATAGTCTCTCAGCATACTCGTGCCAAATCTGTGGATCTCCAATAGGTGTGGTCGGTCGTGGCTTTTGTAGTGTGCGCCATGCAACAGTGCAATCCCTGCTCATTAGTAAATGGTATAGCTCAAGCTCTTGTGCCTCCTCGAAGGCCCGTCTCTTTCGGCGTGTGAGGGTCTTCATATGTCTTCTAGCATCAATCTCTTTGATCTCTCCCAATGCTCTCTGAGCTCGTAATCGACGGTGGAGACTCCTGCACTCATCATCATACCAAGGATTCTTCCGCATGGTCCCTGGGGAGGTGTGTGACTAGAATGGGTGGTGTGTGGGAATGAACCGATGGCGGATGTTTGAAGGATGGATGCTATATGTGAGGTAAGTATAGGTATTGGGGTGTCAGGATGAAGCGAAAGAAGGCTTTCCTCAACTCGGGCTGAGTATATGTGAGCAAGCTCGTGTGTGAAGTGGATGGTAGTGTGTGCCATGTGGGGGATGTGTCACGGGTGTGTGTGTGTGAATGTCCCCCTTGAGGGATAGTGCAAGATATGCGTGATATGCTCCAATGGGTATAGGTGGGATGGTGAAGGAACTGAATAGGTGGGTGGCCTGCTTGGGTCCCATGATATAATCTACGATACTCCCTCCTCCATCTGTAACTGAGTGCAGTATGCATGTCAATCTCCCTGACATAGGCCACTGTCTCATCCCGTTATAGATAACAAGGCGATGCTTGGACCCGAGTCTGAGTAGGTGGGTACCGTAGAGTGTGCGTTTAGAATCAGCTGAAACTCGTGCCATAGATCCCTCCTCTAGAGTGGGTAATATGACTGGATCCCCTGGGTCAAAAGCCTCGCACTGATCACTACCCGTCTTTGCATTGAAGTCCCCCATGAGGAAGACTTCTCCTAGAGTAGAGTACTCAGTGATCTCCTCTGATAGACAAGTATAAGGTGAGCCCTCCTCCTGATCCATAACAGAGAATCGGGAGCCACAGGGTGCAAAATAGCATAGTGCAATATAGATGGCCCTCTCCTGTGAGAGGTGTAATCGGATCCAAAGGTATCTGGCCTGTGAGTCTCGTGCGACTATGTGTATCCTGCTCTGAAGTCCATCTCTGAAGAGTATCGCTACTCCCCCTATCCTCTGGTAGTGTGGTGGCGTGTACAATCTCTGTGTATAGACTCCCACTGGAAGCCATGCACTCGAGGTAGGCTCTTATCGGGGCTCTCATGTGTCTCTGTCAACAAAATAATATCTCTATCTTTGCTCACCTCCTCAAGCCTCTCTGGATGTGTCCATAAATCGCCATTGCAGTTCCACACTGCAAGATGTAGCTCCTCAACTGTCTCACAGGCCGCGAATCCCTATAGTACGGCTTTGCCATCAATGATGACCCTACCATCTCTGTATGAAGCCTTTCTCCCCTCCCTATGAGCCTCGTGTACTCTTGGCATGCATGCACGACGATGTGCTACTTGCATGGGTGTGAGATCATCATCTAGGTAAATAGGCGGGCCATCAAGCCCTCCTCAAAACCACTCTTTTGCGAATGAAGGTGGAATTGCAAAATGAGAGCTCTCTTTTTTGAAAGATCTTTTCTTGCTCTCCAACATTTGATGAATGGGAGGGCCTCCTCTTCCTTGTAACCAAGCTTCTTACATAGTGTCTTCCCATCCATCTCTGGGTTGGAGCCTTCGTTTTCTAATATACCCGTGACTCGTACATTCAGACGTCGAGCTTGTCGCATCCTCTCCTCCTCAATGGTGGTGTGTACAATGAGAGCTTCTTCTTTTTGTGCTTCTTCTTTTGCCTCTTTTTTGATGTTTTTTTTCACTACTTCAACCCATGCTTCTTTGGTTGCTTCGAGTTTGGTGTCAATGCTTGCAGTCAAGGCTTGAGTTAGCTCCATTCTAAGCGCTTCTCTTGTGTGTTCTCTAAGTTCACCTTCTTCTGAGCTGATGGAGGCTATTGATGCTTTGAGGGCCTCGATTTGTTCTTGCATGATCTTTTTTTCTTCTACCCAATCTTCCTGCCTCTTTAGCCATAGTTCTCTTTCCTTCAGTGTCTCCATTTCTTGGTCTTCTTTGGTGTCTTTGATTTGCTCTTCCAAAGCTTTGATCTTTTCGAAGGCCTTTCTCGTTTCTTGATTTAGTGCTCTGTCCGCCTCTTTCTTTACTTCTTTGATAGCTTTACAGATCATCTCTTCCACCTCTTTTCTTTCTAATCGAGCCATTTTCCTCTTCTATTTGTATGCGCTTGAGAAGTTAGGAAGGGCAGGAGGAAGACATTGTTTTGAGAGAGAGAGAGAGAGAGAGAGAGAGAGAGAGAGAGAGAGAGAGAGAGAGAGAGAGAGAGAGAGAGAGAGAGAGAGAGAGAGAGAGAGAGAGAGAGAGAGAGAGAGAGAGAGAAAGAAAGAAAGATATATTAACGTCCACGGGAGGCAGAAATCGACCTATGGGACAGATCAGGTACATCAAAACATTACATTCCACTTGGGGGGGAAGCCCTCAAGGGGCTATAATAAAAGGGAAAAATCAAAATAAAAATAAAAGGGGGGGGATGTGGCTTCCAAAGCACTCTTATGACTAATAAGAGTTTCAAAATTACATCAATATATATTACAAATGAGGGAGATAGCTGTTTCTTCTTATGTGGTATGGGTATGGAAATCTCTGATAATAGCTTGACCGCCTATGTATACTGCCCACTTTCCATTCTTCCTGGCTTCTCTGACTTTAGTTAACTCTGCTGGTCGATTTTTAAGTTGGAGTGGGGTGAGTTCATCTGCTATCCATACTTTAGTACCTTGTAGTGACTTTGCTTGCTTCATGACAGCTATCTTATCTGACATGTCAAAATAGCTTACCCTTGCCTGAGTTCCTTTGAGAGAGAGAGAGAGAGAGAGAGAGAGAGAGAGAGAGAGAGAGAGAGAGAGAGAGAGAGAGAGAGAGAGAGAGAGAGAGAGAGAGAGAGAGAGAGAGAGAGAGAGAGAGAGAGAGAGAGAGACTTTTTAACGTCTATTAGAGGCCAAAATCGG
>MU260210.1:85000-87500 GCA_020310875.1 Ceratopteris richardii | reverse complement strand
CTTTTTCACATGAATATCAAGACCAATCTCATTAGGCAATTCACATCGCATGATTTTTGGCCTTCTCTTTTATAGATGTTTTTACTTGCAAGGCCTTCCATGTTTAGGAAACTTTGGATGAGCATTTGCTTCATCACGGTTATGATCATTGCATTGCATAGAGAAGTCGTTTTCCCCATTATGAGCTTGTGCATACATGGAATGAATATTCATGTCCTTTTCATGAGTATAAATGAGCATTTATCACATCAAGAGTTTAATCATTGAATTGCATTGATAGTCCATTTCCACATTATGAGCATCTGTATATGTGGAATTAACATTCATGTCCTCTTCATGAGGTAATGAATGATCTTGAGAAATGGAATCATGTTGAATTGTTTCACAAAGTGCATCATAATCATTTGCTCCACCAATTTCATCATGAAAAATTTCTTTGTGCATTTGAGAGAAGTTTTTTTGGAAAACTCTTCCTCTTATGAGATGCCAAAAAGAAGCAAGAAGGAAATCTTCCTCATCAAATCTCATAGAATGGCCATCGTTGGCATTTGAGTTTGAAACATCTCCATTATCGACACTTGCATGTTTGACTAGCATCTTTAGTGCATATAAAATGTCAAATAGGCTGCTATAGCGGCCAAGATAGCCTGGAATCACCCACAAATGCACACTTGAAGTTTTTTGTTTTTTGTTACAATAGCCAAGAATGTGACCTTCACATTTTTGACCGTCCAGAGACAATGGGAAGACAAGTTTTGCCCACTTCTCTCCAAAATGAGTGGCTGAAAGCTGTAATTTTTGCCCGTGTACTGCTTATATAGTGATGTGCATTTCATGTTGCTTAGCTAGGAAGGCAAGAGAGAACATTGGCAAATACCATGCTTGGAGACTAGAGACACTAACACTGCCTTTTTCCAGCTGCAAAGGCAACTTGTATTGCCTGAAAACATTGTGCAGCAGAGCTCTTACTGAGTCATTTCAGGCATGTATCTCGGAGCTGCACCATATGAGCCCACGAACAAGCGTTTGTTCGATTGAATTCAAATTTTCAAAAAATTTGGCCATTCTGTAAAGAGTTTACGACGCATGCATGATGCTCGTCCAACCCATTATTTTTTATCTCCAAGGTTCAATGTGATTTGTTTACATTACAAAAATGGACAAAAAAGTATTTTTTCCATAGTTCTTGAAGCTCTGTTCTACAAAACTGAAGTGGTAAATTATGCAAGTAATTTATCAATTAGTCGGGAAAAATCAACAAAATTGCTAGCTTCTCAGGATGCTTGTGTTCTCTTGGATGCGTAGCGTGCTAGTACAACACTATTGTTAAGATGGGAAGTTCGGAACATTTTTGGAACGTACATTCTGTAGAGAATGTTCCAAACATTGCTATAGGGTTTGAAATGCATTCCAAACGGACTTGTTCCATTTCGGTCATCTTTTGATCCACCTTTGCTATTCTGATGATTATTGAGCTCTTATCTAAAGGTTAGGCATATGTACGATTGGTCTGGCCTAAAGTAAATCTCAATATGATTCTCCTCTCTGTTTCTCTCTCTCTTCTAGCGATGAGAAGCTTTTACCTTTTTATAACACCATTACATTTCACAAGATGTGGATAGCAACCATGATGCAATCATAGAGTAACTGTTAACATGATATAGGTTTAGGAGGAACTGATGTATATGATCCTCAAGTTGCAAAGAAACAAATTCTCTGGTTGATTTTTAATCCTGAATTGATTTGACATCAATTTCCATAATGAAGGCACTGCTTGGAACTGAAGATGCTCAATGTGATGAAGATGGGTTGCATGCATAGCAGGACATGTGACGTATAGAGGCTCAGTGAGACAACATACTGCAGTCAACAGGATGGGCTTGCAGCTACATTGAGTGACGAAAAAGGTAATGGCATTTTTTATAAAAAAGAGGGGTGTATGAGCACTTTTCTGGCTGTAGGAAGGTCTCTGTTGTCAACTTCTCTCCTCGTCATCTCAGCTTGGATGTCTGATGTGCTAGACTGAAAAATTAAAAATTATTGCCAAATTTAACAATGAGATCTGTGCAATGATCACAGTCTTGCTTTTGTGTCTTGTTTCTAAACTGCTAAACATCAAATAGGTTTGACTTATGTGTTTTTCATAGAGGACCTTTTCGAAAACAAAATTAAAGGTGGGAATGGCTGTCTGGGAACGGTTTCTTACCTAAAAGGAAGTAGTGCTTTCTTGGTCCCTAAGTTTCCAACTTCAGTTTATTGAGCCCCAGAATTTGAATAAACTAGTGCCACCAGCATATTGGACCTAGCCTATGTAACCGTTATGACATTGTGGATATAGAAGGATATAAATTCATCAATCTTTTATGGTCACAGAGTTCTGTTGTGGATGATATTCAAGCATGGGGAGATGGTTGAACTTCATGACTTGATTTGTAGAAGGCTGCAAATATAGAAGCTTGCTTTTCACACCTATTTAATGTGGATGGTCATTCACCTATTC